>WBMY01005617.1:106080-286766 GCA_013397315.1 Donacobius atricapilla
GGCGGCCACGGCTGCCTGCGGGCGCTGCGCGCACACGGGGCCGCGCTGCAGGCGCGGGCGGCCGCGCTGGAGAAGGCGCTGAAGAAGGAGGCGCTGCGCGCCGGCAAGCGGGAGCAGTCGCTGCTGTCGAGGCTGGCGGCGGCTCAGCTGGAGCTGCAGGTGACGGCGCTGCGTTACCAGAAGCGCTTCACGCAGTACAGCGCCCGCCTGGACGCGCTGGCCCGCGCCCGCGCAGCCTCGCCCGGCAAGGTAAGGACCGGCCCCGCGCTGTCCCGGCTCCCTGGGGATGCGCCGTGTCCCTCCTGCCCGGGCCTCTGCGGGGTTTCTTCCTGAGAGCCCATCCGGCCGCGCATCCTTTCAAGTACCTGAGGTTTAATATGCCGCGTTCTAGAGGTGCATGGCTTTAAGCGTGACCTTCGCTGCTGGCTGCACCCCCTGAGGTGACTCGCACAGAAAAGTAGCGAGGTCGCGGTACTGCTTTTTTTTTTTTTCCTTGGTTCTCTTCCCCGAAGAACACTGTAAAAGTGGAATTTCCAGGGCTGGAAATGGTATTAAGGCAGCAGAAATTGACTCCCAGGAGTCACACAAAGTGGAGTGAATTGGAAGAAGCGGCTGTGTCCCGATGCTTTCCAGAGCCTGAGCTCACCTAGCGTCCCACAGTAGGGCTTCCTACAAAATGCAGGCTTGGGGATTTACTGTGACCCAACCCGGACACCTCGCCAGCTATTTCAGGATCTGCAGCCATCATCTTTGTAACATCCACATCCAAATGCAAGACACCGGCTGTGTGCTTGTGATTTCTTCCCCAGAGTCACGCAGGGTTCTTTAGTTAGGAAGGGAAAAGCTAACTTGATTTCAACCCCTCAAAGTTGTACCATTTATAAAATGACCAGAATCAAAAGCCAGAGCTACAACAATCCCCAGGTTTTAATTGGAATGAGGCTCCCCAGCAAGGGAAGCCCTGGAAGCCAATTATCTTTTAAATGAAGACATTCAGAGGCCTCCCAGTGACCTGGAATGTGTTACCACAGACACAGCAGAATTAAACTGTTCAAAACTGTCAGACATCTGTATTCACACCTTTGGTAATGTCGAGGCTCTAAAAGCTGTGTAAAGGAAATAAAACTTTATGTTAGAGGATCTTTTTTTTTTTTTTCACCTTCTTAGCAATCCAGGACAGAACCCTCCCTGCTTTCCTAACTCAAACCAGAAAATATTTCAATACTAAATGAAACTGTTCGAACTTCAGACAATACTGGGGGTGTGCTGGTCAAAACCTGAGTAACACCATTAAAATAAACTAGGGGTTCACAGTCCTGTCAAGATTCAGGACGGTTCTGTCCGCCCCTTTTCCTGCAGCACTTTACCCTGGCATTCTGGAGGCTTTCTGCTCCCACAGCCTGGCACACAGCTCCATCTCCATTTCTGGTGACAGGAGAGCCCTGCACGCAGTCCTCGTGCCAGGAACCATCTCACCCAATCCCTGCCTCCTCAGCTTTGATCTCCTTTCTTCTCACACCTCCCCTTCTTCGTGGCTGGTGCTGGTAATGTTGGGTTGGCATCATTTATCTCTGTGGAGTGCAAAGGACTGCTCTGATCCTGGGAGCTGCTCCTTCTTAGCTGCAAATGTTCATGACACGTATTTTCAGCTGTACTTTCTATCGG
The DNA here is from genome assembly GCA_013397315.1 of Donacobius atricapilla. Taxonomy (NCBI): domain Eukaryota; kingdom Metazoa; phylum Chordata; class Aves; order Passeriformes; family Mimidae; genus Donacobius; species Donacobius atricapilla. The sequence continues at coordinate 107,746 of WBMY01005617.1, forward strand.
ATTTATGGTTACAGCTGGCCCAGCCCCCTGTGCTGGCTGCAGCCCCCTTACAAAGGGCTGTTATGCGGGTCTCTGGAGCACCACCAGCCTGAAGAAAGCTGGAAGGTGTCAAGTCACCGCAGCCTGGCCCAGCGGTCACTCCGTTACGTGTCTTTCACAGCATTTGGGGCAGCTGGCCAACACTAACAGCTCTCCACTGCCCAGCTCCCAGGCAAGCACGACCAGCAAACTTGCATCTTTGTGACCCAGAGAGTTTAGTAAAAGACCCGTGGTAATCACCCGGTGCAGGGGATGCTTTCCCACTTCGGGGCTATGGCAGGCTTCCAACTTTGGGGTTATTTTCTCAGAGACAGTAGCACAGACTGTGCAGGAACACTCAGCAGGACATATAAATTTGCCGAAGGTTTATGTCCCTGAACACAGGGATTAGAGGTATGGCAGTGTGAAATACCCAATTTGCTATCATTATTTAAATTATGACCATTATTCGTATTTCGTATGTTCTCAGATGTAGTAGTTTGGTCTGTGCTAAACACAAGTAGGCTGAGCACCAACAATCCAGGTTCATAGCTTACAAGTGGCGATTGCAGAACTTACTGTGGGATGTTCTGGCTCCTCAGTAGGTGGAGAAAAAGGGTTTTCTGACTTTCCTGCCTGGTAGCTGCTTGTGGCTGCAGATGTAGAACCAATCCAGAATAAATCAGATGACGTTTCCTGTAGTCAAAACAGAAGAAAAGCCCACATACAGTCGTGTTTAAATGCTTAGTCAAAGGGGAAGTAGATATTGAGTGACATTAGACCATTCTTTAAGGACCCAAATTCATGGTCTTTTGGCAGCTTTGGAGTCCCCGGTCGGGGTTCACCTTAGCATAGACTTTGTTTGTGATGCTGGATGAATCACGGCTTTTCTGTGCTTTACTCTACATTTCTGAGTTGAGTTCTATAACACCACCATAGCCATATTGAGAGAAGACATAAATAAATATATATTTTATACACACACTCGTCTGTAAGCATCTCACAATTTTATAAGCCCCTTAAGCAGGTAGATGTGCCTTATGTGACCCAGGTGTGTTATCCATGTGTCTTGTCACAGAGGGAACACTTTATTTTTACTGTGGACAGTTCAAAGGTTTATTCAGAGAATGACTCTTTATTCCTTGGTGGAAAGAGGAGAGGCTTATTGAGGATGAGTTTGAGGAGGGAGTGGGACTCAGAATCAGTATTTCCTTCCATCAAGACATGTCAATCCTGAAATATCGAAGTCTAAACAATCAAGAAAAAAACTTGTGCAATTCAAACAAGGCTTAATCCTTGGCGAAACACAGCACTGTGCACACCTCTTGATAAGCTGATCTGGTCAATCCCTTATTTACACAGCCGACAAATCCTTTGGGAAGGAGCAAGGGGAGAGGGAACGGCAGCAGTTGACAGTGCTGGCTGCAGCCCAGGGTGGAAACCCTTCCGCTCTCCTGGCAACCAGAGACAGGGGCTGACTTTAGATGGATCAGCCAGGCAAGCACCAGTTATGATCTGACATTCAGGACCTCGGTGGCGGTGGTGACACAGATCTGAATTCTGTAAGAGCCAGATGAAGTCCTTTAAAACACGAGGATGGGTTTTTCTCAGCCTGTCCCCAAGCAGGATGGGCCAGGCTGGTGCTGGCAGCCCTTTCAGCCGCGAACAAGGAGCTGAGGTGCCTGCTCTGGTGGAGGCCAACCTTCCTAGCCACAGCACCACCAAAGAAATTCGTCTCCACTACCTAAAGGGAAAGGCAGTCTATTAGCTGCACATTACTCAGCGGGGAAGTACAGTAATTTCAAGAATTATATTTAAGAGTTCTGTTCAGCTGTGGGAATACAGCATGCCAGGAACCATCAGGTCTGCTGCAGGAGCAGCTGCCGGGGCAGGGCTGGCCCCTGGCCACCCCATTTCCACAGTTACCTCACTGTTTAATGACTGCGCCGCTGGAACGCGAGGGCTTGGAGGGGGAGAGAAAGGCAGGGCCCTGGAAAAACCATCTGCCTCGTGGCTTCCTTCTGAAGAGGAGGAGATGGTTGTCGAAGGGCTGGTTAGGAGCTGAGAGGGAATGTGCAGAAGGGGCCAAGAGCGAGGTGCTGCTGCCTCCCCAGGGCCGGGCAGTTCCGCACCCACGGCGGGGTTGGTGCTCTGGAACGCGACTGCTGCCATGGGGAGCATGGACACACTGCACAGAGCCACCAGAAGAACCTGGAAATGTCTTTAAAACCCCTGTAGACAGAAGTACTTTTTCAGAAGTACCTACAGAAAGCTGCCTTAGTTGTTTCTTTTCCCTCACAACCCCACTGATTCAATCCCACCTGCTTTAACGCTTGTTCAGCCAGGTGTAAAAGTTTCAAATCAAAGGCACATAAGGAGGCTTTAATGAAAACAGGCAACTCTAATTACTGGAAGTGTCTTGAGAGCAATGTTGTAATTGTTTTTTGATTCTTCTAATTGAGTTGCCTTCTTAAATAGGGATAATGGAAGGAAACGGTCATGCTAGCATGTGCTTGTCTTTCAAATCCAGAATCATCAGTCCTTGAAAGTGGTCTCACAGGACTGGAAATTTGTTCCTTGAAACCCTGTCTGAGGTCTGGGTCTGTAGACTTGCAGGGAAATAGATTTTACTTCATTTTTCAGTCCTCTTCTGGGTACCTGGTTCTCACTGCTGCCAAGTGCAGCAGATTCCAATAAAATCAGGCAGAGTTTGTTCATGTTCCTCTGTATCAGGTCCAAGTGTATTTATTACTCAATCATTAGTGAAGATAATGATCAGAAACTGACTGTAGAAGTTGTAAAGCCCATTTTGAGGTGGAGCTGTTGGTGCAGTTCCCTCGGAGTGTGCGGTCAGTGGAGCTCTGCCAGGTCACACTGGCAGGGAATTGGGCTTCCTTATCATCCCCCAATCTCTGGGAGTAATTCGGTAATCCAGGATATCTTTGACTTTTTTTATGACTTTAATAGACATTAATGTTTGATTGACAACTTCAAACTGACATGTTAGAAGAAAAATGCACAAACTAAAACCATCTACCTCGAATTACACCGTAACTGTTGCAATTTTTGTCATTGATTGGTTATGAAAACCAGACTTGTAAGATAACTTCCTCAATCTTTTTTTTTGTTCGTAACTTTTTAACCCTTTGGATAAAACAAAGAAAATGGTTATCAGAGGTGGAAAAGTTCATCTGTATCTCTAGAAACACATCTCTAAATGCTGTTATTCAGAGGGCTTTTTGTAGTGTGCTGCTGTTTCTTGTGCTGTAAATAACAACACCAGATTGAGACTGAAGGGAAAACATTGTGAACATTTAGTTGTCTTTAACGGTTCAGGCACTTAATTTTGTCTTTATAAGAGTTAATAGGCCCAAGTAGCATCCCTGTGTCATAAAGGACATTTTGTTGGAGTTTGTAGTTAGGAACAAGCTGGGATGAGAGACCAGGATAACAGAGCCTGTTCACACTGCCCCCCAAATATTCCATGTCCTTCCAGTATATCTTTGTTGTATGCTGTTTCTCCAGAAAACTATTCACTGCAGAATTTCATATTTTCGGGGATTAACATCATGATTTTCAGTGATGGGAGACTTCTGTTTTGCTAGTCTTGAAATGCCAGAGAAAAAAAATTATGCCCAGCAGGTTCTGTGAGTAGCAGTTGCCATTCTGGGCCTGTGGCAAAATCTGCAGCAGTTTTGTTTAATGCTGTGTTCTAAAACTCTGCCGAGAATTTTGTGTTTGATACTGTTTAAAACAATGTCACTGAAAACAATGTCAGGCAGCCAGCGGGAGAGAGAGGCAATGCGAGGACCCTGTCCTGAGATTCAGTCACCCCCAAGCACTGGGAAAGTCAAAGAGTTTGCCTACTGGAAACGTGGAGTATTTTACATAACACATCACATATGACTGGGTCAAGTAGTTGCAGGAACCAGCATTGCATATAAACCCCTTCTGTTGCTGTTAAGTGTCTTCCTGTAGATCTCAATAAAAAAGACACATAAATCTTAGGGGAGGTGCTGCTGCTGGAGCTCAGTGGGGTGGCTGGAGCAGCCCCTGGGAGCTGCTGACTGCTCCTGCAAAGCTATTCCAAACATTTGTCTCTAAACTGCAAGGGGATGGAAAACAAATGAGAAACCAACCCAACAAATAACCTGGCTAGAAGTATTACCTGTCCTGTTTTACCCCCCCCACACACACACAGTGTTTTGAATGTGTTTGTCTGTTCTTTGTAGGGTGAAGAAACTAAAGCACTGACTCTGGTCCTTCATCGGGACTCTGGATCTCTTGGGTTTAATATTATTGGTGGCCGGCCATGCGTGGTATGTTAATTGTTAAAATATGTTTGCCCCTTCCAGTTGGGAAAAGCATGTAGGTCAACACTTAGAGGAAAAATGTTGCTGACAAGCATTTGGTCCCCTTGGGGTTCTTTCAGAGCAGTTCTTCTGTTGAGATTGTATGGATGCCTATTAACTTTGCTGCCTTTTCTCTGTCTGCCTGCTCGTTCTTGCCTATCATCAAAGGCAACACCACGAATCCTGGTGCAGTGCCGCTCCCAAAATGATCAGACCCACAGCGTCTCTTTTTCAGACCATACTGCTGTGAAGTTCATGGGTTGAGAGCCATAACTTTATACCCTTTCATTTAAAAAAAAATTATTTACTGTCCTTTGCACCAGAGATCCAGCAGCCCTACGTGCAGGTGAAGGGATGGCCCTTAAACAGCCTGGTTTTTAATTCTGTGATTTCAGCAGATGTTTCCTGCACCAGGCACTCACTAATGTATGTTTTTGGGATGCTTGTTGGCTGGAGCTGCTGCACATGACTTTACATCAAGGAGTGGATTATACTTTGTCCTAGTAATCTAGAAAGCATTCAGAGCTACTTCTTGGCTGCTCAGAAATCTGACATTAATCACGATTTATTCCTAGTGAATTCACTTGAAAGCTATTCTTTCTTTAGCGTTTTTAACTTTCTGAGACGTTGCTCTGCACTGCTAGAAGCACAATACACAGGAATATGAAAATGCCTTGTTAGGTGTACGGTGTTTTCATGGGTTTGTTTTCAAGTCTCCAGAGGAAAAGCTAAAAATGAAAATTGCACTGTTGTCTTATGTTTGATGTGCAAGCAGGCTGTGTCTCACTGGATTTTGCTGTGAGAATAATTGCAATGACAATTACTCCTGAGCTGGCCTAAGTCAGAGGAAAATGATTATCAAGCAACTAATTTACCTAATGGAAGTCCGTCCCTGGTAGCTTAATCTTTCAAAATCAGAGTATCAGATGTTCTCATTAGCACAAAGTAACTCCATATTAAGACATCAGTACGAATATTTCACTCAGATGACATGCACTGTTGTGACATGGACAAGCTTCAGCTGAGGGCAGACGAGAGGGACAATAATGTCTTTTCCTTTTCACCCTTGAAGGACAATCAGGATGGGTCATCGAGCGAAGGAATTTTTGTGTCGAAAATCGTTGACACCGGGCCTGCTGCTAAGGAAGGAGGGCTGCAAATCCACGACAGGATTATTGAGGTATGAGAATGCACTCACTGCCTTTTCATAGAGCAAGCTCCAGCTCAGGTCTTCACATGGCTGTGGGTTTGGGAGAAGTGGACCGTGGTAAACACTGTCTGGAAGATCGGTCTGTGAAAATATGCTGGGCTGGATTCAGTGCTGACCTCCAGGGCTTTAGGTACAGTCCTTCCTTAAATATAGAAACCAGATTATGGATGGTATGTGCATGTCCTGACTTTCTGAGGAGCTCGCATCTCTCTGGTATGCCATAGATAGTTCTTTTTTAAGCTGTTGGAAACTTGGAAGAAGTTATTTAGTTAAAACCATATGTGAAATATCTGTGGTGTAAAGAACGACATTATTTTTCCTGGTATTTAAGTTTTGAACAGTCAGGGAAAATTCCGCTCGGCGATTTCTCTCTATGGTTTATCATAAACCTAAGTAACTCCTTTAATGTTGTTTGTGAGTTCTTACATTACTTCGATTGCAGTCTGAATTTCTTCTCATTTTGCCAAAGTCTTGACCTCAATAAAAAGCTCTTCCTGTGAAGGAGATGGTTGCATGAAACTTTTCTCTAAATTTGCGGCGAGCCAATTTCTTTTTCTGGGGGGGAGAGAGAGAGCAAGAAAAAGGTTCATTTTCGTGAAACAAAAGGCAGCTGACGGTGAGTCAGTTCCCATTGTTTGGCATTTTGCAATTAAGAAAAAGTCTTCCTCACTGTCTTATTTTTGTAGGCTGGAGAAACTTTGAGAGTCTATTGTTCAAAAAGATAAGTGTGGTGTTTGTTGCCAAGGATATCATGGAACAGCCAGTTTCTCTAAGTAATGGAATTCCATTGCTCTTATGTTTTGCAAATGAGCAATAAACAGCTGTTAAGGATTTTCTGTTGGCAGGGGACAAAGCGTATTTGCCTTTTTCTGTACTGTTATGGCAAATCGTATTCAAAATTTAGTCAGGGTATAAAATATTAATTAAGTTTCTTCATATGGGAAAGAATGGGGTCACAGTAGCAGAACTATAAAAAGATAAGAAGCTGAGCTGTGAAATGATCCAGAGTTGCTCAGACTCCGTGTGTGATGTCACATAATTGCGAAAAGGTCTGGACAGTTTTGTGAGAACTCCGCGAATTTGTTTGAACTGAAAGGTTTCCCATCAGCCTGAATTTCCCCACAGCCTCCTTGGAAAGCTGACATCCGTTTCTGAAGTAGTGCACAGTCACATAAACCAAACAAGCCTATGAAAACCAAAACCGTGGGAGATGAAGTGCCCAAAGTTAGGAAATGTCCTGGTGCCTGGTTCAGGCTCCCTGAGCACAAGCCCTGTCTCAGCTGGGGAGGTGACCCTGGCTCACAGGGCAGGGGACAGGGACAGCCAACCTCCATGGGCTCTGCACCTTCTGCTCTCTTGCCAGGGACCTCCTTCCTTCCGATTTTATTCCTGCTCCTTCCTCACTGCTCCCCAAGCTGAGTGCTGGTGCAGGCTGAGGCGCGAGTCCCACTCTGCGTGTCCGGAGGAGCTGCGAGGGACAGGACAGGCTGGGTGAGCCCTCCTGCCGTGTGCCCTCCCTGAGCAGGGCACGCCTGCGCCAGCAGTGTCTGTGCAGAGCCTTTTGCGCGGTTCAAGCTGCGTTTTCAGGGAGGAGAAAAGCCCAGAACAAAGACATTGGAGTGATTTGTTGGATTAATAATGCGCCGAGGGTAGCAGGAACCCATGTGCTGACATGTGGTGACAGCTCTTGTTGTGCTGACCACAAACTCATTGTCATATTCACTCTTCTCACCTCTAAGTATACACAAAATGCTGATGAGAATGGAGCACATCTTTTCCCAAGGGTTGGCTTTGGGTGCCTCCAGCATCTCACTCTGCCTCAGGAGTGTCCTGTGGAAGCAAGCCTTGAGTGGTGCCCAGCTAATGTGCTTTGATTCCCGTTGTGGACCAGTCTCCAAGAGTGTTAATTGAATTCTTTTCTAGATAAATTAATTTGTTTCATGCAGCCCAGCCACTACAGGCGTCGAGTTCACAGCACTAGACTGGAGTGCTCTAAAAGAGGGCCCTCAAAATACAGATACGCTGGTCACCAGCTCCCGAAGCAGCTGTTTCATCCTGTGTTCCCTGCAGTTTATGTTTAGCACATTTTATCTAACCTTGCTCTGGATAAGGAAAAAGGGGAAACCTCCTGCATCAAGGCATCTCAGTGAGCTTTATCATCCTGATGTCTAATTATCTTAGATAATTGAAATACCTGTAAACTATCTAGATGACAATTAGTAATGGCCAGTGGTGGTGTCCTTCTAGAGGCAAGTTTTTTAATAACCTTCACACTGTCGAAGTTTTGATTTGGGAGTTTGACTCAAAAATGATTTACAGATGGAGCTGTAACTAGCAGAGCACAGCTGGAGGACTTGGCACAGAGCAGAGAATCCTAGCAGGTCACATTTGCTTTCAAAGGCATAAAAAATGGTGAGAAAAGATGGCAACTGACGGCTCAAGAACTGAATTTTGTTATCTAGAACTTCTTTAACTTGTTCATTGAATATTAAGGTTTTATGTATCATCAGCATGATTCTAAATAGACTCTTCCACAAAGAATTCAGTATAAGACGCTGAGCATAACATCTCCCTAATTAATTCCAGCATCCATCACAGAGAATTTACAATGAAGTAAAACATGAATCATTTGACTTCCTTCTGGAAAATGTTTCTTTGCTGCAGATCTTCTGATGGATGTGTTTTGGAGCAGATATAAAATAAGAGCGTCACTTCTCGTTTTCAGAGCTGCCACAACATTTCTAATTACTGAGCAGGGATTAGGCAGAGTGAAATCCAGACACATCAGGGTACTGCTCAGGGCTGATAGCACCAGCGTTGCTTTATTGCTCTTTGCTTGCAAATTCTATCCCCTGACAATTCGATCGAGAGATAACCTTGGAATTATGTCAGAGATAATTTTTAAACACATTTTCCTTATGTAATTTGGATTTCCTGTTCTACATTTTTCAGAAGGTTAAATGCAGAGTTAATCAGGTTTAAGAATTGACTCGAGTTTTCTTTAAAAGCAACTTTTTGGCCCTTTTCATATCGCTGAAAAAGGTAATGGCACTGTGAGGTCTGTGTTGCTACTGCTAAATGACAAAAATCAAGATGAATGTTGCGTGGTCTGTACTACTCAGTCATCAGAGCAGCATGTACCAAATACAGAGAAATAACTTTTCTTGTATTTTGTTTTACAGAATCTGTTGAATAATGATATTTAGTGCTTACATAGGACTGTGAAGATCATGTTGTGGCTATTAACTGCTAAATAATTTCCCCTCACTGTTGAAAAATGGCCTTACTCTGTAAATGGGTAATCTGAGGCACAAAGGGAAAGAAGCTCTAAGAGTTCTTGCCAGATTAGGGTTGAAAATTTGGATTTTGGTGTTTTTGTAACTTCTCTATGTAAACCAAAGCTTGTTACCTGTATCTGTTCTTGGATCTTTCACAATGACTTTAAGAGTGAGGAAGTCACGGTTCTGGGAGATTCCCTCTGCTTTGGCTGCACCTTTTACATGCAGTTCTGCACTTGTACATTCAAAGGCAGCGGCTGATTTCAGCTGGTGATTTACTGAGGTATTGTTAAGATGTTCCACAGCAAACTGCCACATTAAAAACATGCTGAAACTATTGATTTTTTTCTGCAGAGGAATTACTGTTCTCATAGATTTCATTTTTGTCAGGGTAACAAAATGGTCCTAATTTCCTCTCTCAACAGAAGTTGGTTCAGGTCCCAGCCCTGAATGCCTCTACGCAGCTGCTTGGCATTTCTTAAGACAAAATCAGATTTTCAGAGTTTTTATTTTTAAGCACATCAGCCCTGAAAGATTATAAATTAAATCTGGCATTCTCTTCTCACTAACTGGTAAACTTGTTTGTTTAGCTCTGGGACTGCTTGGGAAGAAGGAGGCTTTTGAAAAGGCTGACTGCTTGCCACCTTAAGAAGTTTGCAGCACAATTAGGGTACTGTTGAGGCAGTATAAACTGTCCCAGCTCTGCTGAAACCTGGAGGATTTATGCCATCTGGGACTCTCCTGGTGTTTCATGCTGCTCACAGGAAGGATCATTAGTTTAGGAGTTGAGAACACGTCTTAGTTCATTTGATTGATTTTCCCCAAAGCACACTCATGTGCTACAAATTACAGGCTGCTTTTCCAGGACGTGCATTTCTTCACAGATTACGCACGAGAACAATGAAACTTTTTAGCAAATCTTGTGGATGTACAAACCAAGTTTGCCGTTTGCTGCGGGCTCCCTGTTCGCCCTGGAGTAAGTGTGGTGTTTTGGCAGAGCCACTTTCTGCTCACAGGAGGGGGTTAGGTGGATTGCAGGGAGATTAATTTGGTAGCTGTGCTCACAGCACAGCCTCTGAAAAGTCACATCAGCTCAGAGAAATCCATCAGAGGAATGGCAGGGAAGGACTCTGGCAGGAGCACGGCGAACCTTTCCCTGCCAGTGACACAAAGTGAGGCGAGGATGGCTTTAAAACTGAGTGAATGAATAAAAGAAGAGACATTCCTCGTGGTCTGGCGGTGCGTGATGGGTCTCGTTTTTCCAGCAGACTGAGCCTGTGGCTGAAAGGGCTCAGTGTCTTTGCCCGTCTGGCTGCGCTGTCAGTGCACCCTTGTGCTGCCCTGGCTGCCCTGCTCACCTAGCCCCGCTCACAGGCAGCTTCCTCAGACAACCAGAAAATGAAATTACTGTCTGAACACCAATGTCTGATCTGCGGGTGAGCACTTTTTAAAACAATGCCAGCTTTAGCAGGATCATCCTAAACCTGCATCTCCTTGCGGGACACGCGGTGCCAGCTGAACTCCGACAGGGACAGAGATTGAATAGAATTGTCATGAATGGAGAACTCAGCTGGGCAAACAAGATTTACTGGGCAGCTCCATACGCCCAGGAATTAATTTTCTAGAAGAAAACATTTGCAGACAGAGACTTAGAATTGGCTGTTGCAGTTCCTGCCAGGACACGCAAGCAGGGGAGCGTTTGTGGGGAGCGAACGCGGCGGGGCAGCGAGTGCAGCTACAGCAGAGTCAGCTCTTTTTGGAGTTTGAGCGCCCAGAAAACTTTCCGAGGCCTTTGTCCATATCTGTTAATGGTGTCTCACCAAGCAGCATCGTGCCTGTGCTAGATCCCACAGCTCAGTCGAAAGGGTGTAATAATAACAACCCAAAGAGGGAAATGTAAATGGAAACAGGCGGCCTTGGTTATCGCTGCATTTTTTCCTCTCATAAATTTATTTCCCTGATTTCATAGCAGCACTACAGGCTGAGCTGTGGCAGGGAGGTGGGGAAAGCAAAGGGATGAGCCACAGAATGAACCAAAGAGGTGCAACAGAATTTCTACACTAAATGCTGCAATGTTGTTCTTCCCGCAAACAAAACCAGAAAAAGGAATTGGATGGAGCGAAAATGTAAGTGTTGCAAATAAAAAAAAAGCAATGTTGTTTCAGATATTATGGACCCACGCTCTCTGAACTTAGGTTATAAGCACATTTCAGGCTGCAGCTTTTGAAAGGGTCCTGTGTGGGTTCCCCTCAAATTTCCACACCATCTTATTCTTTCTTCTTTTTAATAGAAGTCCACATCATGCTGACCCTAAGCATAATGTGGGCATGTTGAATCTGTGGAGGCTTAGAATATTGTTCTCAAGGGTGCGTTGGATGAATAAGAGGTAATTAAATCATCAAAAAAAAAAAAAGCTCTCTCAAACTGAGGAACAGATCCCTTATGTGTAACACAAATTAATGGGATTGTGGTGTGGAGTCCTTTCTCCCCTGCACTTCCCTCCACTCTTGCTTTCCTTGCTCACGCAGTCTGCTTGAAAACAACCATTTCAGTCTGTAGCCAGCATGAAATCTATCCCATAAAACCTTCAGTGCTCTCGAGATGGGGACCATGACAACTGTGCACAAATCAGGAAAAGAATTGCCGCTGCTGGAATTGGGAGGAATGCCCTTTCTGGGATGGAGCATCCGCAGTCCTTGCAGAGAAGTTAAATAATGTTGCTCATGTTTGTGTTGGAATTGCAGTTAAACAGGAAATTGCTCTTGGGAAAAAGGAGAATAAATTATGAGGAACTCACTTTCCAGGTTGGATCCTCTTGCCTCAAACTTTTCATTACCGTAAGGTTGGAAAAACTGGGAGAAAAGTCCTACTGATACAATACTTTAAAATCCAGTGAAAGTCGCAGATTATTTAGCAAATGTTGTTTCTCTTTGGTGTGGGTAACTTGCTTGGGACCACAAGGAATGAGATTGGAGAGGAAATGCAAACTGCTTTGATGATTTCCAGTCAAATCTCACATGAAGTCCGGGACTCACTCCACTGACTCCTGTCGTGCTGATCCCAGAGCTCATGAATTCCCTCACCCATCCTCCCTCAGCTGTGTTTACCATTTTCTGCTGAACCAATCCTTGCTAATTGCCTGGGTAATCCAGCTCTTGGTGGGTGCCTGCCTGCCTTGTGTGAGGCAGAGAGAATTGTTCCCTTCTCCCAGCCCTGGTGGAGAGGTTGTTCCACGCCTGCTGTGGCACCTGGTGGCTGCAGGTCAGCCCTTGCTTGGGACCTGGGATGGTTTGTGATGAATTCAAAGTACAAACCACCTGGTAAATCTAGGATTTGGGGTTAGGAATTATTACTCTCTCAAAGAAGTGAAAAATAGCTGGTTCATCCTCCGTAGCTCATCAGAGAGCAACGTGGCAGACTCCAACAAATGTTGGAGTTTCATTTAAAATGTTTCATTTAAAATGTTTCATTTTAAAGGATGCTCACAGAGCAAATAACAATGGGACAATTTAATCTTTTCACTTGTGGTACAATTCCTTGCATTTTAAATCATCTTGTCAGTTTTCCACATTTCAAGCCAAACCATTATGATTAACTGTTAGGTTTTATTTTTAGATTTTTGAATGCGAGGAGTGTTTTTAGAGAACACACAGAACGGCCTATCAACTATTTTCACACATTTGGTATCATAATTGGGCAATCAGGCACAATCGTCCTTAATTTAGTACATATGTGGCACATTACCATGCCAATTGGGTTAAAGAGATGCAAAAAGTGCAAATTAAGTGACAAAAGGAGCAGGCTCAGACCAGCGCTATCAAAAGGCACTTGAGTCACATTTGCATAAACTCTTCATTTGGAATCAAAATCGGAATTTGATCAGCAAACGTGAAAAATGCCAAGTGTGGGAGAGTGACCAGATCTGCCTTGGAGATCCCAAATCCTGATCCTGCAGCTCGACCCGGGCCGATTTTGGTGGAGGGGGTTTCTTCAGGACGGGAGCCTGGTGCTGTCCTAGTGAGAAGTGCAAAACAGAATCTCTCCTGCCCAGTGGTCTTTGTAGTTTTAATGACAAATAAAGTGTTTAATAGTAAACAGAATCTATTCCAGGACTGGGTGTGGGGGTTTTTTGTTCGTTTTATCGAGGCTGCCGAATGTGAGGGTATGGTAGGACAAGAAACACTCCAGACAGGAAAACCTGGGGAAGGAGAGTGCTCAACAGAAATTTATCAACTCTACACTAGCAAATTGTATGGCAGTTATGGATTAAGATTCATACTCTCCTTCATACACGAGGCTTTTTCCTTGCTTAATTAATGAATTCTTCACACTATGAAAAATTATCCACAATTAACAGCAGTTCTAGGCTTTAAACACTGAGAGGTGACAACTTAACATGGGGAATTTAGTTCCAGCATTGTTGATGCTGCTTTACTTTCTGCATGTTTTGATAAATTTCAAAACAATGTAACCAGACTACTTTGTGTTCCACTCCAAAGTGCAACTGCAGGACTTGTCATGTTTTCAGGCTCTCATAAATACAGATGGGACTGGGCTGACCAATAATAGCAGTTGAAAAATCTTGCTTCACCACTGAGGCTTTTAAATGAAAACAGTATTTTCCTTTTCATGCTTTTATTATGCATTTTTAGTATCCAAAGTAAATTTGTGTTATGTTGGTTTCCATGTAAAGGTGTGCCATCGTTAAAGAAGCTTGTATCTGTGAAGTCTGACATCTCTAAAGAGAATTTACCGAAGGGGAATTTGGGTTTCAAGGCTGTGTGGGGGAATTTTACATCCAGAGAGGGAAGGGGAGCCTTTGGGGTGAAGGAGGAGTGGCACAGAAGGGCTCTGTGGGCTGAACACATCCCATCCCTGTGTGCAGGACAAGGGACATCCCTCTGGTGAGGGACCATAGGATTCCTAGCCCCAGAGAGTGCAAATGTCTTATCTCCGGTTTAAATTATGCCTTAAATGTGCTTCAGTAGTGAGAAGCAGGTGGACAAAGAGGCAGAGTACGGAAAACAGTATCTTTTGTTAGTGCAAGCCCCTTTTCCATAGTCTAATTGAGCCTGGTGTTAAAATACTCAACTAAAAAAAAAAAAATCACTGATTTCTAGGTCCCTTATCGTAGGACTGGAGCTGCGGATCTCAGGAACAGCATTCCTGCAGCAGCCTTTCCTCTACCCTTTCCCACTGGCACAGTTATCAGCCACAGCCCCAGAGGAGTGTCCACAGCTTAATTATCTGCTCCATTTAACAGCAGTACAAAATTAATCCTGTTTGGACAGAGATTAGATGACATATGAAGAGCTGTGTCTGGGCTCTTCAGCGTGGTGAATTTTATCTTGTAGTGTTTGCATTTAATCTTCATTATTTTTGGCCGTCATCCCCATGACTTTGAAGGGCACAGAAGTGTGCAAAGCTGAAAGCAAGGAACAGGTCTGGGGATGGAGCCGGGCTCAGGATCCACTTTAATTCCTGCACAGATTTTCACAGGCAGGAGCCACAGGTGCTCAGTCCTGGAAAACACCACAAGACTGTCGGGAGTACTGGAATCCCATCTCCGGTTTTATCAGAGTAAAATCCCTGGATGTTTCCAAGGATCATGGAATGGCTGAGGTTGGAGAGGATCTTTGGAGAGCAGCAAATCCAACCCCTTGCTCCCAGCAGGGTCAGCCAGAGCCTGAGCCCAGGGCCAGCATCTGCCTGGGGTGAATAAAAGCTCACACACATTCTGCACGTGAATAGTCCTTTGGGCTGAGCAGGAATCGGGGCTGAAAACTGGTAAATATTAAACATCTCTTTGATTGATTGGATGGATATGAGAAAGAAACCAGCAACAGGAAGGGAGAGAGAAAATGTTTCCTGAATCATTTGAAGGTGGGAGGAGAAAAAAAGAAAAAGAACTTTTTAGTGCTATTTTTTCTTCTCTCGGTTCTGCAGGCCTCCCAGCTCAGGAAGATTTAGTTTACTTCTTAAAAGGTCTTGCTTATAAAGCAGACCTTTTTCTGGCTCTGGCCAGCTCTAATAAAAATTAGCAGTAACTTTAGCAGCTGCCATACCACATGACTGCTTGGAATTGCATAACTTCTTTTTCCTCCTAAAGAAACACACAGAGATCATCTGATCTCCACCCCTGCAGCCTTCCCCAAAGTGTTTTTCTCTAACTTGATTTCTAAACAGAAATCTTTTTCTCCTTTCTTTTAACAAGTCTCTTTTCTGAAGCCCAGAATCTGACAGCAAATGGTGAGGGGCTCTGGGCAGAGCTTTCATGAGTTAAGTGAATAAGGTGATTATTTGTATTTTTGCTACTTTAAGCTCTATTACTGCTTATAAATAAGAAGCCATATGCTGGACAAAATAAAAATATTTTGTGGCTGAAATTGTGGGGATTTTCGGGCCTGTATTTCTGGGAGCATGGGTTTGGATGGAGAAACATTGTGGTTTGCCAAGGACAAGGTCATGGTGGGGAGGACAAGGCTTCTGTGGCCACTCCAGATGTAAAGTGGGCACAGACTGTTGGCTCAGACCAGGTCCTGTTGGAAATCCCCGAGTTCCTAACCTGATCTGCAGACAGAGAGGATGGAAATTGGAAATTGGAAGTTACCAACCTCTTCTAGATTTGTGACATATGGAGATGAACCATTGCTTTCTGCCTAACTGTGTGTCCCTTTGGCAGAAAATGCCCAAGTTTATCATCTTCATCAAAACCTAAGAACAAATAACCCCTTTTCTCTACAGCACTTTTTTTTTTGCCAAGAAAATTTCTTGCAAAGAAAGAAAATATTTGTTTTGTCAGGATACTCACTGACTGCATATTTATTTATCTCTCCCTTGTAGTTCATTCAGAATTCATTTTTATTTTGTAAGTCTTAAAGAAATCTCCTGTCTGTAGTTACAAAGAATTCTTAAATGATGGAATGACAAAAAACCCATGTGTGTCAGACTCTTTAAAGGTTGGTTCATCCTAAATCCAAACAAACAAAGCCAGGTGGTGATAATAGCATGGAATATGAAATGTTGCTGAAAAACCCAGCCTGCTGGCACCCAGGAAAGCTCTGGAAGCTGCACCTCTTGCAGCCACTGTCACTGCCTTGCACCCCGTTATATCCCCATACTTGAGTTGAGGCAGTTCTCTTAACCACAATAAAATTGGAATAAAACGTGACTTTATGTAATTTCCAGTTTTGTATTTCCTCTGCTGGTGGCATTTCCCTTTTCCTGCTAGCTTGTCAAGAATCCTAACTCTCATTTTGGAGTAAGTCTGGCCCCCTGCATGCTGAGGATGGACAGATGGACTGAGCTGTCTTCAGCCGCACTCACAGCTCAGAGGTGTCCTGCTACTTGTTTTAATTCAGTGTTCACACAGCCAGCCCTGTGATTCCTTCCCTGTGTTTGAAGGAGCCAGTACATACTGAGCCGCTTCTTTTTAATACAACTTTTCACTGTCTTCCCTTCATTTTGGCCTCCTTCTTTCCCCTTAAAAGCATTGTAGGCAAAGTTTCCTCTGCAGCAGGGGAATTGTTCATTTATTACAAACCTTTCTCTAGCAACAAGAACCTTCTCCCTCAGTTTTAGCCAGTTTTATGTCCTGCTGCTAATTAAAATGCCCTGTCTTTCTTTGCATCTAAGTTGACCCAAAAGCAAGAATTCAGGATTTTGCCCTGGTTTTGGCCGCCTCCCTGGAGGAGGCATTTGCAGACCTGCTGAGGAGCTGATGTTAAAGGGAGCTACAAACCCAGGCTGGAGCTGAGGGTGGCAGAGAGGGCAGGACATGGGATTTCAGCCCCTAGCACCTCTCCAGGCGTTCCAGCCCACCGAAGGGCTGTAAATCCCACTTTCCCTGCTCTGACACTGCAGTCCAGTTCCTTCTCCCAGCCTGCCTTCCCCAGCCCCTGCTGTGGTTCTTTGTCAGACACCCAAACTCCTTGGATTAAGGAGAAACACTTCAGTGTCTCCTCAGAAAGAGGAGTTGGGAGGCTGAGAAGATGCTCTGCAGTTTCTTTTGGGATGAAATGAATTTTGTGCATAATCTAAGAGACTCTATTGAAACTTTCTGCTGGGTTTGAATTCTGTGTTACAATTTGAATAGATTTACAGAGCAAAGGAGCCAGAACCCCACAGTCAGAACTGAGATGACACACTTGTCTCTGACTCTGTCCCTTTTGTCCCAAATAACTAAAACTAACATGCATTCCGTTTGTTTATCCCCTTGCCTGAGGTGCTGTTCAGTATGAGCAAGATGCAGAGGATGGTGCTTAGCTCTAGTTTGTGTCTGGTTGCAAGGGCTAAATTCCCCTCCTTTGGAAAACCTTTGGAGAACAACCAAGCCCAAAGGCTTTTAACTGCTTAGCAAGTGTTTTCCTGCCGTTTCAGGAAAAAATGCAATTATCATGGCTGCTTCAAGGGAGTTGTCACCGAAGCGATAAACCATGGTAGAATTTACTTATCCTTGTAGAAAATGCAAATTAAGGCTATAAATGGAGGTCTTGGGAAAGGTCCTGGCCACTTTTTGCCACCAGCCTCATAATCACCTCCAGTCATTCATATTCTGCGGCAATCAGATGTACATCATCTTCTGCTGGGGGAAAAAGGACTGGGGAATGAAGTGTGTGAGTGAAACGTGCTGAAAGAATAAATGCCTTTGTTTGTGTCTATCCTTCATGTGTTAATCACTTGTTAACTTAAAACCACAACATTTCAAGCCATGCAAGGCCTTTGTCCGAGGAAATTGGACTGGGTGGCCAGGGATAGTGGGACAATATTTTAGAAGTTTCTAAAAATTGAAAGGCAAACGCTGACGTGAAGTAACGAGCACAATGTTTGATTAATTTGCTATCTGTCCAGCTGAAGTCAGCGGTGAATATTTCCCTAAGGGAGTTCATGGGAACTGATGGCCACATTCATAAAGTCTGTTCTAACCTGGGGATAAAAAGTGAATTTACGACTATTTTTTTGGAACTATTACTGGAGGTTCTGTGCAAGCCCACAGGATGTGTGGGTGAGCAGAAGCTGCCCCATAAGTTGTGTCTATCACAGTGGAGAAACTTGAGGATGTTTTACATGTTCAGGCTAAGTGGGGGATTTGTTTTACTACAGCCAAAGTTGCTACTTATTTGCCTAAATTAAAGGATATGCATCAGATAAACAAGAGCTGAGGTCTCAGGCGCTGCTCAGTGTCAGAGTCAATAAACACGGGAAAATAATCTACAAATGACAAATTCACCGATCTTCGACAGGCACAAGTGTATTTTCCATCTCCTTTGAATACTTAAAACATTAACCCATCATTGGAGAATCCAGATTGTGGCATTTGACACTAGAGAAGAATTTTATGGAAAATAATTTTTGGTTCAGTCTCCCACTTTGTAACAACACAATTGTTGTAAACAGCTCAATTTCTGCCTCTTTCAGTTCCTAATATCCACATTTGCAACTGCTTTCATTCTCCCAATAAACCAGATTTTTGACAGGTGAAAGTGAACCACAATGTATTATGTTGCTGCCTAAATACTACATATTTTCTTTTTAAGCAAATGAAATGCAACATTATCTTCATGTTTGAAAATGAAAAACATCGGGTTGGGGCTTTTTTTTCCTTCAGAATATTCCTCTTATGTTGTTACAGTGCAATCATTTTCCAGTCCTGATTTTAAATTTCAATTTCTGTCATTAACTGCAGAGCAGATACAGGCTTGGAACCTGGAGTAATGACTTTGCAGCTGAAACACGCTGGCTTCTACCACCCTTTGTGATTTAGAGAGGCATCAGACTTGTGTTATTGTCAGGCATCCAAGTTATTTAAAATTACTTCTCTCTGAATGTAAATTTTTGTGCCTGTCATGATCTAACTAAATTTATTCTATTCAAGTTTACAGTTCAGCTCCGCAGTTAAAAGTTTTCTTTAGCTTAGATTCAACGAATTCAACAAATTCTAGATCAAGGTCAGTTCTAAAGCTCCAGTTTATTGTTGTTGTTCTCTCCCAACCATTACTTTGTCCATCATTTAAATTGCCTTTGGATTAAAGTATTTTGTTATATGGAAACACGGGGCATTTTAGGCATTAAGAGCACTGAGCATATCTCTGAATCACAACTGAGCCTGATTTTTGTTTTTCTTTATCCTGTACTGTGTCAGACAGAGGATTTCCTACCGTTGTTTGGGAAAAGAAAGCTGGAGCTGGAAAGGAAAGCATAAAACTGATTGCCTGATGGTTTAGTGTTACAGACCACCTACCCTGCGAGACAGTAATTGAAATTCTGAAGAAGAGAAAAGCCATAGCCCAGCAACAAACAAATTAGGGAAAGCTTAGTGGAAAATTAGTGGAACAATAAAATGTGATTCCATTTTGGTAACACTTTGGTGCTCTGAGTAGCTTTACGTGGGAGAAAAGAGAAAGCAAAAGGAGCCACTTAAGGGAAAGGCATTAGACAGACATTTAGAGACTTTCTAGACAGAGCTGAGAGAATTTTATACATTTAACTTGTTATAAAATCTGTGTAAATTCAGATGTTGTCTTACATAATTCCTGGACTTTATAGTTAAAAGAAGGGAAAATAAATAACGAGATAAGGAAGGGAAAGAAAATAAATGTGCATCTCTCCAGAAGAGGTTTTATAAGGAAAAAAAGCACAGGGCAAAATGTTCTAAATTCTTTTGGGACCTCAACCAGCAATTTATCTAGAAACTATTTATAAACTATTTTTATTAAGTCTCAGTTTGTGACAAAGAGATGTATCTTAACTTAAAATTCACTCCTGGATGAAATATTTACCTAACTTTATTCACATTCACCCCCGAATCATCTGGTTTGCTTTGGGGCACTGTGTACAGTACATTCTGCACATATCTGAGTAAGGGGCAGCTCCATCCCTGGGGATTCCTGCTCACCTACAGCTCACAGATTTTCCCAAAATAGGAGAATCTGACTGCAAAACCACAGATTGTTGTGCACCGCTGAACTCCAGGCAGAGCATTACCACAATCAATTTAGGGCATTTAGTTGAGTGTATGAAAAGCTTTAAATAACAAAGAAATAAAAAAGCTGTCAGCTGAAGTTTGAAGTTCACTAAGAATATTTTCCAGAGACAACAGCTACACCTCACTGCTGCTTGTCTGGCTGCTCAGCTTCCATGAGAACATTGTGGAGGAATTTCGAGGGGGCTAAAACCTTTTATTCCCAAACACATTTCTCTCCATCCCCGTCACTCGGGAATCCAAGAGCACAAGTGCAGGGGCCAAGTGGACACATCCTGGCTGGTGGAACCGGCAGCTCCCCTGCGCTGCGAGCCAGCAAGAAGTGAGAGAGTTCTTGCCTTGGTAACCCTGAGGGGATGGAATTTGGGTTGTGGTCTCTTCTTTTGGGGTGAGACTGAATCCATCTATTGTTTCGTGGGAGAACAGCTGCAGGGGACACCAGGGAAGTTTGCAGGAGGAAGGAAAAGCTGATTTTTCTTCAAATGGAGCTGAAGGTTTTCTGGTTGAACAGATGTTCCTGCAGTGGCTGTTCCGGGCTGATAGGAGCAGTTATCAGCCTGTAAAAGCCAGTAGGTTCAATGAAGCAAAGTGATGCCCGATCCATTTTAAGAGGCACCAGGGCAAATCTCTCACTTCACACAGTGAAACCAAGGAAAGATTTCAGTTATAAATCAAAACGGCCATTTCTCCCCTGTCAGTAGAGGAAGAATTCCGCAGGAGCAGCTGCCAGGCCACTGTGAGGGCTCACACTCACTTTCCTTTCCAGGTGCGGCCTGGGGTTGTTTCAAACACCCCTTTTAGGAGACCCCATTCACTGAGCCCTGGGATGTGGAAAGACACTGGAAACTATTTTGAATCCTTGTAACAGGTGGTTAGAGTCAAACTGCAGTACATAAAAGTTGTGGTCTTTCCAAGGTTTTCATTTTAGCCACATGAATTATTTCTCATTTAGTGAGACAGGAGTTTCAGCAAGTTGTGCACATAATTTCTATTTGCTTTTTCTAATAAGCTGTCAGGGCAAGGGTGACTTTGGTTCTTTCTGCCTCAAAATGTGTCTGAGCAAACAAACATCTCATCTCATATGCAGCAGCAGCAGCACAATGACCAGATGTCTTGTTTATGCTTTAAAATATTTTTGTTCCAGTCCATAAATGAAATTCTTTCCACTTTAAAAAAGTCCAGCTTGAACTTGGGCAGCTAAAGGATTCCTGATGACAGAGCTGGATGAGCCAGCAAGAGACACACTCTTCTCAAGGGCTCTCTTACACAAACTTTTACATCAATTCCTTTCATGACCTGAGGTGAGACTTCAAAATTTTATAAGGTTTGCTCTGTTGTTTTTATTGATCCCCTGGATGGGAGCAGATTTGGGCCCCAAGACCCAGCAAGGGCAGAACTACTGCCTAAAAAGTGAACTGAGGCTGCCCTCAGCCCTGCAGGGTCAGAGGGGTTTGAAAAATCTCCATTCCTATTTCTTACAGGAATACAAGAGTATCCTTTAACAAACACACATCAGAAATTATCACATGTGAAGGTTTCATGGTTCTTTCTTGCAGTGCCCACTGTCAGTTCTGAAAGCCACACAGTCTGAGCATGAAATCCTTATCCAAAAAGAGTTGTGCTCATTTATATCATAGCTCACCCAGCAGTGCCCCCATGGAATGCCTGCAGCTCTTCCCTGCCGCAGTCAGCACAGTCACACTGACACTGCTTGTCCCGGTGGAGAGGCAGGAAAGGAAAATGATCAAATTCTGGTAACAACAAGAGCCTGCTATAATTAATTGTGTTAGTACTGCCAGTGCTAAGTGGAGAAATGAACTGAGTGGGGGGAATGGAGCAGAACAGACTTGAGCAACAGAAGGTAAATAACAGTATTTTACATAAGCATCAAATATTTGACAGTTTTACAACCGGCTTGTTATTCCTGACAACTGTTGCTTTGGGATAAAGAGCGTTTGCTCTTTCCCTTTCTGGCTTTCTCGCATGCTCGGAGCGGCTCATGCCTGGAGGAGGTGCTGAGCAGCGGCTCAGTGTCGGTGCCACGGGGCACCTGGGGGGTTACTGGCTCACTCAGCTCTCCCAGGGGAATCCCGAGGTTTATTTGAGCAGCTCCCCAGATCCGAAACGGGGCAGCCCATCGAGGTGGGGGCTTATGGGGTCGTTTCACACATCAGACGCGGGCTGCCCTGGGGAGGGTGGGCACCTTCTGTCCTGCTCTATCTCACTGCAGTCACAAAACCCAAGGCTGTGGCTCATCATCTGTCATTGTTGCTGTAGCAGTGCCGGGGGACCTTCACAGAGATCAAATCCCCATCGTCACCAGAGTTTCCCTCAAATAGAGTCAAATATAAATATTCAAAACTGTACAGCAGGGCAAAGCCAAGAGGGGTTCTATCCCCATTGTTGTCAGAACTGTTTACCCACTTCCATGGCCAAGGCAGGGCTGGGACCCCAAGCTTTTAGTCCAGGGAGTGACTTAACCACAAAGGCAGCAGCTTCCCTTGGAGGGGGGAATAAATCCACAATTGTAATCCTCTCCAGGTTGTTTTAGTGCTACTCCTGAGTACAGATGGAAGCTTGTGGTAGTTTCACGGTGCCTTTGTCTAGACTAAGATTTAGATAGATAATTCTAAAAATCCAGTATATGACACATGTAACGTAAATTCCTGTTTGCTGAGCTAGCCAGGGGAAGGATTAGGGAGGCATCACTTTCAGTGTGACCAGCTGAGCTCATATTAAAGTATAGATCACACTTACACTGTTTTGGGGGTTTTTTTGTTATGCTAGACCAGACTAGCTAACCAGTTCTAACAGAATTGGAATCAGTGGAACTAGAGCACAGCATAAAGTGACAGAAAGACGAACAGAGAGAAAATTAGGGAAAATATCCGCTCATTAATAATAGAATGCTTTTTAGAATTTTACTCATCCTTAAAATATAAATCAGTTACCTTGAGACTAAGAGAACAGTTAGAAGTCTGAGACAAAATAGGAATCTTTTCACAAAAGTCTTGAAAACAAATACTTAGATTATTAAAATCTTGAGCCATAGCTAGAGCACTTGCAGTTCTGTACCCTGTAAACAAGCTGTACCTGCATTTCCATGATGAATGGGAAGCACCCATGATATGGATAACAGCTGCTTAAAATTCCAATTGCATTAAAGTTTGGTTTATCCATAAATTATGTATTCAACTATAACTTGCTATATTTGATTGTTTCTAACAACAATTAATACTTCTCCTTTAAATAAAAAGCACAATGTGCGTCTGTTACAGATGGAGAAAGCATTTCTGTCTATACCTCAGAGTCCCAGAGGGAGATTTGGGTGTCCAAGGAATGCAGGGTGGGGTGGACTGTGGCTTCCCTTCAGCCCTGGCTGTCAGATCAGCCCAGAATTGCTGTTTCTGCTGCCATTTTTAGTGATTTGGTATCAGCAGCTCCAGCCCCTGGGGAGATAAGAGGGGGCACATGAGCTCTGCAGGGCTGTGGGGCAGGACTATATCAGTCTGGCAGCTGTTCTGTGATGGGGAAGGTATGTGACAGCTCAGGGCAGGCTCCAACAAATGGCACCCGCTCCCAAAAAATGGGCTCCAAACTGACCTGCCCCCCAAAGGCTGCCTGGGCATTCAGTGGCGTGCCTGACATTTGTGCTGAAACCCGAGTTTTTAGAGCGGGAAATGCCTTAATGTGGAGGTGTTTTCAGGGAGTTTGTGTGGGGTCTGCTGAACACTGACCAGCGAGGATCTGCTGATGTACACAATCTGTACATTGACACGTCACTGCTGCTTTAACCAAAGATAGTTCAGCCCCAGCGCTGCTGGTATTTATAGTGGGGAAGATGGCTTGCAGGGGAGTGATGGAATGCTGCCTAAAATGCAGAGGAGGCTGAGACCTGCAGCTCACAACTGTGCCCCGCATGCTGGGACACTAATTCTGGGGAGCAGAAAAGTTAAGATCCAGACCAGACTCTCCTCACAAATCCAGGAGTCACTGAATCAAAGGAGGACTCTCAGACAATCTCAGGGGGCTTGTCACACTCAGAAGAAACCACTATTTCAGATAAATTTTCCCATGGGCCATATTCTCCGTTGTCTTGTCCCTTGGGCGGTTGCTTTATTGAATGTGAAAAAGGTGCAAACCACTGTTATTCTCAGTGATGGTGTTTCACTGTAATTTTAACGGGTACAGCGTAGAAAGGAAGGAGACACAGTGCAGGTAGAATTCTGTGCAGAGAATTGTAAGAGAAGCTGTTCATTGCAAGACAAGCTGCTCATTGATTTTCTGCTTTTTGTCCCTGGATGTCCGGCTCTCTCCATGTTCTTGCCTGCCCCCAAACCCCCAGGATTGCCAGCCATGATGTTTTGGAGCTGAGGAAGAGCCAATAAATAGAGTTTTGACTTGTGTCCCTGGCTAGAAAAGGATGCACCTTTTCAATTCATTTCACCCAGAACTATTAAGCAGTCTTTGAGTAGGCAGCTGAGGTACCAAGTTCAGATTAAACCTTTGTTTCTGCTTCCCCAGAGTGCTGAAACCCAAGGCTTCCAGGATGATTTTGGCTCAATATATTGGAATAACATATTTCAACTTAGGGATATGATTTATGCCAAAAATACCTTTGTAGGTTAGGAGCTATTATTCATAATACAGGTAAGATACGTGGAAAAGAAATGTTTGTGCTTTATGTTAGAAAGTGTTGATTTGTGTAGTCACAGATTTATTGTAAAGCTGATGTGGCTGAGATAACCTATCAGTAATTAGGATTTTGAGTAGGGTAAGTATTGAACAACACAAAACCAGCACTTCATTAATAGCAGAAAATTCCCAGAGCACAAACAGGTCCTTAAGTCCAGTGATTCCCCCTGGAATCCAGAGAGCCTGCAGGGAACCCCAGCAGGTCCTGTCCCTGCAGGGGACACGCAGACACTGTCCTGCTCATCAGGGGTCATTCCCTCCACAAACACTGACTATTCACTGGAATACAAATGGCAGTTCCAGAGGAAGAGGAGGAAGGAGAAGTTCTGCTCCCTGACCATGAGGTGTGTAGTCCATGAAAGAGGAGAGTTTTCCCTCCTGTTTCTATTCCCCAGTTCCCTGAGCTAAGGAATGTCAGGCAAATCCCATTTTACCTGAGCTATTTTCATGTCTTTGGGGATTAGTTATGTACAGTCCCATTTGCAGCTTTTACACAACATTTACCATCATGTTGGGACACTAAGCTCAGATGTTTTAATAAATACAGTGATTCTTTTTCATTAAATTCTTCCTGAGCCATCAGTGCTTTGCTGTTGAGTGTCAGTATTAACTGCTAAACATGAAATATTGTCCACAGCTACAGAATATTCTCATGAAACTATCATTTCCAGAGATACATGGGATTAAAAGCTATACTCTTGATTTTTCAACAAAAAATACAATCAACTTCCAGTGCAAACATTCAAAGATGTAATGAAAAGCTGCTGTAACAATTCTCCCTGCATAGCTGCTGTTGGGGGTTTGAATATGCCATTTGTGAGGTTTAAATTGCTTTTGCAGTCAAGTGTTGTAATCCATTAGTGATAAGAAAGGGTATTTGTCTATCAGTTGTAGTTAACTACATTCCTTGTGTTAGAAACAGTTTAGTCTCTTAGATGAGCCCAGCTCAGGAAATTGTTACGAGAGTCTGGCTGCAGAGCTGGAGAAGGAGCAGTTGGGGCTCCCTTCCCCCAGCAGAAATGTGATGGATAACTGAGCTCTGACAGCCAGCAACTTAACCTTTAGCTGTGCTGCACAGAGCAGCACCACAGACTTTTACTCAAAGCACTTCAGCTCCTTCTGAGCAAAGTTGTACAGAAAACAAAATCTAACTCTTCCTGGGATTTTTCTCTTAAAGCAGCAACGTTCCTTCCTTTGGCTGTTCAACCATGTTATTGCATTACTTTTTTAGATGATATCATTACTCTTCCAAAAAATAAATTCTAAATCTGTGGGTAAGTGGGTGAAGACTAAGGTTTGGTTCTGTAAATGGGAATTGCAGTTTCTCTGGAAGAGCAAGTTCTCAGACTGGATTTGTTACCAAGTCCATTGGGGGTTTGGAGCATCATTTGCTCAATACTATCCGCTTTGCATGTTTGGCTAAACGTCACCAGGAAATGTCCTGCTGCAGGAAGTGCACCAGGACATTTCTTTGGGTTTCTTTTTGCTCTTTAAAGAAGCTGACGAATGCTGCACCAGATCCCTAAGATGTGATCTAACACAGCAAAGCATGATGGATATTAGATATCACAGACTCATGGAAATCCGATAGGAAACGTATCAGATGTGACATCAACGCCCAGACTGGCACTGGACTGGCACACTGATCATCTTGGTCACTACCTAAATGCAGGATAAATTATTTTAGGATCCATATAAATTGCACATGTACAAAGCAGTCTATTTCTAAAGTGTTTAAAACAGTAAATCAAGCACTGCACTCTTTATGATTGTAATGCAGTCATGTCCTTATGTGGTTTTATTACAAAAAGCTTAATTTTGTGAGGGGCTGTTCTCACAGGGTCAGCAGCCTGTTACAGGCTGGTCTCACCCTATCCTGAAACCCAAAGCAGCTTCCTGTGGGATTTAAGAGCTGCAGCTGTTCCAGTTAATTCAAGATGTGTCTCACAAAGCTTTGCACCTAAGGAAAAGCTGCGGCCATCGGGCTGGACAACACCTGATGTTATACATAGGATCCCTCTATTCTGCTGCTTAAAATGATCCATGCTGAGGGGGGATTTTGTGGGTTTCCAGGGGCTCACTCCCTGGATTGATCCTGTAAAACAGAGGAACTGACAGAGGCACTGGAATATGGATATTGCAGAAGAGTCAGCTTTCCCACCTAATGTATCTGACTGCAGGGAGGGCGAGCTGAACCCCTGGAGAAGGAGGGATAACAATCCTGGGAAAACAAGCAGTGAAAAGGGAGACAAACTGCATTACCTCAGGGTTACTTGTTCATCAGAGGAGCTGCACAACTTCAGCTCCTGATTTCTGAGGAGGAGAACAGAGGCTGTGCCAGGGCCGTGTCTCCCCTACAAAGGCTGGGCATGAGGCCACGCAGTGATAGAGTGTTCTTCGCAGCAAATAATCCCATCAATACCAACTTCTTGTGCAAAGCGTTTGGAGATCATACATCATCCTTAACAGGAACATTTCCTGCTGTCCTGCTGCCAGGGTGCTCCCAGCACAGCCTGGGAGGAGGAGGGAGGCACCGAGTGACGGTGCTCTCAGCTGGGTGGGAGGGCAGCAGTGCCACAGCACCCGAGCGGGGCACATCTCTGCTCTGGTTTGAATCTGGGCTCATCTGACAGTGATTCCCACTTGTTTTCGTTGAGCAGAACCAGATGTTTGGTTTTCAGCAGCACGTGAAAAAGTCAGGGCACTGTTCACAAGCTGAAATGCCTCCACAGAGAGGGAGCGGATGGGGCTGCATCTGCCCCACCACTCGTTATTTCTCTTCAAAGACGGGGTTGGATTTACTGCAGCTGTCAATCAGCTCCAAGCACTTACTCCATTTTTTCCCCCCTCTTTGTAAGTCACATCCATCAAATCTACTGCTGTCAAGTGGATAGTAAAAGGTACCTCCCCCCTAAAGGGCCTCTCCAGCTGAAAGCAAAACAAGCACCTGATAATCCACAGGAAACCCTGTGGGATATAAATATACCTGCAGTGTATCAGGCCAGAAAAACCAGAGGGAACCTAAAGGCTGAGCACCAGGGTGCCCAGTCCAGCCAAGTCCAGTTCACAGGAGCATCCCTCTTGTTTTGCCTCAAATGGGAACAGTTTGTCCAGACTCTTAAAACCTAATTCCACAAATTCCGCACAACCCCCTTCGTCATTTCTTTTGCCTCCTTGCTCCAGGTAATGCAATAAAATACTGATCCAGCACCTGCTCTGTGTGCAGCTGAGATTTCTCTCTGGTTTCGAGCAGCCTCTGCCTCCACAGCCATAAAACAAGGAAACATTGGGATAAACAAAGTTTTGTCCTTGAATAGAAGGTCCAAACTCAGAGGGACAATCCTTACTGGATGCTGACTCTCATGCACGTTCACAGACAATTTACATTCTACTTTGGGTTACATTTTTTCTCACGTCCTATTTCCCACAGAAAGGGGGACTGGACGTGGACACTTGGTGCTCACCTGACAGATTAACATCCTTCCTGTAAACAGGAAGCCTGTTCAGATTTTTGCCGTAAATAAAGTTGTATCCAGCAGTAACGATATGAAGGCAGACTTCAGGCTCCGTGTTGTAAACACTGTCAGATGCAAAAAATAGTTTCTGGATTTTATACAAGGTATTAGACGAGCAAGATGTGATTACAAGGCATACATTTTTCTGGGAGCCTATTTATGTGCAGCTGAACACAGCTTTTGATTCATGAAGCTCCTTTTTTATATAAAATGCAGTTTGGCAAGTTTTAGCACTTAGTTAACTAATTCCCACCAGAAATACTGAGAGCATGGTTTCCATTTATAGCAAAGGGGATTAGGCTGATTTAGAAATACAGTATGTTGACAGTACTATTTAAAAGCATATGGACAATTTGCTCCTTTTTTCTCCATGACAAAAATGAGTGGTAACCATCAAATTCTTTGCATCAGAGCACTGGCCTCTCTGTTTTGACAAGATCAGTGTAATCTTTTCCAGTGGTAAAATCGAATCCAAAGTAGCCCGATTTATTGTTCTTTGCTCTCCTCAAAAGGCACTGAGGCATCTCCACAGCCCTTTCCAGGCAAGCTTAGTGTAAATCACTGCATGAAGGCTTCCAGAACACGACTTTGATTGGTGCAATAGTTCCCAACGCTAGATACTAATTAATTGCAAGTATTTGCTGATGATTTTCTATTAATTGCTGAAGTTTATGCTAGTACATACACTTCAAGAAATCTGTGACAGTGTAATGCAAGAAGAGAAGAATTATGTTTTGTTTGTTATTCACATATGTCTTGTTGGAGCCTCTATAATTATTCTACTTGGGCTTTATGCATAGCAGTGTCTCAGAGAGTCCTGCATTAGAACAGAAACAGCCCCAGCGCAAAAGATGCATGTCTGTACTTAAATCACAAAAAACCACAGAACAGAGCAGATGGAAGGGACCTGCTCCAGCAGGGAAATGTGTGCATACAGAGTGTGCCCTTACAGAATGAAATAAAAGTGTTCATAATATAGAAAATGGATCAATTGATACAGCCAGTGATCCCTTGTTAATAGGCAAAAGCCTGGCCTTTGAAAAGTCCTGATTGCCCAGCAAGTCAATAAAGGTTTCCTAGACAGAGGAATATATCTAACAGTGATGTAGGAACTTCTCAGGAAAAGCTGCCACTGTCACAGGGGACAGCAGGCTGTCACACTCATCCTTTGGCTGCCAGCCACCAAGGGATGCAGGCTGCAAGAGAGCTCAGGATTTTCCTACAGGCACCAAAAACAAGGGATCAGAGCCAGAACTGAAGCTGTGAATCTTTGCCTTGAGACATTTAGGTCTGACTCAAATATCTGCACGATTTCATATTCACAGAGCTCAAGAGAAGTATATACACAGACGCAGCAGAGTCAAAGGAAGAAGTGGGAGGATCCATGAGCAAATCCATGGGCGAAGTCCTACCCTCAAGTGTAGGGAGTTCTGTTGAGTCCTGTGTGAACAGTAATATTTCTTACTTACAGAAAATGCACTGGAAGGGGAAATGCAGACCCCCAAAAGCAGGGACTGAAACGATTCTCAGCTGAAGTCAGTGAGACTTTGTGTGCCAGCCCCATCTGATACTCACAGTGATCTGCAGTCACTCTCTTCATCCATTTGCTGACTGCAGTGCATTATAGTGAATGAATAACACCATACTTTCTTGAAGATATCTTAGACTAATGCCATGAATACTTTTGTTAATGATCCAGAACATTCGCAGCCTGTTTTAATTATTTCATCTCCCTTGTACATCTCAATTATTAAAATAAGCAGAAGTTACCAGAAAGTGTTAGGAACAAAGTTTAAGCATGAAAACAGCTCTGTGCTCTCAGCAGCAGGATCCAGAAAACATTTGGTTGCCAACAGTTCAGTGATTCATGAAAATCACACTTGCATGTGAAATCTGTGTTTGGCTGAGGCCCCAGGCAGGTGGTGCCAACCTGTCAGGCACACACAGAAGGATTTCAGAGCATTTCAGGACAGTGCTGTTTTAAGTGAAACAGTCCAATGTGGGCTTTGCTGATCCTCAGGTACAGAGGATTTTAGAACTGTACTAACCAAAGGATCCATCCTTTGCTGTTCCTGCACCTCTCATAGACCCAAGTGCTTTGGGGCAGGAGGAATTTAACACAACAAAACCTTTCCTTTTCCTTCCTATTGTTACACGCTGCAAATTGTGGTCATATTTATGAGTATCAAAACCTGAAAATACTCAGTGATTAAGCCAATCTAGTAACTATGTCAGGAAACAAATTTAATCCAGACAGGTGTATGGCAAAATGACTCAAACCTTTGCTAACAAATGTCAAATGGAGATAATATACATTCTCTTTAAGTAGAGCTATTCGACGTTTCACTCTTTAGAAGCAGCCAGTTGGAGAAATAACCCCAAGACAGAAATATTGTGCATCCAAAATGCTCCATGGAAGTGTGACTTGCACAGCAATAAAATGTTCACACTCCTGTCTCTCATGGAAGCAACATCAGGCCAAGTTTAGGTCTGCATTATCAAATATCAGTCTGGTTACCATCAAACTCCAGAGTCCCTCAAAATACCTGAGCAATTGTCCCCAGATAAAGCAGCTCTTGGCCACCAGATGTATCACATTAGCTGTTAAATAACACACACAAAAGGATACACATGTACACACATCTTGAGCACAACTTTCAGGGCAATGTTTTTATGATTTAGTGCTTTCCCAAAATAGATGCATACATCTGCAGACTTGAAACATCTCACCCTTAGGAGCTTTAGAAAATACATATAATCATGCCGCATTTTTGAGAAAAACTCCTTCCTATGGTGGGATCTTATTGCACTCAGCTCTGTTACGGATACATGAGTGTCTCCAGGGCTAAGCACACCGAAATAATTGTAATCCAATGGTGCTGAAATATTTAAGGGCATTTGTTGCTGTAAGAACATTCCATTTGACTCAATCAAGACCCACAGCCAGAATGTTTTCAGAAATAAAAGTGATGGCTTTTGTCCAGCTCCCGTGGAAGTAAATGGCCAGGCTGACATCTGTTTAGCTGGGCTTGGGCTAGGCTCTGCGTGGTGCTGCCTGGGTCATGGAGCAATTGCTGGTGGTGTTAAACAAAAGGAGTTACCAGCTGTAAGAGCAGTTTTCACCAGTTATACAGCTAAATATCCCAGGAAGCTGGTTTACTGTGCCAGGAGGTATCCCAGAACAGCAAGAAATGACATTTCATCCTTGCGTGTCATAAACTGCCCAAGGTCCTTTGCTTTCATCCTGGCTCTCAGCACCCCTTCCACCCTCCTGGTGCCTAAACAAACTCCCCTACAGCTGTTATTATTACTGACTGGGAGGCGTGCAAACATAATTTGTATCAGCAAAACCTTCCACTGTCATAAACCATATTTTGGCAATTTGGTGTTAATGGTGACTAAAAACACGTTTGTCATTCACAGACCCAGATTTGGAGTGCTGGTGTCTCGTGTCTGTGTTTGTACCAAAGGCCCCTCAGTCCCTGGTGCAGGAGAGCAGACCACACTCATATTGATTCAACAGTGAGATGCAAGTGTATCTTTGCAGTTTTTAACTACTGATTTCCTGATTTTCGGTTATTTCACTTTATGAAGGGTTTTTATGTTGCCTTTGTTTTGGTTTTGACTTAGTGGCAATTAAAACTTGATTCATTACTTCATAATAGGAATAAAGAGAGGAAGGGCACGCTATTAGCAGAACTTTGTAAAATTAAAAAGGTAAAAAACAAGGAAAAAAATACAGCAAAATTACAGGTGAATAAATAAAGCTAATCCTTTCATCCTGTAACAATTAGGATGATTTGAACACTTCTACCATAATTAGTATTTGAGAACTACACCCTGAAACTTTTTTGAAGCCCTGCTCTCAGTATTCAAGGTGAAAATCAAGGATAAATTGTGACCACATGGTCCATCCTGCTCCTGCAGTCAGAGTGAGGAAACATGCTGACGGAAATCAGCTCCGAAAGGGCCAGTGAAATATTTCCAGATTTTCTAACCCAAGGCCAATGATCCAGGTCCAAGTGAAGATAATGCAAATTTTATAAACACAAACCATCTGCTTTCCTTAAACCAGCAGAATGTTTTCTTTCAGAAATGGGCCAAAAAGCTGAGCAGGCTGAAGGATGAGTTTGCGTTGTTAGTTTTGAATCACCCGTCATTTACCTGTAGGGAACTCGTTATTTAACAATCATTGCAGCTTAAGGCTTGACTAAAAATTGAAATGACACTTCAGAAGTCACTTCAGTGCATTATTGAGTGACACTGTGCTGTCCCCAGCAGTGCACGTGTGGTTGTGAGTGTTCGACAAACCCAACTCACACTTCCTTGCCATGTCGGCTGTTTTCCTTGCCCTGTCTAAGCCACACAAGGCTGGCCTCTCAGAAAATGTAACTGTGTTTATTAAACTGAACACTCGCTGTCAGCTTCCTGTTCTCATTTCTGGTACTCATCAAGGTTGTTCAAAACTAGAGTTTTAGGAACTGGAGAAATTTGTTTCACCATTGGGTGATTGAAGTGCAGCTCCTTTTCCACACCGCTGGAAGAGCTTAACCCACCCTGTCTTTCCACCTTTTCAAGAAAAGAGTTGAAAATTTGATAGATTTTTATAGCAAGAATAAAATGAAAAATGAGTAATGCTTAAATCCTTTATTACTGCCTTTCTCTTACCTCTAGGAGCTGATGTAATGAGTTATTTATAAGATGTTATTTTATGTTTCCTGACCCAAATGGCTGCATAATCTTAGGGTTACTACACTGTAATTTGGTCACAAACTATATTTTTGTGGTATGTGAAGTGCCATCTGAATGTAGTAAAGCACAGCTGGCACTGGCTGCATTTCTTTTTAAAAAAGAAATTAGTTTTCAGGCACTTCATATGTGTCTCAAGCCTTCTTGTGCAAACATCTATCAGTGCTTAGTATTTCTTGGTTCAGTAATTAGGATTCTGAAAGCACAGGTCATGTTTCCAATTGCATATCATTCCAATTACCTTATTGAGCCACATTTAAGCTAAAAGCTACACAGTGATTCAGAGACAAACCCAGGGTAACTCAAAGTTTTACCCTGGAAAACAATCAAGACCTTGAACGTTGGCTAAGAAGCAGGATGAATAATCCAATACATGTGGGAACATCAGAACAAAATTAATAAAAATATTGAGATTGACCAGCGAGTGATGTTGTTACAAGCAAAATATTGTCATCATCTCATATTCAAGCAACCACAGAGTTTTCATAGGTGATAATTTTAAATTCTGGGAAGTGGATGTACTACAACTGCACTCAGTGCTATAGAGCAGGAGAGATCCCTCGAGCACTGATACCACCAGTAAATGTGAAAAGCTGATTTCCACAAATCTCTGCCTTCACAGAACAGCAAACAGCACTGAATGCACACACCTCATTAACAAACCACAGTCTGTTCTAATTTAGGCCCATGCAAATAGCCCTGGAGTTGTTCCAGATTTGTATCTGTAATTGATAGCAGAATTTGGGTAGTGTATGTACACACACACATATATATAACATAAGCTTTCCTCCCACTACTGTATACAAGGCTTTCAGAGGAAGAAAAGCTTCTTAAAAAGTACACGTATTTTTAATTACAGGGGTTTTTTTCAGAACAATCTTTCACTTAATCAATCCTGAAGTGCATTAACTTCTGTAATCCCAAATAATTGACTCTCCCTTGATAATCAGAGTTCAGATTTAGGTTTCTGGACTGCTCGCTTGCAGTGTTTTGTACCTTATCTTGGAAAGTACTCTGTGAGAGGACCAGCAGTGAGCAACTACAGTTAATGTGTTTCTGGCTGGATATTGGCTGATGCCTTTTACTCCCTCTGCAGTTTCATTAATGTCTTTCACATGTTAAGATCCCTTTTCATCAGAACATCCCAGCCATGTAGAAAGGTGGCTGAGTGATGCTGGCAGTGTTTTTACAGATGGAGATCTATTGGTGGGGAGGGTGGTGCAAGGGGCAGAATGCAATGCTAGAAACCAGTTTATTGGATCTTATTTCTGTGCTCCAACCACTGGAGTCTCCTGTCTCCGTATATTTAAAGGATTAGTTGTAAGCTAAGTCAGTTTTACAAAATACATTCAAGTTGCACTGGGTGTATTTGCTGTGTTCAGAAATAAGCAGCAACATCCAACAATTTCATGGCAGGGAAACCACAATAAAGATCCTTGTGGGTTCAAACAGTGCTGGCTCAATGCTGTCAGTGAGTTTATCATCCGCAAAGTGGTTCATCTGTAAACCAGTGGCCAGGGCCACATAATGCTTCCCCTAGTTCAAGTAGAAGGGAGGAAGAGGATGGTTGGAGCAGTTTCAGAGGGGCAGTTCATAGACTGAAACCTCCTGGAAATGCCTAAAGCCAATTATCACTCATTCTTCCCCAGCAATCTCTGGCAGCTTGGGACTGTGGGCACCAACTGGAGCAAACTTGAACTGCTCCAAGTTTTGCCAAGAGCTGAAAACAGTCCCCCCGGCCAAAGGATGTGAAAGGGCTGGTGCAGCCTCCCCTTCCAGGAGAAGTCCTCATTTCTAAGAGATTGCAATGTCTCCCAGAAAGGCTTGGATCAGGATTTAACTGTGGGCCTGGAACTGCGCCACAGCAATGAGCACTTCTACCCACCATGAAACACAACCTTTCCCAGACCATTTTTGTGCCCGTTCCTCGTCTTCCTTAGCAGAGAGGCTCATTAGGACACAACCAATGTAACAGGCAAAGTGCCAAACCCCAGCAAGATCCAACCACCAACAGACAGCAATTCCTGACCTGATACAACTCAAATGCAGCTTTGATAGCAATGCAAAATCAAAAATAAAGCCATTAAAAACAGAGCCAGTGCTGATAAAGCAGGGCAGCGATAACAAGGTGTCCTGTTGGTGGCTGGTGATCTCCAAGGTGTGGAGGCAGCACCATGGATGGCCGAGCCAAGAAGCCCAAACACCTCAGGAAGAGGGAACGGCAGCAGGACAGCCCCAGCACGGCTCAGGAAGGGGATCAAGCCCCACAGCTGAGCCTAAATGGATCCTGGACCTGTGGGTGGGCTGGGCAGAGAGTGCTCTCAGCAGCCCCTGTTTCTCCCAAGACAGCACAAAAACCCTTCTATTCATAAGGCAGGCTGGCTTTAGGGTCCCAGGGCCATTTTGTCCCAGTCTTAAGTCTGGAGGGAGTTTGTTGTGCTTGTAAGGCCCTTGGAGTGCCACATCTTTGCTGTCAAGAACAGCACAGCTTTCTTTTCCGTGTTCTCCCTCTGTTCCACACAGCACAGGTGTCCTGTGCCAGCGCTGGCACTCCCACCCTGCGCAGTCCTTGTCACCAGCAGAGCGGCAGCTGCCCTTGGAGACGCGAGGGACAGGAATAGCAGCGCTGCCGCAGGTCACTGCCCCCTGGGAAAAGTTCACACACCACCTGCTCCAGCCCTGACCCCTCATAAAATAATGATCCTTCCAAAACACACGGGGTCTGGCCTGCCTCTTTGGGCTCACCAGCTCTGCCCCTTTCCGTGACAGCACGGGGCAATGGCCTGGCTGGTGTCAGGCCTTATAAAAGCTTCACGAGTTTTGCTTTTTAATTTAACTCCTTGTGTGTTATTATCCCTCTGAAAGACACAGACGGCACGTGTAAGTGGGGGACAGTCTGGCATTGACCAGGCTCCATCTTTAGGCTCATTGGTACGTGCTCTGCATTTTTCCCATTCCCTCTCTGCCTCTCTGGAAGGACTTGCAGGCCTGCTTTCTTTTAAAAAGGGGGATAAATAGAAGCTTTGTAGGCTTGTCCAAGCTCCCTGTACAAATGTGTAGGGTGAGTGAGTTGCTGACTTGTCCTAAGCAATTTTCCACAATCTGTGCCCTAACTAGACAAAAATACTGATTTTCTCATGTAAGACTAACAGATAGACCCAGAGAAAATACACATCTGCGCTGGGGAAAGGGTGTCTTTCTTTTCCTTCCCTCATTGTGAGCTCACTGGTGAAGCTCTAAACCCCAGAGCTGGCCACACCGGCTGTGTAGCAGTTTGTAGTCCCATGTGTAAGTTCACTTACACTTTTCCTACTTTTGCTTATTGTTCTGATCACAATGAGCCCTCTCCCTTTCCCCAGTCACCCGTTCCTGAAAGCTGTGCTCCAGCCAGGGCCAGATTTTGCTTGTCTTGCCCACACGAGCAACCCCCCGAGAACGGGGTCCCTGTCATTACCCCCCCAAAAGGCAGCTGTTGGGGTGCAGGGGCAGCCAGGTCCCTGCTCCTCCCCTAATTTCCTTCTCCTTGCCGGAGGCAGCCCGGTCTCCCGAGGTGCTGGGCTGCTGTAACAGGATCTCCCCGCTGCTCACTGCTCTGGACTCTGTTTTTCTTGGCACCGCGCTCCCCAAGACACTTGAAAACAGAAAGCAACTCAAAGCTCTCTCGGCTTCCTTCCTCGCCTCTGCTCCCCCTTTCCTTTCTCGAAACAGTTTATGAATAAAATGGCAATATTCTCTCTTAAAAGCGTTGGGTTACAATGTTAAAATTTGGATTGCAAGGGCTCTATTCAGCGTTCAGAAGTGGCAGATGTTTGCAACAGGCACAGCGGGACAAACCCATCCCAGATTCCTGCAGCGGGAAGTTAAGGTGCAGGCTCGAATTTTGGTAGAAATATGAATCCCCGTAGATCACTTGCTGCATATTTTAATGACATTTAAACATAACCAGATACAATTAATACTTGAGAAGCAGGGAGCTATTCTGAGCAGCAGGGGCTGAAAGCGCTGGGCTCCACTGAAGAGTTATTCACCATTCACCGAGGAGCGGGCTGAAGAGAGTCTGCAGGAAATTAGCTAAAATAACATCTCGCCTAAATGGAATATTTAAATTCATACTTATACGAAACGCTAAGAAAATATATGTATCTGTGAAGGATTCCTGTAAGCACCAAACAAACGGCGCTTCCCATGCTCCTTTCTCAGCGGGGCTGATAGTTCCAGAAAATGCGCAGGAATTTTAATCTCTTGTGGCTGTGGCACAGAGCTCGACTCTGTATGGGGGATGGAAAATTTACATGCACCTGGAAGCAAACATAAATCACAGCCCGCAGCCTGCGCAGCCTCCTCCGGCCATCCAGGCTCTGCAGCTCATTCCAGACATTTCCAAGGCTGGAATATTTGCTGGGTTCTGACTCTCTGCTGCGGGGTTTTTGCACAGCGCCGTCTGCGCTCGCGCAGCTCCCAGGGAGTTCAGCTGTTACTCTGTGCGAGGGGCAGAGCCATGCTTTGGCCCATCTTCCCTGATTTTACCCTGGCTGGGGATCTGCTCCGTGAAACAGGAAAGTGAGAGCAGCTGGGACTCAACAGGAAATCTGTCACATCTATAGAGCATCTATAAAGAAGCAGCATGTGATCCAAATATGCTCAAGTTTGCAATTCTTCAGCGCAGATCCGCTGACATCAAGGGCTGTGGGACTGACTCCAGCTGGGAATTCACCCCAGCCTTTGCCTGAGCTCACACCAGCCATGTGAACACAGGAACACATTTCTGCTCCTTTTCCCATTCCCTCTGTGGCAAAATCAGCCGCAGGAGATCCTGCAGGTAGTGGGACATACCTGGGGCCATGTGTGTGCAGTCATGGCCACATCTTTTGGGAGAACCAGGCCACTTTCACCATAGAGCTGGAATTTCCAGTACTTAAATATCCTGCACAAAACATAAGAGTAGGTCTGCAAGAGTTTAGGGAGAAAATGAACCTGCATTTTCCAAGTTTTTCTAGCAGAATAATAAAAGAAAAAAATCCATATCTCTCTGTTGTTGCAATGCCAGAGGTTTGTTTGCCAAGATTTGCATTTAATCTTACCTACATTACTGCAGAAAATTAAAGACATCTGAGAAGTCAAAGGAACTTCCAGATACACCCTATAAAATGCTGATACAATGCTGAGATTGTACAAATACCTACAGATAACTCTTGTGGTTTTACGACTTCAGTAAAGGCATTTTGTTGGAGATAAGTAGCATGATAGTGATACTAGCCTGATATCACGTTACCTGAGAGAAACCCACGGGACTATAGAAAAAATAAAAAAATGCAGCAAGAGGCAGCAAAGTGTTTCATTGATTTGTATCCCACATTCCCTAGAGCAGCAGCATCCTCAGGGAGACCAAGAGGTTGAGAGCCAAGTGCTGTTCACAGCAGGAAGGTGTGGGGATGTGCCACTGAGAACTCAGGGTGCATTTTATAACACTCCTACTGCCGTGATACTGGAGCATGAAAGTTGTTTTGTCAGTGGTACGGGGAGAGCTGCTGGCTCCTCTGCTTACCCCATCCTTGCCTGGTTGTTCAGAAGTCCTACAAGGAGAAAAGGAGGAAAAAGGGAGGAATTAGGTGGGGCTGTTGATAGGATGATTGATCAAAGATAATTCCAAAATACTCATATTTGCAGGTAGAAACTGTTCAAAAGTGCCCTTTGTGCAGGTTTCAAGTAACCAGAGTTCTAGCAGCCCCTACTCATAGTACTAATATACATCAATTCAAAGATCAAATTTTTGTAAATGCTCTTTTTTTTAACACAGCAGTTTCCAAATATTACATGATGCATTTCACATATCATATTATTGTTGTTTAGCATAACATAATAAGTATTTAGGTAGAAAGAATATTTTCCTGTCTCGTTCTTTTGAAGAGCTTTTTCTGCTGGAAAAGTGTGCAGTAGCTCATAATACTAATTTCCATGTAAAGCAGATTGAGGTTTTATTCCAGCGTGCAGTAAATAGTGAATAAAAATCCATTTATTCTTTTCCTGTAAACTTGTCTCAAAGAACAGAAATAAAACCAAGTTGCATCACGCATCCTGAAGACAGTAGGCTTTTCTGGCCGCCCTTGTGATGCCATGAAGAAAATTTAATGGCCTAAGGGCCTAGTTTGATCTTTCATCATCATTTGGCTTCCCTTTGAGGTCACCTCTGCAGATTTACACAGCCCACACACCTAAGGCAGCCCTCGGCGGGGTTGTGTTAGTCCAGCACACTGAGCTGCCCCAGTGAACCTCACCCAGCTTCGGCAGTGAAACGCAGCTGCTGGCCCCTGGGCTGCTGCGTGTGGAAGAGGAACAGCAGATTC
This sequence comes from Donacobius atricapilla, assembly GCA_013397315.1. NCBI lineage: Eukaryota > Metazoa > Chordata > Aves > Passeriformes > Mimidae > Donacobius > Donacobius atricapilla. The sequence goes on from WBMY01005617.1 coordinate 146,888, forward strand.
TCCACAGAAGCTTTGGGGATAAGTGATGGGTGTTTGCTGGTGGGTCACAGGAACGGTGCTGAGCGCTTCGGCTCGGCCGCAGGGCACGGCTCGTGCTGGCTCCCTTCTGCTGACATTTAATTTCAGTCACTGAGGTGATAAATTGGATTCTCGGGAGAAAGAATCGGGCACAGTGCAGGTGCTGGAGCAGCTTGAGCACGCAGCACTGCTGGGTTTGTACCGAGATGAACCCAGCCCCTGCTCGGGACATGGAGGTGACACCAACACCTCACCCCAGGGCAGGGCTGGGGCTGGAGCCAGGGATGTGAAACTGCTGCTGCATCTCGTTAGGACAGTACCCTTAGGAACAGTCAAAATGTTGGGAAATGCTGTGTTTGGTGAGAAAACCCAATTCTAAAAACCCATCAAAACTCGTGTGGGGAGGTATTGCAAAACAGCCGATCATGTATTCAGTTTGAGCTCAGTAGAGTGTAAATAAATGCAAACATTTCTCTGTATTAGTAAGAAAATAATTGTGATCGTTTGTGCCTCTGCTAATTTAATAAAACTGTTTTACATCCCTGGTATGTGTGCCTGTGGCTGGTACTTATTAAAGGAGGCAGTGTGTGCCAGGGGATGGTAGTCATTAAAAAACCGGTGCACGCCAGAAGCTGTCAGCCCAGCTCACTGCTGAGTATCAGCTGCTGAAAACATTGGGTTTAACAAACAGAAGAGAATTAAGGCAAAAGCAATAATGTTAGACTAACATACAGTGTATGTTTTTTCTCTAAAATTGGTCCTCCAGAGCACAATATTGACCGTTGTTTGAGCCCTCGTTGGCTGGGAGTGCCTGGGAGCTACACTCTGGTGTGTAGCCATGGGCAGCCAGCAGGGAATGGGCATTTCTTGCAGTCCCAAAGCGAGAAAAGCATTTTCCGTGCTCACAAGGAGCTGAGGGAACGTTCACTCAGGGAAAGCTGAGCACTGGCTGCAACATACACAATAATGGAAATAGCTCAACATGAATCCCTAACAAAAGGAAACATTTCCCTTCATTTTCTCTGAAATCCTTGGCTGCATCTCTTGCCACTGTTGTGCAAGCGAGGTGCACCGTCCTCTGCACTAAAAGAGGGAACCCACTCAGTCCCAGATGTGAACACACAGTACCTCTGGCTCAGAATATTATCAAATACCACGATGACAACTCGTTTTATGGCTCCAAATGCTGCAGGAAGGCACAGATGTGTAACAGGAATCTGACTGCTTTGTATGATCTTGGCTACTTAACAGAGATGTGGGAGAGCTCATAGGAGAATGGGGCCCGGGAGGATACAACTGTGCACAAAAACTGGAGGAGGGTCACACCCTGCGCTGTCCTTTTGCCAATTTAGAAGACAATTACAGAGAAGAGGCTTCGCTCAAGCCACACACATTGAAAAAAAAAAAAAAAGTGGAATTAAAGGGAAGTGATTAAGAGAAGGGTTAAGAGAGGGAAGATGTAAATTCAGTCTCCTGGGCTTTATTTAGAAATGTCTGGCAGGCAGGACTTCCATAACAAGTCATAAGACACATTTTCATTTTGAAGCCATGACAAAATACATGTTATGCTCCGTAATGTTACACTTCAGCAGTTACAATTGGTTTTAATTAAGTTTGTGCATGACATGTACACACACAGATGCAGAAATGGATGGCCTGAGTTAACTGTTGGTCTCCTGGTTTTCAGGAGGAACACAAAGAACTGACGTTACAATTCAGGATATTTTACCAGCACCTCTCAGCCTCTCCATTTTGTCTCAGGACAATCTCACACCATGTGCTAGGCTGTATGAGAGCCAAGCAAAACCACTTAAAAACGGAAATTATCCTTCATCTCACAGAGATCAAAGAGGCAGCCAAAATTGCAACTCCTACAGCATTCATCCAGACCACAGTATAGAATGAGATCAGTGAAAGTTAATGAAAGATTTTGTACAGACAAAAGGAGAAACAGGATGGGGATGTAACAAGTACTTAACTTGCACTGAAGTGTTTGTCTTGGGAACCCAAACCATAGCTCTTTTTTTTAGGGACAGGCAGTGTAAAGCTGGAAGGACTGGAGCATAAATAAAATTATTAGAGGTGGTAGTTTTATATGTTCACTTCTCTTTCAGAGGTTTCTAAATCTGGCTGGTCTGTTTCTATTCTCCTGTAGGCTGAGTGCAGACTCAGCCTCCAACCTCCTCCTCCTCCTCAGAATGTCTCTAGAACAAGGGAAAGTCCACAAGTGACCCATTCTCAGGGTATTTTCAGGAATTAATTTCTCTGTGCGAAGCTCTGAGGTTTTACCAGCTCCAGTAGCCCAAATGTTTTCAGCTGGAGATAATCTGAACAGCAGTTGAACTGTCAGAGCAGGCAGAGCCCACCTGCCTCCAGGTGCCAGATGTTCTCAGTGGTGCCAGATGTTCGGAGTGGGCACCAGTTCCACTGAGAACTGGACCGCCACAGGCTCATTTTGGAGCAGGGAACAGTAAATGTGTATTGCTGCATGTCAGAATTTACTTGCCCATAACTATAAAGATCGTTGATATTTAGGATTCATTTTCTCACACTGATAAAGCAGCTGCAGGAACAGAAATATTCTTTTGAGGAGGAAGTTGCACTGTGGTTTCACTGGCACCTTTACCAGAGGGACCTGTTCAGAAAGACCAGAACAGGTTAATGCCAAGCCCGGCAGTGTGGACTCAGTCATGTGAAAGGAAAATAGTTGTTACTTGAAGAGTTGCTGAGAAAAGCTTTACTTTCTCAAATAGGAAATTAAGCTAAATACTTCAAAATGGAAAACTTGAACTACAGTCAGAGTAAGTGAAAAAATGTCCTCGGGTTAAAGTGAGATACTTTGGCTTAGGTCTCTGAGTATTAATTCCTGCCAGCAATACTTAGAAAAAATATAAACTTAATTAGGACAGAGGGACTGGTGTGGGTATTGGCCTTATTTTTCCAAATCCTTCAATGTTGCTTCATTTAACCCTGCCAATGAATCTTTTCTTTTGATCTTAAACTAACAGGATTAAAACCAACTTGTTAAAATTGAATCCTGAGGTCACAGTGAAGATTTGTTGAGGCAGAACTTCGTTAAAGCTGCTGTGTTTTCTTTTAGTTATTTATGCAGTTTTACTTCAGAGTTCCTTCATTAAGAAGGTAGATAATAATTGTATTTTACAGTTACGTATGCTTTAGTTATAACAAAGAGCTGTTTGTTACCATGATCCAAGGAGTCTGGAGCTGGAAAGGGAAGTGTTCTGGGAGAGGGCTGTCCCCAGCCTCTCGCAGCATCTTGGTGCTCAGTGGGGCTGACTCTGGCATCTTTTTTGGAGGTCCTACACTGTCCTTGATGGAAATAAGTGGAAGTTTGAAAATAAACCTTCACAATCGTGAGACTTCCTTGCATTTCATGCACAATCATGTGTTGTGGCTGCCCCATCCCTGGAAGTGTTCAAGTCCAGGCTGGATGAGGCCCTGAGGGAGTGAACAGCTCCCCTGTCCAGGGCAGGCGGATTTGGAAGGAGATGACCTTTAACATCCCTTCCAACCCAAACTATTCCATCGTTCCATGATTCTGCTCAAAAGGTGAAATGAGGCTTTTAGCTGAGTCAATCCAGAAACAACTGGCAGTAGAGCTGTGCTGAAATCCCATGGAAGAGGCACCTGAGATGATGGAGCAGGTGGCCTCAGCATCTTCTCCTTTTCTCCACTCCAGTGCACCCTGTGATGTTAGTGAGACTCTCATTTAATCACTGGGAGCCTGCCCCTGATTTTGGAATAAGAACTAAGTTGCAGAGCATTGTATCATTTGTTTTTAACATCTTTACAGAGATTTTATGTTTGAAGCGTTGGCAGCAATCTTGAGGTTACTCACATTAATAACAAACTCTATAACAGCATTTACTGCCACACAGAAATTAATAGGTAAATTAAGCATAGTAGTGGTTTCATTATTTAGCAGTGGCCTTACATAACAATTTTATTTTTATTAGCGGGGGTGTTACATTGTAAAGATTGGCTGCATTATGAACTACAGAACTACACTATAAACCTTAGCAACGGGGCCAGTCAGCCACGTGTAACTGCTGCATTCCAGAGCCAACACCAACTCAGTCTCATGTCTAACATCATTTAGTGCAGAGCTAATGAGAGCAAGTCAGGAGAGACATAAAGACTGTGTATTTATGTAGAAAATGTGAACCTTATTCCTTTACAAGTAGTCATGGAATATATGTGCATGTAAGTAATGGTAAATGAGTACGGCACAGCCATAACATTAATTCATCGAGATTAATTCATGCAGATGAAATACTGGAGCAGCTCAGGCCTGTGTTAGTAAAATGCTGAGGAATGTCATTTATGGGAAAGCCTTGAGCAGCTGTCATCAGCTCATGAGTATGCTGGAAAAAAATATGGTCAGTTAAAGAAATGATAGTTTGGGGGTTTAGCTAATATAAAGCACTGCTTTTTGTGCCTGGTGGAAAAAGAACACCAGGAGATGTGCCCTACAATTTCATTTTCTGTTCATCTTTTCCTTTCTGTTATAACTAAACTTAGAGATATTTCTCATCTCTCACAGGAACTTGGTTGTTTGAAAGCTGCCTGACCATTGTATTGGGTTTTTGGGCAGGTTTTGGTAGTGAGGTGTTGCTGGTTACTCTATAAACGACATAGATTTCTTTTAATTTAGAAGGCTACAATGTCTACTTTGTTTTGGGGTGATCTTTCTTTTATACTATTTTACACTGACCAATTTGATTGGTGAAACAAAGATAAATATCTTTAATCACATTAGTCAAATGAGAGGGAGGTCAAGAAATCCCTCCTGTGAGAAAGGAATGAATAACATAGGTACAGTAATAAAAACATTGCTCTTGTTTACAGAAAATCGCTTGGGAAAAGAGTTTCTGAAAAACCAAAACACTTTAGGTATGAATTTCGGGCTACAGCGAGGGCTCCGGGCTGGCTGCTGAGAGAAGCTGCCAGAAGCTTCCCCCATGCCCAGTGCAGCCAGTGCCTGGCCCCCATCAGCAACAGTGCTGGCACCTCTGGGATCACAAATCTGGGAAGGGGAAAGGCTGCATTCCTTGGAAAGAGCTCTGCTGGAGTAGGGGAAGGTGTCTTAAGATTTAGGTTTGAATTCTCACTATCCTTCTCTGATTTGATTGGTAACAAATGAAACCAGTCTGCGCTGTGGAGTCTGTTCTGCCTGTGAAAGTCACTGATGGATGAGGGATGTCCCTGCCCTTATCCCCCTCCACGAGCCTTTCCTGGTCCCTCCTCTCCCCTGCCCAGCTGTGGTGGCACCTGGCATCCATCCAGGATCAACCCACCGCAGTGATTTACCTTCTTATTCCAATTAAAGATCTGTGCAGTTACGGAGGATATTTATTCTCCCAGTCAATTGGCCGGATTTTTGATTGGCTTTATTATATACTAAATTCCTCTGAAGTCATATAATATTTACTTGTAGCCTTGGCTGGGTGCAAAAGAAAATATAAATTCACATTTTTGTCTTATTGAAGATTAATCATGTACCATAAACAGTTTTGAACAGGCAAGACATGGATCAGATTGCTTCCCATATGATTGTGTTAGAAGAATTAATTAGGGATGTATGTATGAAAAGTAGCATTTGTCCTCTAATTGCATGAATCTGTTCTGCATACCTATGAATTCTTCATTCCTAGTTACTCGTACTGTTAGTAAGTGTATTATTAGTGGAGTACAAAGTGCTAAAAGCAGTTGAGTGGTAGTGAGAAAATTTCCTAGAACTAAAATAATGGGCTATTTCTAACCAGCTTGTTACAAATACTTCAAGTTCCCCTTTGAAGAAGAAAAAAAGCTGCTAGTGGAGGAGGGAGTTTCGTCCACAAATATTTACATTGAGAAAGACATTTTCTATTAAGATGGAAAAAATGCTGTCATGTTTTCACACTTCCAGAGGAATGGCCAACGTGTGGGTAAGAAGTTGGCTGGTTTCTTTGGACCATTTACAAATAAGGATGAAAAAGAAAGTTATAAAATTTCTAAGCTCCCACAAAAACAGCAGCAGCAGTCTGGGATGCAGATTCCAAGGGCGTTCCCAGTGCCCACCAGAGTAGAAGAAGCACTCTGTAAGGACTAAGAAACATCGGCTAGAGAATATAGAGACCATTATTTTGAATTTAAACAGATTAGTCACATACCCTGATTTGTACTGCACTTACTCTTCCACTTGCCAAAGAAATAAGAAAGCAGAGAGAGGATTTCAAAGAATGAAAAGTACAACAACTTGGTTTTCCTGTGGTTACTTTTAACTTCAAGTTTAGAAGGAAAAAGGGTTTGGATTATCTAAGGAATTGAAATATGAGAATTAGTTGTGTCATCATAAGAAATGGTGACACAAGTACCACGCTTATCTGCACAGACACAACATTATCCAGGATGACATTTGTTTAGAGCAGAAAACCCCCAGTTCATGTGGAATGCAGCCACAGAGGAGGAGACAGCACAGAAAACCTTGGGGTGCTTTTCAGATGAGAAGGAATAATACCAGAGCCACAGCCAAATCCCATTTTAGAGCCAAAACTAAACGTGGAATGATGCAGACCTGAGCTCCATAGCCCCCAGTGAAGATCCCTGCTGCCTAATGAAACCCAGATCTCCAAGTCAGGCGCCCAGCTACTTTTCAATCCAGTAAAAAGCAAAAAGCACCTAAACATTCTGAACAGCCAAACCCAGCTTGACACTCTGCCTTCCAGCTCCTATGATTTCACCTTTTCACACATGTCAGCAGGACTTTCACTGCTGAGGTGAGAATTATAAATGTCACAGTTAACACTCAGGTTTTTGAAGTTTGAAGGGCAAAGTGTTGCTTCATGTTGAATATTAGCTTCTTCCCAAAAAGGCAATAATAAAAGTGTCAGATATTCCCTATAATCTGTTTAGGCATGCCGGCTTTCTTTAGGGAACATAAAAGCTTGGCTGTGGAGAAGAAAAGCTTTGAGTATCAGACTTGCCCTTTCCCCCAACTATAATAGAGATATAATCTATCTTTTCCGAATGCTTTGAATAGTATGTGTTAAATAACCACTCGAAGCTGGTCTGAAAACCAGGAAACTCCGTATCCACATCCTTCACTGACCTGTTTCTAGTGCTTTTTTGGATGCACTTGCTGGTTTTTAGAATTACAGTGGCAGTTCCTCGTGAACTTCGGGGCGGGGGGAAAGAAAATCAGGCAGCTTTAATCTTGCCAGCGTAGTTCATGAAAGCAGGCAGTGGGCCGTGGGAGGGATTAACCTCCAGGAGCCTTCACCCAGCCCCTGGTGTAAGCAAATGTCCCAGGCAGCTTCCAGCGGAGCGTGAACGCCGCAGCCCTTAATGGAGCTGGCATTAAAGAGCAGCCCTGCATCACATGGGCTCCAGGGAAGGCCCTTGACATCAGAAAGAGCTGAACTCTGACCTTGGCCCTCGCCACCTTGATTAGCAAGGAGAGCAATTTGTCGGGGGTTATTGTGTGCGCGGGGCTGCAGCAGCTGGGCAGTTTGGAATTCCTAAAGCAAACAGCAAGAGGCTGCACCATGTGCTCCTTCACGCACCCGACCTGCATGAGGAGATTGTTAAATTGTTAAATGGAAAGGCCCAGCGGCCAGGGCAGCCCTGCGTCCTCTCCTTTATTCCTGCGATCACACACTGTCCCCCCAAGCTCCCTTCAGGGCACACAAGGGCCAGCCCGGCTGGGCCGAGCAGCTTTGCAGGACTTTTGTGTTCCCCAGATTGTTCAGTGGCTGTTTCACATGACTGGCTCCCTGACACAGTGCTGCAAGGACAGAATTGCTAATTTTGCCACAGTTGTCCCCTTTTGTGGCATTTCCCCAAACATTAATTAATCTCCCCAACCGCACAGCGAGACGTTCAGGGGTACGAACCTGAAACACAGGGGGGGAAAAGGTGATTCCGTGGTGGATAACAGGAAATTTGGCATGTTGTGAGCCCTAGATGGGATTTCTTGGAGTATTTAGAGTTACATCACAGCTCTGAATGTTTAGAGAAGGGACAGGGCTGTGTTGTGAGGCTGTGGGGTGGCAGCTCTGCAGATCAGCCCGATGAGGGGCCTCGTGCTGGCCATTGACACAGTGGGCAGTGTCCAGCTTGTGGGCACCTGCAAAAACCTCATTTTCAGTGATCGGCAGCAATACTTGAGTGTTTCAAGAAGCAGGCCATATTTCCCCCGAAACTCTCCCATCAGGGTGTTCTCCAACCTTAACAATTCTCTAATTCTCTGTCTCTCTGGTACCCTTCCCCTAGCATGGCACCCCACAGTTTAAATCTCCCGCCCCAGCCAGTCCCTGCATGTGCAGGCACAATTTGCCACTGCAAACCTGATGTCCTAACACTCCCTATGTGCAAACCAGCATGTTTTTCCCCTATATTCATTCTCAGAAACAGATGAGCCTTTTTTTTTTCTTCTTTTTGAAAATATTTCCACAAAACTAAAAGTGAAGCAGATATCCAGTGTGGATAATTTCAACCTCCTGGATAAAGCTGGTAAAGTGTGAGTAACTTTAAAATTATCTGAAAAGGTGCCCAGGATGACTAATTGCAGGTATCTTTATCAATCTCAAACATATAATAAACAAAAAAAGTGCTGGGAAAAACTCTTTGTTTTTGAGACCTCCCTAGTTATTCCATATTGTGTGTAGAAAGGGTGGCAGTTCTACTGAGCAGCGCATGTTCTGCAGCCAGGCATCCACCAGAGGGTAGGGAAATGGGTAAATGTTCCAAAGGGCTGCATTTCAGTGACCCAGAAAATGGTAGGGATGAAATAAGGCAGATATCAAAGCCATTTATTACAGCAGTCAACTGAGGCTGGAGGGCAAGCAGGAGAAAGATAAATATCCCGGCAGAAATGGGAACTGGGACATGACACAGAGCAGGAAACCAACAGGCTGATGCTGGAGCCAAGTGAAAACACGAGGAGAAGGCAGCAGAGAATCAGAGCCTACCACAGGGGCACTGACTTAGGATGAAGTGTAAGCAGTGCCTGCTGAAGCTGGATTTGGAAAACTGCTCCCTGGTGCCTCCTTGGGTCTTGTACCTGCTGGGGCAGGGATCTGATTCACAGAAAATTAACATTCCTGACAGGTAATTTCAGTAGCTGATAAAAATACAAAGATCTGCAATAATTTTTTTTTTTCCTGTTGAATAGTCTGCTTTTTTTAATTTGATACTGGCAATGTTCATTTATGAACTGATGCACTGAGGGTTTTCATTTAACAGGACAGGTTTCTTTAAATAATCTACTTACAACAGAAATGCATACTTTGGCATGAAAAAATAGTTCTGTTCCCCAGCGTCTCTGGAACACCACAGACTTGAAAGCAAAAGTTTTTGTTGTGTAAGCAAAAAAAATGTGCATGTCAAAGCTGAATTTGCTTTATTGTTTTCCTTGAAAATATCAGCTAAACTTTCCAAGGGAATACATTTTAAAAGTCCACAGTGGTTGATTAGAAACAAATCAAACCAGATGCAGGAACAGCCTTCACATGAAAATTCCCAAACTAGACTAGATCTTACTTTGGAACTGAAATCCTGTAGCAGATTGAAACCTGGAGATTGAGAAAATATGTTCTGGACTCTGAATAAAGTCAGATGCCCCTGAGCTGTTTGCCCCTCCCAGGGTGCATTCTGCAGTGTGTGTCCTGCAGAGATGAACTCTGGATGTGCTTTCAGCTTTAATCTGGTGGCTCTGTCACACGTCACCCTCCCCTAGTAAAGATATTTACTGACGCACCACTCTCTAATTCCTGGAGAAAGGCATTCTGCTTTTCCAGAGAGAGCTCTTTGTGCGCTACATTTGTTCATAAAGTTACTCATGCAGAAGTACCTGCAAGGTCAGGACCTACATTTTCTCCCAGCAGCAATTATGAGCTGCATGTTAATGGTGAAACCACTCATGACTTAATGCTACAGCAAGTGTTGGTGTAGCTTCAGAGGAGGAATGCCATTCCCACAGGGAAGCTGTAATCAAAGATATAATTAATGAGCAGATAATTTACACTGCGACTGCTGTAAGCTCAGTACACGCTGTCGTTTGCTGTACTGTCCTAGTCTCACTCTGTGCCAAAAATGAATTTTTCGCAAATAGAATCACTGAAATGGTTTTGTAGACACTTTATTAATAGTGAACCGTGAGGCAATGCATTGACCCAGTCTGTGAGATCCCGCCTAATTTGTACCTGTTTAAATTTTGTGTAGAACATTATCTTTGAGCAAGTAAATCCTCCAGACAGGTCCTCAGCTACACTGAGTTACTCCAGCACAGGAGTCGTTTCTCTTCCTGACAAATAGCACCTCTGAAGGCTGAGGAGAAGCTGAAGGATGTAGTATTTTAAAATTTGAGAAACCACAGAGATAAAAGTAAAAAGCTTTGTTATTCCATGTGCCTCTGCCCAACTCAGCACCTGTTGGAGTCCAGGAAAATGCTCCTGTGAATATCGCTTTAGAGTCATTCAGCATTTGGGAAAAGCCTTGCAAAGGGTCTCCCCCAATACAAAAAAGGAATTCTTCAGCATTCAACAACATCATATTTCTGATATGCAAACTTTTACAATACTATTTCCCTTTCAATAAATTCTATTTCATTACAAACTCTTTTTATTTTTTTTTCCTATTATAAATGCAACTAACACAGACTTTCTTCTTATAATTCTGAGTTAATTAAATTGGAGTATGCCAGTGTAAGCAGTCTTTTCAAATACAGACTCTGGTTCCTGAAAATCCCTCTTATTTGGAATAACTGCTGTTACTTCAAAGCATCCAGTGAAAACCGAGGGCTCTTTCATTTTTTAATAAAGAGATTTTCTGGTCCAAGGGGGCACACCTGATATGGTTTGCATCCAAAGCAAGTGGTCTGTAATAAGTGGCCCAATAAAAGTTTAAGCCTGCTTTCAAGGGTCATCAGCTTTTCTGACTGTTACTTGATCTGTTTAGAACTGGCTAATTTGTTAATCAGAGCAAAGCTTCAGACTTACTGTGATCACCTTCTTAATGCTGTTTTCACACACTGATAATTAAAGCAAAAATCCCATACAAGATTGTCATATGCTTTTCTGAAAACACAAAACACAGCAGCACCTGGTGGAGTATTAAATCATGCTCCAGATGTCAGAAGTTTGTTCTGTTCATACAGGGATTTAAAACTCATTTTCTCTAGTATTTTGCATCAAGGGTTTTCCTTTTCCTCTGACACTCTGCCTATCAGCTGAGTTGATTTTCATCCCTCACTGTTTTGTGGCTGCATGTTCCAGTGGGATTAGTCCCTATTCAGATGGTGAATAATGCAAAACAGACTTACCATCCTCTCTGTATCCTGAAGCTGGGCAGTTTGGCTGCAGGAAGCCTTGGATCTCAAAATGATACAGAGTTTAAGAGTTTCTCTGCATGGAAAAGTCTCCATGATATGATCTAAATCTGTCTTTTGGAAAAAAAACCAAACAAATATCAGAGTTAATTGGTGCCAAGCTCCAGTTTTCAAACTAAACTTCAGTTTAGTTGAATCCTTCTCTAACAGCTTCATGTTAAATAAAAGTACTCCAATCTCCAATGAAAAGAGCCCCACACAGGTTTTTACTCAGTATTTTCTAGGAGAATTTAAGCTGTGCCAGGCCAGTGTTCTCATATAAACTGTTTTCCCTATTACAATCTGGACTGTGTGTGTAGGGAAAACAGAGTGAAAATAGGGGAATGCAAAATGCATGTCAGCTAGGAAATAAGTGACCTGTTTGGAAGAATATTTATGTGTTTTCTCCTGACTTGGCTTGGGGAAAAAAACAAAACATCAGCTGTGAGCAGGATATTTCTGCCACTGAAAACCCACATGGTCGCACTTGAGAGGCTCCTGGAAAAATGAAATGCTGTAGTTTAGAATCTGGAGAGTTTCTTGGAAAGGCATTTATCCTAACATCCATCAGGCAGGGCAGTGTTTGCCCTGTTTGAACTGGTCACTCAGGAGTTGTCATAATAATGTCTGCTTTTAGCTCTTGAGTTTGCTAGAGAAATGCACAATGGAATCTTTCATTAAAAATGCCTATTTGCTGATTTCTTTAGACCCAGCAGACTATTTGCCCTACCTGAAAAGGCAGATATATTCACATGCGAGCTTGCTAAGGCACAAAGTCCTTCTCTTCCTTACTCCGTGTGTGTTTAAGTCACGGAGAGAAACATGCAGCGAAGCTCAAAATCATTGTTCTTTATAGTCTTTCCAGTCTGGGAGTCAGATCCATGACTGTAGGCCAGTCTCGTTGCATGAAATAAAATATTTCTCCGGAACACCAGAGTTAGTCTTTAACTGATTTACTGCAGTTAAACAGTAACAGTGAGAGTGTTCATAGTCCCGAGGCTGGTGGCAAAACCCCCCGTACAAACAAGCCATTCATGAGAGCAGGAGGGGCCCCGGACAGGCTGAGCTTTCCCTCAGCCTCGGAGCGTGGGGCAAGGAAATCTCAGCCCAGCTCTGCAGTCCAGCTGGAATAAATTCCGAAATGAAAGGTCTCTAGATACCGAGTAAGACCGGGAATCTTTTGAAGGTTGCAGGGAAAACGTTTGGTCTCCACATGAATGGCTGTGGTGAAGTCACCTCCGAGCCTGGCAGCAGATGAGAAACATGAGAATATCCAGCAGTGGGGACAGGCAGCTGGGTATTCCAGGGAATGATGCTGGGCTGGGCTGGGAGCTGGGCTGGTGTTGATGGGAGCTTCTCCTTCTTTGCTAGTTAGAGGAGGGAGTTGTTAAAGAAAAATAAAAGGGATTATTAAATCTGTTCAAGGTGGATGAGCTAATCTTCTCCCATTCCTCCTTTTCATTTCCAGCACACTGGCCGTGATCAGCCAAAAAAACCAAATCAAGCTACTGGATGCTTTGCTTAGCTACCACTCAGCTGAAACAGTCTTCATGTCAGATGATCTCTTCATTACATGAAAATTGCTTCTGTTTAGATGGCTTAGGGAAGAGCAGCTCAGCCTCTGAGGAAGCTCTTCCACCTTTCTCTGTCCACCTTTAGCTGAGTAACTGAGTTTGTTACTCACCCCTCCTGTTTTGCAGGCAATGCTGCTAACCAGAACTTTACAGACTTCCAGAGAATGCTTTGCATGGGCCTTTCCAAGCTCTTGAACTGCTCATTATCAGAATTTATTTATTTATTTGAACACTTTGGGCGTCTCACGCAGTTTTCTGTGTCCTGTAAACCCCAGATTGCCTGATTGCTTATGGAAATACCAATATCTGTGGAACACAGTGGCCTTCCAGAATGTCTGCAATTTTGCAAGCTTATTTGTGTCAACAGAAGACAGGAAATTGAGTGTGGCAATAGCTGGGGAGCAGCAGTGGGGAGGAGCAGCTCCATGGATTTCCTCAGGCAATGGATGGAGGGCAGGGGGGTTGTGGCATTATTTATCTGTGAAGGTACAGTTAAAAAAAAATCACTGCTGGGAGAAAAGAGGAGCGTTCTGAGATAATTTGCAGAGCAGAGGTGCCAACACTTACTTTTCTCATTATTGGATATTGGGACTGCTGTAGGATCCAGGGAATGCTCCCTAGGGTGCCTGACCAGCGTTCAAAGGGAGTAGGAATCTGTAAGCAGCACCCGTGTTGCTCCAAAGGGCTGTAAATTCCAGATTTCACCCATCCTCTCTAGAGGCAAAGCTGCACCGGCTGCCTGGGCCAGGCTCACACACCTGAGGTGGCTCCAGGAGAGCTGGATGCTCAGCATCTTGTGCCCTCTCGCCATCACTCAGCCTGAGAAGTCCCTGTCAGGAGCCATCAGCCCAGGGAGAGGTCTGGAGAAGGTCTGGAGAAGGTCCATCCTCCTCCTCCTGTCCCCAGGGGATGGCAGTAACAACTGAGGCTGGGATCTCAGCTCTGCCTGTATCCTGCATCTCCCAGTGCAGAAATACTGCTCTTCCCAGCAGTGATGACTGCACAAATAAACAACCTCCCTGGGGCAGGGGGGTCAAAGCAACAGATATTTAATAAGTATCACAGTGTATAGAAAAATCTCAGCTAGAACCCGCTCGCTTTTAGGGTCCCATAAATATTCCCCACCACTTTCCCTTTGGAGAGGCATTTTCCACAGCTGAAGTCTGCTCAAAACAGGTGGCCAGGGTTGTTTTGCTGTTTGTTTGGGGGAGCTCTGCGGCAGAATTACAGCTGCCATGTTCTAGTTTTCAACACGTTCAGAAAATAGAAACAAGTAGTCTTCTTTGTGGAGCTACAGACAGACACAATAAGCCAAGTTTTAAGGCTGCTCCAGTGCTGGTGGAGTTCTCACCAAGGGAAATATTTTTTGTATGAGCAGTAGGATTTTCTGATTGCTTTTTGTGCTTCACTTGCAGCTTTGAAAGCTGTTGACACACATGCACAACAGACTTTGCCTTTTATTTTTTTTCTGCTCAATTGAAAGCAGCTTTTCTTTCCTCAGATTTATGATATCTTGTTTTCCTGAGTACTAAAATGCTTTGAGAAAAGAGAGAAAAATATATTAATTTTCCACAGGCAATATATTTTAGTAGAAAATTGGTGAATGCTTATATTAAATCTAAACAATGCAAGCTGTTAAGACGTGGAAATACAGTATTAACAAGCAAGCTTTAAAAAAAAAAGATAGTCAAGAGAAACATAGAAACATCTCCCAAACCTGTGCAAATTATCTATAGAAAAACAGCCTTACATATAAGGATATGGAAGCAAGATTTGTTTATCATGACCTTTAACAAATCTGTGTTATGATTTGGAACCGAGTCCAACGTGGATCATCTGTTCTGCCTCTTTCAGCAGCAGAAAGTTCAGGGCTTCATTCAGTTCAGGGCTGGTTTGCAACAATTAAATGATTAATCCTAATATTTGGGAAATCTCAATTCAGGGTATGGTTCTAGAGCCCTTTACCTCAAATGCAATGCAGCAAAAATCGAGACACAGATTTTGTTCAGTTTCTTGAGGAAAGGTCTGAGGATTTGTACACAATTTGCGTTTTGCCCCTTGGCTCTCACATAATTAGGGACATCTCTAGATTTGTTTTTTCAAATTGAGACCATGAGGGGAGCGAGACTGAACTCCTGTATGAGCCCACAGGGCTGTGTTTGCCAAGGTGCAAGGCTTTTCCCAGGAAAGGAAACAAAGGCTTCATTTTAGGGAGCTTTATAATGAGCCTTTTAGAAAGGATGGGAGAATGTGTTAACAAAGAATAAATGTAACAGAAATGGAGATGTTTAAGTTGTATATCCCATAGAATTACCTTCAGGGGTTTAAAAGTTTTAAAACTTTGGATGTTCTTGGAGGGGAAGTCAAGCATTCATGTTTTTTTTAATGGAGAAAAAAAAAAGTCGATTTGACTAACCTTGCACATATTTAATTTAGCTTCACCAATGTTTATAGCAGGGGACACACAGTGTTTTACTGCAATAAGATGAATATTTATTAACAATTCGAAATGATCTGTTCCAAAATGTACAGTGCACTCCCAGTGATGTTTGACCACAGAGGTCCAGGTGTTTCCTGTCTGAGTTTGGAAGGCTGCTGGTGTGTGATGGGATACTGAGCCATGCTTTTATAATTTTAATGTGCAGCACAGCAACATTTTACTCCTTCTCATCCCTCAGAATGCAAATGGTTAAAAATTTGTAAATGTTGGTATTGCCTAATCTAATGTGGAGGAAGGAGTCAGGAAATCTATTTAATATGCACAAGGAGCTGCCGCTGTTCTTTATTCCAGCTTCTCTGCTGGAGTTCTGTGAACTGTTTCACTAACAGGGAATGGGAAAGTGAGGAACTCAATAGGAATTGATACTTTCTACATTGTGCCTCTAGCGTGTGTTGATGGCAATTCCCCAGTGTTTGCTGGTAATGGTCTGAGTTTGGGCTTTGTTCTTTCTGAGCAGTCCAGCTGGGCTCACTGCACTGCCCATCTCAGCAGAGGCTTTCAAGTCTATTAAGGTGACCTTAATTAGACCCTTTTCACACATCCAGAAAGAATTTTAGTGATGATTGTACTTGCAGGAGCCTGCAGGGATGCATTTCTCCTCACCCAGACAGCTGTGAAATTACAGAAGGTAATTCCTGCGGGCAGAGGGGAACAGAACAGCTTAGGGCAGGGTCCTGCAGTCCTGCTGCCAGCCCACCCTGGGACCCTCTGCCCACACATGCACCTTTCCTTCCAGGAGAAACGGGAGCAGGAGTGCAGAGTGGGCACGTGGGGAACACCCCTGATGTCCTGAAAAGCTCCCAAGGCCAGCCCTCGTCACTCAGCCACCATTAAATGGGCCAGAACCTTCCATGTCCTCGGTGTTACAACCTTCAGACAATTTTACTGACATCTAAAGCTGTCATTATTGAGCTTGGACTGCCCAGCATTTCCACGTTTCCAGTGTCTGTGTCCAAGCCACTGAACACAAACCCAGTGACAGGCAAACTGACCTAGTTTTCCATGACACGCTCCCCATGTGGAAAGCTTTACCTTGGGATCGTAAGTGCATGCCGTGTTTAGAAAGTGTGCTCCTCTGTCTCTTTTCAGGAAGGAAATTAGGTTTCTGTTTATTTCTGTTTACTGGAGAAAGGCTACTAAAGCTCTCAGGGTGCGGATTTTCTGTGGAACTCGGAGCTGTGCTGCTGGAAGCAGTTGTACTCCTGTGTGGTCACCACATCACCACAGGCAGAAGATTTCAAGAGCATTCTGTTGTTTACAGAGCCCTTTTGAAAAGCTGATTTTGACGGTAGCTGTTTGCCTTGGGAGAGGGTTCGGAGCGTTGTCACATTCTCAGAAGGACCAGAAGTGCTTCTCCAGGAAAAGTAACATCCGAGTCGCTTCTGGAGAGACCTGACCAGCCAGGGGAAGCCAGTTGGTGCCAGTTCCGCTGGCTCCCAGCTGAGCTGACCCAGTGGAGTGCTTGGGTGGAAGTCAGAGCCCCTTTCTCCTTCCACAGCTGTGTCCGTGTGCGAGCGCAGCGCTGGCTGTCCCAGCCTGTGCCCAGCGGAGCCCTGCGTTATCCCATCCACTGCAGGGAGCAGCAAACTCCACAGTGCCTGGGAAGGCAGAGCTGGATTGCAAAAAACCCTCTGCGAGGAGAAGGGAACAGAGATTTTGGACAGATTTCTAAGCCCGGCAGGGAAGGGATCATTCGAAAGTTTGATTTCTAAACAAACCAAGCCTGTCACTCGGGAGCCATCTAGTGCCTGCCTGGTCCCTGCATGGGGAGAGTGACCACGAACTGCCCAGCCACGCCACAAACCGAATCAGTGTGTCAAATCCACGTCCCAGGAGTTTGTGTCTGGCCCTGGAAGCTGAAATGCATAGAAAAGTTTGGGTTCTTCTTACGTTCTGCATGTAGGTGCTCACAGAATCTAACCTTTGGTTTAAATAGTAATTAACACGTTGGCTACAGATATTAATCAAAGCCAAGAGGGGGAGGAAACGCTCCCTGCGTTGGTTTGTGCGATGTTCCTATAGGTGGGACCGGAGCTATGGGCAGGGCATAGCTAATCCCATAAACTCCTTCCACACTTCCCATTCACTGGTGCAAGGGCTGTTCAGATTAAAGGATGGGAAGCAGCACGCCTGATGTTTGAACATGCTGGCATTTTCCTAAGTTCCACCAGCCCTTGTTTTTCACCGCTTCTTTCTCATCTCACCTTTTAAGCTTTAATTTATTATTCTTTATACACTTGGGAGTTGTGGATATTGGGAACAGAATTATGTCAAGCAAACTTCTCCTTTTATAAAGAATTTTATATTCAGGTTTTGTTCTGAAGAAGTCTCAGGGGGGTATGACTTGTATTTACATACTCTTACAGAAACAGGAAAAAGTCTTTCTTTTAGTTGGAAGTTCAGGACCAGAGCTGACCCAGGCTGTCTTCAGGGAGTCTTCTCAAAAAAAATCATGCATTAAAAAGTGTTTGATCCAGCTGCCTATTTTCACTCACAACACAACGATCTACCTTTGAATTCTGGACTCGAAGGTGATTATTGCACTCTATTTTCCAAAGTGACCATAAAACACTGTTAAGCACCTTCATATTGCTCCAGCCCAGCCCGGGCTCTCCAGAGCTGTGGCTGGAGTCCAGTCCCTGCTTTTCCTGCTGCTGCAGCAGCAATTCTCCTCTGAGCTACCCCAGCCTTAGATCCAGCCTGGAGCAGGCAGGAAAAAGCCCTGTGTGTCACTCCACACAAGGAAGTGCCACTAGAGATCAGCTGGCCCTGCTGTGTGCCCACTGCAGATGCCCCCCACAGATCAGACCAAAACAAGGAGAAAATCTTCCGGAAAGAAATGCTGCTCTCGAGAAGTGGTCTCTGGTTAAGGGTTCAGTATTGTCCCTGTCATCTCTCTAGGTAGAAGGAAGTGTGTTCCACCATGTAGCCTGGGCTGATCTCATGAAAGACAGTGAGTTGTTCTGTGCCCAGAAACGCTAATCAAGCAGTTTCTCTATAAATTAAAGCCATTTTTCCTCAAGGATTTTCCTTTGTCTCCCTCTCCCACACAAGCCTCAGCCCCGTATCTCTGTGACCCATCCACCAGGCAGTACCCGGACCTGCTGTGGATTTCCCAGAGAAAAATGTGCTCCTCATCCCCTTGGCTCGTGCCCCCATGAGCTCTCAGGACAGCTGGGGCAGCTTCCAGGCTCCCAAACTTCAGGAGTTCCTGCAAGGAGATAAGAGAGCACATTTGTACAAGCTGCATTTTCCTGCCAAGTCGGGCTGAGAGGGACCTGGAGACGTTTGCTGGAGTCTGAGGAGGTTCCTCCTCATTTTCCTCCCTGTGGAGTATTCTGAGAAGGAGAGGACTTTGTATGAGAGCATTTCTACGGCACGGAGTCACACCTAAAGCAAAGGTGGGCTCCAGCCTGTGGCCTGCTTTTTGTAAAACTCATCAGATCTCAGGGTTCGAGTTCAGAGCCGCTTCCAGGCAGCTCTGCTGGATGGAGCCCCTCATTATTTGGGAGATTTACTCACTGTTCTGTGAATTCAGAAGGCTGGAAGTGAGAGCACCTCTTTTCCTGCTTGTGCTGACTCCAGAGGTTTCCGATGCAGGCACCATGGGGAAGCAGTGATTCAGCCATGCAGCCACGTAACAACGTGGGCCTTAATGAGTAACACATTTCTGCTTTCCATTCTCCGTCTAAGAAAGGGCCTATAAATGAAGCATATTTGCCCGCAGATCAAGAAAACCTTTTTCTTAAATAATGTCATTAAATTTTAAATTAGATGGATAGGCAATTACTGGTGAAAATGTTAAATACTGGATAACCTAGAATATGACCTAATTTAATATAATTTCATAAATGCTTGAATTCAATTAAATAAAAATTTTTGTATAACATTTAAACTGTTTGCTTAGTTCTCCCCAGAGCTCACAGTAGGTTACTATGAGCCAAACAGCATTACAGCATTTGTTTAAAATGCCAGAAGGCTTAGGATAGATCCCATACACTTGGAGCTGAATCCCCAGTCACTGGACAGCCAATTCTGGGCAGAAGCTGCTGTATTAAATAATTTCTAGCTAATAAATATATTTTAGGCACGCTATAAACCTGGATGTTAAACCTTTTAAAGTAAATGAGATATTTATTGAAGAAAAATATATAATTTGCTGTTTTGACCTGGGTGCGTTGTCATGGAAACCCAAATCTTTCTTGAGCAATAAAAAATCTGCTTGTCATCTGATTTGAGCCGGTTATTTGCACAGGTGGTTTTCTTAGCAGACAAGTACTTAGTAAAAACAAATCTATTCTTTCTCAATTGTTCCATTATGTGTTTCCACAACAATGTGTTTCATTTCACTAGCTTTGTAATTAATGATCCATTATCAACTAATTAAATCACATTTAGATATTATATGATTTCATCTGTTACACAACGCTTGCTCCCCAATCCTCCTTCCTGGGTGTGTTAAGCTTGGAAAAGTTTTAATTAATGGTGAGAATGAAGTACTGGAGGTTGCAGGTACTTCAGACAGACTAAAGTAGTAACAAATGTGGACACATAAATATATCCAACAATTTAATACCAATTTCCTTCAATGAAGTAAAGCAGCAGTAGGAATAACTTAAATCAGATTTCCAACCTCTACGTAAAACTGTTGTAAAATATTAAGTTCATCTGTTTGCAGACAATGGAAACGGAAATGTGAACTATGCCAACAGTTCCAAAATGTCGTCCAAAACAGAATTTGACTTAATAGACAACATCTTTGGTGTTAGGCCTGCTCCAGACCCCTCGGAGATGGGTGAGGAGATGTTCATTAACTGATTTTGGGTCAGATCCGTGATTTGCAGTCTCTTGGGTGGAATCTGTCTCAGCCATCACACGGGACAGCTGGTCTGTAGGTCTGGGCTGATTTTTACACTGTCATAAAGAGCAGCAATAGTAGAGGTGTGATGGAAACGTAAGACAAAGAAAGTGCTTTTGATCGTGGGGTATTTTTTAGTGGAGTTTTAAGACAAAGATGACACAGCAGTGGAGCTTTGAACAATGCCTGTGTGATTTCACTGACTCTTCTAAACTGTTTGAGGTGATATCCTGATGATACCCAGGATCAAACGGGACCAGGTGGAGGCTGTTTTTTCATCTCGGTGCAGTGCAGAGAGGCCGGGCGGGCCGGCAGCCGGACATGGAGCTGCCAGGCTGTGAGGGGCGGTCAGTGGCTGCAGGGTAAGACTAAAAGCTCTTTAGAGCTCTCTGGGGCTGTCTTGGGATCCCCTCCATGGGCCCCAGTTGTGGCTCAGAGTGGGCTCACCTGAAGGAGGTGAAGACCTAAAAAAAGAAATCCTGCGTCCCACCTGGAGGTGCAGGAAGGGTTAAATGGAAAATTTCCAATTTGAAGCCCTTGGCTTCAAACTGAGCCACTTTTCTTGGTGGTTTTGAGCATCTGCTACAAAGAAGCTCTGCAGGACTTTAGATTTCAAGAAAACACTGGAGGCAGATAACAGGCCCTTGCACATCCCTTTGCCAGTGTGGCAAATCGTGTAAACAGCTTTTTAAGACCGATTATACGAGTGACGTGTTTAGTCTACAAGCTGGATACCACTAACTAAAGCACCTTTGTTTCTCCTTGGAATGATTTTATCAAAGATTCAAGTTTTATACTTTCAGTGGAATGTTAAATCATGTGCGACCCCAGTGCTTTGGGAATGCAATGCTTCAGGGCACTGTTTGGATAATAATTTATTTGATTTGATTACTCTGTTTATGGAATTTTGCCAGAGGACAGCAGTATATTTATTTAGTATTATATTTAAAAATAAATTTGGTTTTTGTGCCAAAACGGACACACAGAGTATTGTAACTAACTCACTAGATGGCACCACAGCCCCAGAAACATGGGAAGGACGCGCTCAATTCCTGAGTTTCTCTGGAATCCAGTTTGCTTTTATGCCATAAATGAAGTGTGATGGTGATGAGAATTGCCATGGAGCAAACAATGCTGAGATCTCAGCTCATACACACTGCTTTGCCCTGTCCCCCACACTGCACTGAGGAGGTCAGAACCTGGAACACAACAGAGAGGCTCTAGCGGACTGTAACAGAAGCAAATATTTCCTTCCACAGAAAACCGAAGAAATTTCTCTGAAGAATGGAAGAATCAGGAAAAGAACAGGTTTTCAATTTTTTGAGAGGACTCAGGAAAAGAAAGAGCTGTGGCCAAAAATGGAGCAACAGCTTTAACACATTAAAAATGCCAATAAACTTGGAAGGGCTGTGCTTGTGGAATAGAAATTCTCCGGAAAGCTTGGAAGAGAGGAAAGATTTTCCAGATTGAATTGGAGGGTAGATAAGAGGTATTCTAGGGATATTATATTTCCTTATCTTGGAGAAAGAAAGTATTCTGTCCATGATCTTACTATTTCCCTGAAGATTAGTGAATAGCAAACTAGGGCCAGCTCGTCATCTGCTGTTGTCTTTCATGGCTCCTCTGACTTTAAGTGAAGTCACTCTGAGTTAAACCAGATGACAGTCAGATCTCTGTAAGTTTGAAGCATTTATCAAGAGAGTAGATAACATCTTTTTTCCTCTTCTTTATCCTGAAGAATATTATTGAATTACATGCAAAGTTTGGGCATCCTGTATTTTCCCTAAATTAACAGTGTGGGTTTTATTGAAGTGCTCAGATGTCCCAGTTGTTACTTGCATTCTTCTTCAATCAATCTCATGCAGGCTAAGGCATTGTATTTAGAGTAGCAATTCGGTGATGCTCAGGTTCCACGCAGGTGAGGCTGAGTGTGTGAGCTGTGTGCTCTGACGGATGAGGGTTGGCAGGTTGAGCTGCAGTGGCCTAAGAGGTGAGCACCTCCTAAGAGGTGAGCACTGCCAGCATCAGCGTCCCGGGGAGAGGGTGACAGGATGGGACATGTGCCAGCGCTCGGAGGGGCCCAGTTCAGAGCCTGGTGTTGGAGCTGGCAGCACTGGGGAGGGGATGAGAAAGGCAGGAGGGAGCCTGAGGGACGGACACGCTCCCTGCTCTGCGCTGGACACACAGCCAGCAGCTGGAGTGGAACAACGGCCACAGGCAAAGCTGAGGGTGGCAGCCAGAGCCAAAGGTGTCACCAGACCTGCAGAAGTGTGTGTGTGTGTCAGTCCAGCCCTGCCAGCAAAACACTGAGTGCCTTCTCAGTCTCATCCCCTTCACAGGTGGTAATGCCTCAGCCAAAGCTACCACAACTCAGCAGCTTCGCATCAGTTCTGAACATAAGTCAAAGTGAGGGGCTTCCATTTCATTAGTAAAATTACTTGCATTTTCTGACATTTTTCCAGTGTTTCATCTTCCTGTGTCCAATAGTACTTCACATGAGCTAAGGCTCAAGACCTGTTTTGTGCAGGATCTCCTTCTTCAGAGGCAACAGCAAGTCCATAGGGTGAGCAGTGAGTGAGGCTGAAGCATAACCTTGTTATTTTTAGAAAAAAAAAATATTCCTTCCCAGTATTTCCAAGCCAGGTAACCATATTTTTCCTGGTGATTCGGTGAAAAAGAGTCTTATTTTTTTCCCTGAGGTACAAGTTTTATTGTATGAAGATGCTTTTAGCATTGGAACTGGTGCTATCAACGACTCAGAATCTCTGATTAAAGAAAAAGCTTTATCAAAATTGTAACTGCTGAATACAGGAACTCAGTTTATGTTACCTGGCTATCAGACAAATATTGATTTTAGCTGTGGAGGATTTAGAAGCAAATCAACTTAAATTTTCCCCAAATTTCACAAATCCGTGCCTGAGAATGTCTGTCTCCAGTCACAGCTCCCAGGAATCTGTGATGCTTTGGAGCCATCAAAGGCCATACTCTCAGGAGAAGCTGCAAGATGAATTCTGTGCTGTTCAAATCCTTCTGTTTCATCTGGCCCTCCTTTGACTGCTGGTGCAGAGCGCCCGGGAGCTGCTGCCCGGCTGGCAGGGCAGGGCTGGCAGTCCTTCATCCGCACTGAAGTTCCCAATTTGTTTGTGTCCAATTCAGAGCGCTGAGATGTGCATCCAGCCTTCCCCAGACAACTTGTCTTTCCACAAAAGCGAGCACTGACAAGCGGAGGAGGAGTGATTTAGCCATTTGGCCAGGATTTAAGGACTTTGTCTGGCAGGCAGAGTGCCTGGCTTGCAGGAGGTGCCAGAGAAATGGGTCGTGCTCCCACACACCCTGAGTGGGCAGAATTAGGGCTGAGGAAATGTTTCTGTTTGCTTTAAAGCTAAGGTGGGTGCCGACCCACTTGGGACAGCAGGCCAGTGGAACTTTTGCTCAGGAGAAGGCAGTGATGATAGCAAAGCTCTCTGAGGGGGCTCGGTGGGTTCGGGCGGCCTTGGGAGCCCCTCTGTGATCGGGTGAGGCACAGCAGAGCATCAGGTGCCAGAGGTTATTCCAGGTGGGAGCTGCCACGGCCTGACCGTGTGCCCCTGGAAGTCACGGGGAGCCTGAGCGCTGCTGTCACCAGGCAGCAGGGCCGGTTACGCAGAAACCATTCGGAGCCAGTATCACCCTCATGCGCTGAGGTGTGACATTTTCAATTGCTTCAGCCCGGCAGAGAGCTTGTGTAATTGAAGTATTTGAATAATAAGGCTCATTTCCTCAGAAATGTTAACAGGGCTGTAACCCCCGTGCAGCGTGGCACATGCCTCATGGCCCCTGAGGCTTCAGTGCCTCTTTCCTCTTAATCCTGACATCTACAGTGGTTTTTAAAAAAAAAAAAATGGAAATATCAAAAATAGTTACAGCAGTTGTATTTCTTTAAAAATAATGGAATTTGTTATTATAGGTCATTACTGTGCACCCATAAATATTTACATATTTTTATATCGTATTCACTGGCCATGACAGATTGAAAATAGCAACAGTTCTATGGTTTCTGTGTTTTAATAGCAGTGTGTTTCTTTCAATATTTTCCAGTAGTCAGCTACATATTTCTAAATGATCATTCTGGAGGTTGCCTCTCCCGACAGAGATATAAAAATATATTTAACCCACTTGTAATATATTGGATTTCTCTTTATAATCTCATTAAAAAGTGTGCAGTGAACACAAACCCATAATTTACCTGGTGTTGTAGTTTCATTAAACATCAAAAGGGTGCTTGATGGAGTAGAATAATCCTATTCTGCATCCTTCATTGAACATCTTTCAGAATAAGTTTATTCATTTAATTAGAAGGTTTCTCTGTGTGAAGATTGCACTGGTTTTACCAGTCTGACCGAATTTGCATTTGTTATCCAAAGCACCCTCTATTTAACTGCACTTAGGATAAGTGTGTTAGGACACGTGCTGCAAAATATCTCCACAAATTGGTACTTATTTTTAAAATTGTGTTAGTACTAATTCAAAAATGAAGGAGCAGAGAAGCTCCATTACACTTTAAAGTGGAATTTTCCCTTCAAATCTGTGGATTAGTCATGGCAAACAATGAAATGTTTAACTCAACATTAAATGGGATTATTAAATATCTTTTCAAAGTGGAAAATCACATGCATTATTCTATCCCCAGTACAAAAAGACAGTGAATTAGTTTCTCTCTTCATTCAGTATAAAACAATGATAATACCACGGGCACTCTTCAGCCTCAGAGGACCCTGCTGCAGCACATCCACTGAAATCTGTCTGGATGGTTTTAACATGAAGGTGACATTCTTTGTGATTAAAACATGGCTTTGCTGTAATCACAGTGATCCTTGTAAAGGTTGGGATGTTGCAGACTGGGCTGTTGTAAACTGGGATATTGCAGCTCAGGCAGCTCTGAGCTCCCCATCCCGGGCCTGGATGAAGACAGACAATTCTGGAGAGATGTTGAACAGCTCAGCAGACAGAACGATCACTTGGAAGAGTGAAGGCTTTTCATCTCCATTTTTCTCTTTTATGTGTCTGGCTTTGGGGAGTGTGACCTTTCTGCCATGGGATCGATGTGTCTGTAACCATTAATTCCCAGCAAAGCAGGGCCTGCCCATAATGCTGGAGATGAGGATGTAACACATGGGCAGGTCTCTCCCTTCTCCAGAATGGATAGGTGCCTAACTAGGCAGTTCTCCTCCTAATCAATGGCATTGGCTTCCCTGGGAAAGGGATGAGCTCTGGCTGTAGACATGCAGAGATGGATGGCTCTTCAGCATCCAAAACAGCCAGAAGGGAATGGAGCTGGAATACTTTAAAAGCTATTTTTTTTCTTTCCATAATATCTGACTCCCTCTCATGCCTGTGTTGGGTTAGGTGCAAGCTGATTTCCTACACGGTATGAAATATATTGCAGCTGTTTTCTAGAACGAGATATCTTTTCTCCTGTGAGTAATAATCAAAAGAAACATTAATAGAAGTAAAAACATTGCTGAGCCCCAAATTTATGGTATTTGCTCCCAGATAAGCATGAAAAGTTTGCAGCCAACTGTGGACAGTTCTTTTTAAGAAAAAAATATCAGATGGAAATTATGCCAGGCTAACAGGAATTATCTTTCCATGGGCATCTGAAAGGATCTTTGGAAGTAGGATTGTTGGCTAATGAGATCATTTGAATACTCTTTGTACGTGGCTGACAATCCCACTGGACAGAAGAGGTTCCCCAGCCGTCACCTCTTGGCCCGTCTCACATCGAGCCATGACAAGGTTGCTGAAATGGATTCCATGGAGACAGCTCTGGAGAAAAACAGGGCAAGGACACTCATCGGAGTTTCATTCTACAGCTCATTTGCAGAGTGATACTTCCCAGGAGAGCCCTTCCTGTGCCCGTGGCTGGAGTCCTTGCAGTCCATACAGGACGGTGCCCTCCTGGATTGCAGCAAGGCTGGAACTGGCTGAGAATCACTTCAAAACTCTGAGCTTTCTGTACTCAGCTGTGCCTGCGTACATAAATTTCTAGAACAAGTATGAAGAATTCTTCACTGTGGTTCGCCAAGTCTCTTGTTGAGGGTTAAAGGCTTTATTGTGAGCTGAACCATCAGTGCTCAGAACTTCTCAGGGCCTTTGCTGTGGTTTATTTGGGCCGTCGGGGTAACCATTAAGAGATG
The DNA here is from genome assembly GCA_013397315.1 of Donacobius atricapilla. Lineage (NCBI taxonomy): Eukaryota > Metazoa > Chordata > Aves > Passeriformes > Mimidae > Donacobius > Donacobius atricapilla. The sequence continues at coordinate 173,382 of WBMY01005617.1, forward strand.
AGAGATACCCAGTTGTGTTCAAGTCATTGCTTCTTTTGTTGCTGTAATTACTCCTTGGAGGCTGGTTAGTATTTAAAATAATCTGACGCTTTCATTAGACAAATCCATGTTAAACCAACAGGACGGGTAATTTGAGGCATAAGTCAGAAATAGGGCAGTGGCCACATCAGGTTTTGAGGCTCCCTTAACAGTCAGTACAATGAAGTTTTTTTATCCCTGACCAGGTTTTCTGCCTACCAGAACATCCAGGGCAGTAGCAAAATTGCTTCCATAGAAAGGAACTAGACGAAGAAAAATGATTGCTTTTGTATACAAAATGTTTTGAACACAGGAGATGCATTTCAAAAAATTCATCTTTTCATGCAATGAAATAAAGTTGAATCATTTGATTTTGTTCCGAGTATTTCAGGGCAGGAAATAAATCTTGATTTCCTTTAGCATTTGCTTCCAGTTGTCTTGTCCTGCCACTGTTCAATCTCCTGGCTCTTCTGGGATCCTGTGATCTCCATTTGATGTTTGTTAGAAGATTCTCTCCCTGAGCTTTGTGCCATCCCCACGTAAGGCTGTAGCAAATAAAACAAGAGCAGGTACAAAGCCATGCCAAGAACTCAGTCACTGAGCTAAGAACAGGTTTTGGATTGAGTCAGCATCTGTCGTGGTGCAGCAGGCTGCTGTTTTTCTGGGGTGGCTGCCACGGTGTGCTTCAGCAGCAAAGCATTCCCCTTAGACAGTGTGGGTGTAAACCCGTCTCCACTAATTCAGTGGCAAAATTCCCATCAGCTTCAAGGAGATGAGGGTGCCTTTTCAATTCTCTGGGCTCAGGGTGAGATTTCTTCTGTGTGGCACACTATGCTAATGCTTTGCTTTTCCCACATTTCCTGTGGATTGCTTGATATGACAACTATTGGTCTTTATTAAACCTTCTTTTTCTTTTTCCTTTTTTCTTTTTAATTTCACTTTTTTGTCACTTCCGTCTAGCCCTGTAATGAAAAAACAAAACATTTACCATGAAGACAAAGTAAGTCTGCTGTCCCTTTGGATTTGAAGTAAAACTTCAACATCAGCTTGAAGGGCAGGTGCTTGAAGCTGTATCTGGAAGATGCTGAGGTGAAATACACTTTGAGAAATGAGAAATGGCAGAATTCCTTGGCATGTTAATCCTGAAGTAGCTGTGTCCAAGAGTTGCCTACATAGAGCTACTGAGAGAAACAAATCTAAGTTTGTTTTAAATAGATTAGTCAAACTTCACTAAGTGCTTGTGTCGACATTCCCACTGGAAATTAAAGTGACCCTAATGCAGTTTCATTCACTTAGAAAATTGATTACCTGTATGGACAGAGCATTGCAAGCAATAATATTCCCACGGCTTAATGAGTTACCATTCATCAGCTGACTGTCAATAACTTCTTGTCTGTAAGCTCCCATCCAGCCCAGTTTCCTGTCCCTGAGAGGGGCTGACAGCCTGCCCTGCTCAGGGCGTGACAGGCTGTAATCTTTGCACCTCCGTCACCTCGAGATCGATGACACCCATCCTGCGGGAGTCTGGGCGTTCGTGGAGCGACTGCTGTGGGCTTTGTGAAACAGATCTTCTCTACGCTCGGGCCCACCACAGGAAACACAGTTTGAGTGCACCCCTTTCAGGAGAAGGGTAAAAAACTATTTCTGTGCTGATTTAGAGTGAAGCTGGCACAATCTGTGTCACAGGACAGGGTGCAGGCAAAAGGGGCTATGGCTGTATCAGTTTTATTCAGTCTGGAGAAGCTTTGGGGTGACCCAATTGTCCCTTCCAGTACCTGAAGGGAACCTGCAAGAAACATGGAGCGAGGCTATTTGCAAGGGCCTGGACTGACAGGACAAGGGGAATGGTTTGACACTGACAAAGGGCAGGGTCTGATTAGATTTTAGGGAAAAATTCCTTATAGTGAGGGTGATGAGGTGCTGGCAACAGGTTGCCTGGAGAAGCTGTGGCTACCCCTTCCCTGGAAGTGTCCAAGGCCAAGTTGGATGGGATTTGGAGCAACCTGGGATAATGGAAGGTTTCCATGTCCATGGCAGAGAAGTTGCAACTGGACAATCTTAAGGATCCCTTCAATTCGGGACATTCAGTGATCCTTTGACTGTGATCATTTCTTTGCAGTACTTCATGGAAAGCCAGCGTGCTCTCATGCCATTTTTGGCCTGAATTTGGTTGGTACAGGGGGTCACCCATATAGGTAGTTTGCCAAGAAGGTGATTTCTGTGAGCTAATTTACCATCCTGAGCATCACAGAGGCTGAGCTCCAGCTGTGCTCTGTGTTCATCCAGCAGCTCCCACCCCAGGAGTAAAAAAGCTGGTGAAAAACCGACCCAGCAATCGCTCAATGCCCCGAGTGCAGAGCAGACATGATGCCTCAGGTTTTAGCTTTCATATCTTCCAGATTCTGTACTGCATGAGTATATAACTCTGAACTTCATATAAAGTGCTAGCAAGTTCTCCTCATGATTTAATTGGACAAAACAATTCTTTTCCAGCCTGAGAACCAGGGACACCATTGCAGCTTCAGGCCCAAAAAGCATAAACAGCGACTTCAGGAGAGCAATCTGAGAAGATGGGACTGCATAACCTCCAGCTGTAATTGCACAATTAACCCCAATTTGTAAATAGACCAAAACCTATAAAAGGGTGAAAATGTGTGACCCATTGTCCATCTTGGGTGGAGCCACGGCCAGGCTCTTGTACTGCCCAAGGTGTATCCTTCAAAGGCCTTTTTAATAAATACCTACTGCAGTCCTTTAACATTGCCTAGCCTCTCTTCTAGGTAGCCTCTCAAGGCATCAGACAGAACTTAGGCTGATTCAATGCAAGCAGCCAAGGTGGATGCAACCACAATTTCAGTTTTTCCATCATTATTTCCGATAAGTGCTCCCACAATTTTAAAACTCCGCGAAGTTGACAATACAATGGAACAACTGTTTGTAAACTGCACGCTTTAAATTAATTATGAGCCCCAGTGAAGGAAGTAAGATGAACAAGTGAAAAGAGCTCTGCAGGGCTTTTCAAATTATTGTAAAGTTGGGAAAATTGGGCCCACTGTGTCTATTACCCACTTTATAACAGTTGTAACTCGATGGTTTTGTTTGTCGCACTGCTGGATACTCTCATGGATCTTAAAGCCTTCCCAGTTGTTTTATTTATTGGTAATTTTGTTGAGTGCCATGGTAAAGATGAAATAATTGGACTTTGTTTATGGTGCCAAAATACACTTTCCTGAATGACTGTTTTCAGCAGTCAGTGCAGTTAAATAAACCCATGGTCCAGATACCACAGGGAGGTTTAAGGCAGGAGTTGGTTATTTGCTTCCTGATTATCTTCAGATTTAAATCAAGTGAAACACAACTGGGTTTAAATTTTGGAGCAGCTTTTCACTACCTTCCACTGTACTTATTGAGACAGACCCTTTGTGTGGAGTTTTCTCCTCCTCATGGTCATCCAAACTCACTCAAATTCACTCCTGTTCTTGCCAGGGGCTTTCCCAGAAAAGGGCAAGCGAAGGGTTTGGAAATAAATGTCTGAACTGCACTAAACAGCACAATGAAAGAGCGCTCAGTCAGTCTCTCTGTTCACTTCATTGGTAGCATCCAGTTTCAGGTGTCATGAAGGGGTTTGATTTTTGGAGATTACCCATATCTCATGTACAGATCCTTCTGAAGCCACTGAACCACAACGATGTATTTCAGCATATCTCTAATTCCTATTGTCACTCTGTCCCAGAAGATTTAGAAACATCACAACTTAACCAACCCAGGAAAAGTGTATTCTGAAGAAAAAGGGGTATTCTTAAATCAGCAAGAAGCAGATGTGCAGAACCACAGGCAGGCAAAGGATTTCTCTCAGTACAAAGAAAGACGTGAAACCCAGGAATGATTTGGTTTGGAGGAGCTGCTGTGGCAGAGGCAGGGACGTGGGACACGTGAGGGAAGCAGGGGGGTTATAGGCAGAGAAGCAACATCGAAGGTTGTGGAAGTATCAGAGACACTGGTGTTTTAGTTAGATAAAAATGCCAGAATTATTTGATGCTTATGAAAGCCACCACTGGCTTGCTTTTTTTTTTTTTTTTAAATTCATTCAGCTCATCTTTCACAGAGTAAAAAACTGTTTCTAGTTATGCTGTATAAAATTTATCATTTGGAATGAAAACATTCCAGTCAATCACCTCTTTCCCTCCTCTTATGTCTTCCCCAGAACTCAGCAAACATCAAAACACAACAAAAGGAGGAAAAATGAAACTAAAAACCCAAAATTTGCTAATCTGTTCATTTAAGTTTTGCCTTAACATAGCCAATGAGGTCTTTGCCATTATCTGCTGCAGGCATATAATTGTGGAAAATATTAAAGGCCCCATCTGGCTCCCCAGTACATTTATTCTAATTGTGAAAAAGCAGGGATATTCTTGCCACTCATTAGGATAAGCTTGCTTGCCTTAGCTTCTTTCTCGTAACAACATAGGTCAAAGAGGAGACACCTTAATGAGAGTCTCAGTAACATAAACAGGAAATGTGGTTCATTCTCTTATCTTCATTTGCAACTCAAAACTTCGTGCCCAAAATGAAAACACTAATTTTCTTTAATTCATTTTTTTTGCTTTGTCTTTCTTATGGTTCTTTATCTATTAAGCAGGGCAATTATAGGATGCATTTTCATCATAAGTATTAATATTTCCATGTATGAATTAATTTACCGGCATAGGAGCAAGGAACTAAAAAACAATATAATTTTAATTCCTTGAGTTTATCTTTAGAAACAGTTGTTTTCACTTCTTCAACCCGCAAATTAGATGGAAAGGAAGAATTACACAGAGTCAAAGCTATTTAAAGTGGAGATGATCAAAAAGAAAAGAGCGGGGCACTTCAGCTTTCTGTCAACACGTATTTTATATGCATCACTTTCAAAGCGTCATACGGAGGCCAAAGATAACAATTCCCCATATTTTCCCTATGTGCTGGGCAGCAAGAAAGGGGGAAACTCTTCCAAGCTTGTGATTTTCTTCCTTACACACAGAAAAAGCCCAGGCTTGGAGGAGGTGTTCAGTCACTGCGCTGTGCAATTGCTAAGCTATGAATTCAGGAGAAATCGATGTCAAATTAAATAATCCCAGTTTTATTTTCCTTATGATGCAATGCAGTGTGCATTTCTTGGCTGGTGAGACCTGGCACAGGGAACACAGTGAGCCATTGTGTCAGGCTGAAGTGGAAACCTTGGCCAGGCTTGGCTGGGCTGGGGAATTGCTCCAAACCCCACATGGTGTGTCTGTCTTCTGGAGCTCGGCTATCTCTGTGAAATGGGGTTTGAATGAAGTGCTGCCCTGCTTGGAGTCCATCCATGCACCAATTCCCAGGCCAGGAGGAGCACTGGCTTTAATTCCATGTTGTCACAAGCAGCAGCTTGAGCTAGTGAAGCTCACAAGCTGCTTGCACAATCCTTTTTGTCAGCTCAGGTGTTATTTCCCAGAGGAGGGCTGCTCTCCTTCAAACTAGGAGGACAAAAGGAGTTCTTTAAGGAAAACTAACTTTGCTGTGAGGAGATGCCAGGGTATGTTGTGCCTAGTACACAAAAAAAAATCAGTTACAAGCCAAAAATGCAACTATCTTCTTATGTTTCTTGTTGATCCTGAGATATAAAACAATTAAAGTACAATATATCCAGTTGTTACATATTTATTACTCAGTGTAGAATATCTGGGGGAGGTTGGCTTTGTTTTTTGGGTTCTTTGAGAAAAACTGCTGAAAGTGGGAGGATTTAATCCAGGAGCACCTGGGGAAGCTGCAGTTACACAAACAGGATACACACGTGTTCCTCCATTGTGTTGCATTTCATGGAGCTGTTTGAGAATACTTTAAGCACAGTACGTCAGTTCCAGAAGGCTTCTCCGGGAACATCAGGTGTGCTATTGAAGCCAGATTTAAATCAAGCACTCAAGTGAGAGCACAGCAAATGGTCAAAGCCAGGACGGCAGCTGGGAATGTTCCAGCTCCAAAATTCACATCTGGATCCAAGAGTTGCAACAAAAACTGATCCCTCCACAAGCAGACACGTTTGCAGATTTGTCTCTTTTGATTGTAGCATACAGAGTTCTGTGTAAAACTGTCTTTCCCTCATGATGTACGTTGGCTTGGGAATAACTACAAAACTGAGTAGGTGTGTGTGTGTGTCCCACGTTCCCGGCAGTTTGACCAGATCAAACCAATTCACATTTTTAAACATCTATTTCCTGCACATCTCATACACATTCTGTGTGCTGTGAAAAGTCCAACGTGAACATGGCCTGTGGTTTGATACAGAACTTAAAATTTTGCTCAAAAAGCATTCATTTTTCTTCCTTTCAGATGAAAATATCGTCTTTGAATGGTTGCATTTGAATATTTAAAATATGTGTCTCCCCAGTCAAATTGCAATTTAATTGAGTTGAAATTAAATGATAGCTACAACAGGCACAGATTTTTGATACGGTCCTTCAAACCACTGCCCTTTAGCATAAAAGTAGGTTACTGTCACTTTGGGGAATGGGATCATCCCAAGAAATCAAATGGCAAAACCATACCAAAGTCACTTTTTCTCTGGCATTTAATTGAAGAGCTCGGTACACAATCACTCTGTGCATTTCCATAAAGCTACTCGAGGGATGATATGTGAAAATAATTTATGTCTGCTTTATGCAAGGTCGTTAGTGCTCATACACCACCAATAATGACAATAAACTAGCTCATATACATACCAAGTTTGCATAATATAGTTTTGGTGGTGAAAAGAAAAAGATTTAATGGCAAAGACTGTGTCTTTTGAAATAGGATTTGAAGGTTGCTGATGTTTTGATGATTTTTTTTTCTGGGATATTTAGCTTGTATGTGAAATGCATTAAAGTAGACTCATAAGTGAAATTTCTGTACAATTTTTAAGCAAATTTTAGCTTTAGGAGAAAACCCAGCTGTAACCATGAACTGAAACAGCTGCATACTGTAAGAGGGAGTTTTGTTCAATGGGGAACAAAACTTTGGTGTCTGTGCATGTGAGTTCTGCTGCATTTTTTGTGCATGAGGAAAGAATGCAGCTGAAGCACTGACTTCTTCATGCGTACCTTTATCAACACAGACTTTGCCCAGAAAGGTTACGGTCTAGGTAGATAAATGGGATAAAATCTTAATATAAAGGCAAAATAATCTCATCCTAAAACACGATGAAGAAGTAAAACTGACACAGGACTTGGTGCAAAATTTGGTCCAACAAAAATGGTTAATTTATTTAGTTCAATATAAAAATTCCAAGGAGCCCTACACTCTTTTTTTCACAAAGCCATCACCACTCCAGGCATTTCAGCACTTCCCTTCTCCCTAAGGCAAGTTGCAAAAGCAAAACTCTCCTTGCTTGAGTCACCCAGCCTGAGCAGTTCAGTCTGGTGGGGAGGCTCTTTCCATCCCTAAACTCGCGATAGCAAAAAAAAATAGTTGAATTGCTTTATTTTTAAAACAGGGCAGTAAATAACTTCCATAATAATCTCCGAGTCTTTAGGGTACTCGGTAAGAAACCTCTGTGCAGTGCTGTCCTCAAACCCACGCCCTCCACAGCCTTGAGTAAGACCTTAGCCTTTTTTGCACAGGAAAAGGACTGAAAATACAAATAGAAAAATATTGAAAATACACTTTCTGTCTGAGCTTGTGACCCTCACTGGGTTTGATTCACCTAAGTTTGGGTCCTCATGGTTGCACTCATCATCACTTGTGTTTATTCTCCTCACAAGAAAGCATCGCAGTGTGACACTGAGACTTTTAGGGGAGCCTGCGCCACTCGTGCATAAAAAAAATCTTCTGCACTTCAATCCCCCTCAGACCTTTCTGCTCTCTGGGATCCCTGATCGGGGAACATCCTGCTCCCAGCCTGGCTTTGCCCCCCAGAAATGCCGGAGAGTTTGTGTTGGATTTAATTCTAATAATGGGACGGGGCAACTGAGAGGCATTCTACGAGTTTTTTATTTCATTATTAGTCTCAGTGAAGGTGGAGACATTAAAGATGGGAAAACTCACGCCATAACAATAGAAGCCTAAGTTCTCTTTGTTACAAGGCCTTTTAAAAGTTTTTCAGCTAATAGATTAATGCTAAAAACTTACAAGGGTCTACTTAAGCCAATCAATAAACACTGCATGTCCACCTTGGAGCGTACAATAGTTGCTTGTTTCATATTTTTTGCAGCTCGGAAATTTTCTATGCTCCAAATATTTCTAGGCCTAAAATTCAGCTCCGTTTCAAATCTCTATCTATACACAGCTCATTGCAACGCTGTAAAAGTCCTCTGCTTTTCCAGTTCCCGCAGTTTGCGACAGGCCTTCCCTGGGAGGAAGCCAGTACCAGCTTAAACTTGTACCAGCCATAAAAAGATGCAGTCCACGAGTTCATCCTGTGCTCTGTAGGTAAAACCCCACTGCTGATACCCAAGGTTCTGTATCTCCATCCATTTTCCAGCCTTGTCCTTACAAGCACACACATCCCTCACTCCCTGACAGCTGTATCCGCTCACCGGCTCCTCCCCGAGACACTCCATATTCCCTGATTAAGATAAAATTTTGTGCACGAAAGAGGCAGAGCTGTGTCTCACATGCTGGTTATTGTTGAGGGGATATTTAATAGCTTTTAAATTCATTTAAGAAAATGGGAGTGGTGAGTCACATGTAATTATTCCCAGATAGATCATTAATTACTTGATAAAGTTTCTACATAATGCTGCCTTTTGCCTTTTTTTTTTTTTTTTCCCATAATGATGGTTATTTGTCATTTATCTCAGTTTGCTTGTCAGTTGTTCCAGGTCCCTTTCATGCCCTGTGATATATATGTAAATATTACAGATTGAGATTGATACAGGTTTTATAACAAAGGCTGTTACTTTATTGGATTATAGGAGAGTTTATGAGAAACTCATTTGATTATTGTGTTGGAATGGTATCATTTGCACCAGTACAAGTATGGCTGGTTTGGTACCTCATCAGTAACTGCATTTTTCGTAGGTTGTAATTCAGCTTCAGAAATCTGAGTTTCTTTGAGAATGCCAAAGATATCAACATAAAAATTACATTTGAGAACTGAAATTGCTCTTAAAAAATTCCCCTGTTTACACTGGGATTTTCTTCATTTAGTTACAACTTTAGACAAAAAGTTCCTCAGAACTTTAAGCATGAATTAAAGAGTGCATTTGAGCTTTATGTTCCATGAGGACAATCAGTATATAGGCTCTAGCAAATGAATGAGACGGACATCAAGATTGATGCCCTTTTCTCTGTGGGTTCTTTGGAGAGCCGACTTTACACATTCAGATGGGGAAAACAATTAATTCTCCCCTGTTCTTATCAGTTTGTCAAATTTACTGTTGAGCTGATTGGGGTGTCCCATGGCAGTGGGTCTCTTAATCTACCACCTGCTGTATCCTCAAACATCCCTCTCAATCCAGAGACTCACAGCAGTACAGAGCAGGCTCCGCACAGAGGTGACACCTGATGACAACATAATCGGGATATCTGTGCCAGCCTCTCCCAGACACCAGCCTTACACCAGTGGCTGTGTAGTTTCTTACCAAATAAAAGCAGTGTCAGGTAGCCGGGTGACGCCTGGCTGGTGTTTGCAGCCGGCACAATGTGTTACTCCCAGCACCAGGCGTCTGATGAGGCACAGCCCCCCGGCAACACCCACAGAAAATCTCAAACGCAATGGTGATGACTTGCTCAGTAGCAGCTGGTGAACTTCAGGGAATGGATTTATCCTCCTCCATAAACACTTGGACATTTATGAGTGAAGGCTGGATTCGCTCTCTGAGACACCCAGCGCTGTTGTGAGATTATTGCAGTTACTATTGTGCTGCCAACCCAAACAGACCCAGCTGAAAGGCTTTCGATTAGCTTTACTGTTCCCCATTATACTCTTTATTTCTCCGTAAATAAACAACAACAAAAGAACTACAAGGGGGAAGTGTAGAGAGCTGAACTCAAACATCTTCACTCGTTTGAGTTCTGGCTGTTCCCAGTCTCCCCAAGACTGTTGGTCTTCACCCTGCAGCAGCTGGTCCTTACAGCCGTACCACGAGGGATATGTGGCTGTTTTAGGAACCATTTCCAAGTGTCTTTCTCGCAAGGAGGCAGGAAGGACCGTGTCCTGTGAGCTGATAACAGCCTGGCCTTGCTGGGTGCAGGATTTCCCCATCTGCTGCCCATTACCCCGCAGCGCAGAGCTTGGCGGGATGTACGTCAGTAGCGGCTCTTAAAACTGTCTGCAAAAGCTAAACAAAGCTCAGCAAAGTTAAACCTTTGAAAAGATGCCCAGTCATTGTCACTCCTAAGCAGGCTCAGCTGTCTGTCCAAGCTTCAGACATGCTGGGACTGAAGGAAAAGTCCGAGTAGACTTGGTGTTAGAGAGCCTTCCGTCAGGGGTTAAATAACACACATTATCACAGGCTTTGGGAGTGGGCTCAGCTTTAATTCTTCAGTCCTGGCTGCAGCACCTTTGCAATCTTCATTTAAAACAAGCTGTCTGCTCCTCGTGGGCTGGTTTAAATGCCTGAATTACCAGTGACATGATATTCTGGGATTTATAACATCTGCTAAATATTTTGGTCAAAATAAAGATTCAGAACTTCAGATACAAGCCTCATGTACGAAGCTGGATGCAAGGAACAAGTTTATGACCTAAATAGTTTATTTGTACATGGAATACAGGATCAATCTTAAATAATTAACCCAGAAATACCTGTTTGCATCAACGAGATTCAAAACCTCTGGACTACAGACAGTGATGTGGGAATTAGTTCAGACCACCAGCAGAATCCTAAATTTATATTCAAGCCTGGGGAGTTAATGCAAATACACCTCATTAGGTTATCCAAAGTTAAGGCATATTTTACATTTTCCGGTTAAGATCTTATTTTGAAAAATAATGACCACAGACTCTGTCACACCAGGGTTTGAGATTCCAGCCCCGGAACGTGATCTGCCTGGGCTGGGGCACTGGTGACATTAGCCCCACCCGACACAAATTACATTTATATCAGTCACAGAGATAATCTCTGATGCAATGTGGTGTGGTCATAAACTCAACTGGAAGCATCTGAATTTTGAGTGTCTTTGATACTTTCTTCAGGTTCCCTTGGGACACGTGTGCTCCCCAGAGCTTGATGTGAAGGCGTTTGAAGTCTACAGAATTCCTTCTGTTGACTTCAGACACTCTGGGACTTGGCTTTTAAAGCTGTGGGTGTAGAAATGTGCTTCATCCCTCTGGATCAGTGTCATAAGCTTTCCTTGCCTTTTAAGGGCAAGCTCTGTTTTTAGAGAAACACTGTGGGATATGAGAGCCAGAAACAAAACAAACTTCCTCCCCCGTTCCTTCAATATGACTTGTAAGCCTGTTGATTTGGAGCAATAGGCTAATGCTTTATTTTTTAGCATCTTGGCTGTGCTTTAAGGATGCTGATTGCTGTAGGATTTTAATGAGATTCCCCAGGTCCTGATCCAGGCCCACCCAGCTCCTTCCCATGGGACAGTGACGCTCACTCAGCTGGAAGAAATTTCAGCAGCCACTGAGCTGGGATAAATCGAACCAGTAGCCTTGAGATAAAACACCTTTCCCAGTTCCCAGCCCACAGTCAATCCATGGTTTAATATTGTTACAGTTAACATGTGTGACTTCATTGCTGATTATCAGAAGTGGCTGGTAAGAGGAGCAGAACTTCCCAAAATCAGATTTGTGGGAGTTTAATGACAACCCTGTTGTGCACTAAGCATCCATGGAACACACGTTGCTCTGCCTGGAAAAAGTGCTTTTTGTATTTCAAATTAATGACTGAGATGCATTTAGTGACAATTCGTACCAAACTTCACTTTAGCTGTTCAAAATACAGTGTATTTTTTTCTAAATACTCTTTGGAAATATTCTAAATCCAAGCATTTTACTGAAATAATGTATCTGTCAGATTATGGAAGGAGCTGGTCTAGGGCTAATTCAGTACATACAAAATTTAATGTAAATACTGAATTTCAATGAGGCAAATATTTCACTTTGAGATCTGCTGTATTAGCATCCAAGTGTTAGGGCATAAACATATATTTTAGAGTAGTGGTCCACAGACCAAATGTATCTGTGTAGTAGCTAGCCTGGGTGACTTGTTTTAAATGCTGTGATTTCTTTTAGCAATAAATGAAGCTTCCAAAATGAGTGGAAGAGTTTGCCCAGTTTGGATGTTCGTGGGAAGGTCAGGCTTTGACAAAGATGGTAGGAAAATTCAGAAAGAATTTTCAAGGACTTTGGAAATTATTTTAAAAATTGAAAAACTATATGAAACATTGAATACTTCGGTACTGAAAGCGGAAAAGGGGACCCTCTCCTGCATGTCTAAAGGAGCAGGTGGAACTAGAAACTCCCTGAACTTCAGGTAAAGGATGAGAGTGTGGAGCCCATGAGAGAGCCTGGGATTTGGGCTGGCTGTAAAGACATGTTCCTCCTGTTTGAGGGGGATGGAGGGGTGACCTGTTGTTCAGCTCTAGCCCTCAGGCTGCTGGCTCTGCCACTAAATTAGACCTTTTAAAATAAATGAGTTCAACGTTAAATACCAGCTGGGAGATTCTCATTGGGCTTTTTAAATTTTTCAGTCTTGAAGCGCCCCCAAAGTTCAGAATTTACAACCTACTAATAATGCCACAACATATGTATTTTTATTAGACTTCCTATTGAACACTAGTCTAATACCTTTGCTGTCTTTATTTATGAGGAGATTGTTTCCAGCTACTGTTAATGTATTTTACACAGCCCATGATGTAATTGTTAAGCAGTTGTAATGAAGATTGAAGGTTTAATAATGCCAAGTGTTACAAATTTCTATTTAATCATTCCTAAATCGATTAGTTACTTTCACCCAAATGCCGGGCCATCGAAACAGAGAGAGCTAAAGATCTGAACTGCTGTGGCCAGGCTTTGATAAATGGTATTTTGGTGCAGTGGTAATTGGGTTATTGAATTTACTCATCTTCCAAATGATGTTTGCATTGTCTCAGCATATGTGTTTAGGGCCAGGGGAAGGTCATTAGGCGCTTCAGACCGGGGGCATGTTTGGGTTAAAGTGATTTTGAACAGCCAGAGTTGAGGTTAGTCAATTAAAGGAAATAGCACAGAGAAATGCTACAGAAGGCCGTGTTGTAGGCTGGTCACTAGGGAGGTCCCAAAGGCCTGGTTAAAGTAGGCTAAAGATTCTTTAAGTAAATGTCTACCCCCTGCCCCGGGCTCTTTAGACACTGACAAATCGCTGCGAGAAATGCCCTTCACTTAAAACACATTTCACCTGTAAACAAATGTCACACTTTGAGAGGCCAAGCCTACAAAGGCCAAGGGAAAACATTAAATGATGACAGCTTTTGTGTACACAAACACAGCCTTGAAGGAGCTTCCACAAGGGCTGGCACACAGGGAATGTGCCCGGGCTGCCCCTCTGCGCTGAGTTTGAGGCAGGGACCCCGTGTGCTGGTGGGGTTCATCCTCAGCCCCTGCGATGTCCTCACTGAGCCCTGCCCAAAGATCAGCAACATCTTCCGGCCACGATTCCTTTGATGTCATTAAGCTGTTTCAGAGACACAGTACAGCGGATAATTTGGTTAGATCCCCATCCTGGACAGAGCTCGCCTTGGCTTTGTCCTGCCATGGAGCTCAGCGTTTCTGTGTGAGACCATGAGCTCCTGGCCATTTTGGGGGTCGGCTGCCCCTGCTCTGGGTGGGAGGACTTCCCTCATCATCGGCCAGCCCCACTCCTGAGTGACCAAACACCCAACCCGTGACTGTGTCTGCATTTCAAATGAAAACCAAAGGCGTTGTGTCAGTTTTCAGGTGTTTCTGACTAATTGGACTGTTAGAACAGGAGAAGAGGAAGGAGCAAGAGAAGAAGTCGTGTTTCTGTGTTCTCACATTAATTCCAGAGGTTTCCAGAGTACCTGCTATTCTCTAATACTCTGAACAGAGTCACGGGGAAGAGCACCCTTGACATGAAAAATGAGCCCACTGTATTTTTAATACTTGGCTAATTGTGTGTGGAGACCATTCTTTAGTTTCAAAGCACTGGAAGGAGGCTCCTGTTCTACAATATTTCTGTTGTGCAATTTCATAGGAGCCTGTCATTTTATAAACACACTGGTTTATATTTGATTTCTCTCCTCTAAACACTATTTAAATCACAAGTAATAATTTCTAATCCTGTAAAATGCCCAAAGCTTAAATCAATAACCATGTGATGAATACATAACCCGAGGACATTCTGTTTGGCTGATAAATGATAATTGTGGGAGTGCCTGGCAGCTTTTGTGGTTAAACCTTTGCTTTCATACAATTAAATGCCCGATTCCTTCAAACACTTGACACACTCTTAATGATAATTGTACGAGGAGCTTACTGGGGACAAGTGAGACAAAGACCTTTCTCCTGGTGCCTGGAAAGCCAGGGTGGTCTGGCTCTTCTGGATGAGTTTTTGGGTCACTGCTCATGATCTGTCTGAAGTGTCGCCTCTGCTGGCCTGCCCTGCTGCTCTGCCAAGGGTTCTGTACCCCTACCCTCAGTTCCTGCTGCTGCCACAAGTTCTGCCCTGGGCTGGAGCCTCTCCAGCTGCCCCAAGGCCAGGCCAGTGTTCCCTGGCCGAGCTCAGCCCTGTGTCAGAGGACACATGGAGCAGGCCAGGACACTTCTGTACCTGGTGGTTCAGGGATGACAGTGGGATCTCTGCAGTCCTTCATGGTCAGTTTGTATCATCTGGGGAGATCTGAGCCCAGTAAAGGGGCTGTGAGAGGACTGCAGTAATATGCAAACCACAGGGCTGCCTCCTGGAGGCACAGTGTCTAACCAAGGAATGTATTTCAGCCATGTGTTAATACAAAAAAATCATTGCCGTCCCTCCCTGTAATGTTCCTCACCTCCAGCAAATTCACTCTGGAGCAGAGGCAGTTCCTTCCTCCCCAGTTCTAAAACTGCACCTCCAATAAACCCAACCTGGTGTGCAGGCTGCCCATGTGCAGAAGGAGTTTCATCGTGTTCAGAATGATGCTCTTCCCTGCAGTTTATAGCGGCTGAGCCACTTCCAGCCTCTGCAGTTGCTCTGCCATATGCCAAATTTGTAAAATCTTGTTCACGTTTCTTTCCCTGCCTTCAGCAGAGAGCAGCTCTTCAGGGGAGGGACACGGAGCTGACAATTACAGCACTTCCCGCTGTGGAGGACCTGTAGGACATCCCTGGCCATCAGGCTTTACAGGAACACTTAAGAAGTATCTTTAGCCTCTCTTCCCTGTGCTGGTGAAGTTACAAAGTGAGGCACAAGCAGTTTTACTGTAAGATTAGAAACCAGCCAGAAAAATGGTTTCATGTACTGCCACTCTTTTATGTTGAGTCCTGCATCACTCAGCAGTGTGGGGGGGAAAAAAGGAGGGAGAAAATGAAACACTAATTATTTCTTTCTTTAGCGATCAGTGGCAAAATAAACCGAGCATTTAGAGATTCTGGCATGGAGGAGCTAGTGAGCATTTATTTTTTGTATTATTCTAGCCACAGTGTCACCCAGGACCACATCTCACATGACAAGGAGCAATTAAAGGAAAATGTGTCCAGGCTATGCCCCTGCCAAACTGAATCATGACCCTTCTTTTGGCAGCCTCATGCATGAATCCCTCCCCTTGGGGAGCACCAGGCAGGAGCTGATTTGCCAACTGCCATCAGCCATACATTTTTTTGTGCATGGATGTCATGTTAGTGACATTACGCAGTGGTTGAAAACAGGGTTTATACATCAGCATAAAGGGTTTTTTTTTTTTTTAACAGCGCTCAAATACTCAGAGATGAACAAGCAGCATCCAAGGAGGGAGGCAGTGTCCCTTCACAGGGTATTTGCTTTGTTCCAAGTCAAAATTCACAGCCATTTGATTTTAAAAGACACTGTACAATATATACAGATAAAAGTGTATTAAATTACCTAGTTTGAATATAAGCAGCTGTGGATATGGTAGCTGAGAGCACCTGGGGAGTTGTATACCACAGACATAGGATTTTCTGTACAATTTATTCAATTAAAGTGTGAAAAGTGTCTAAAAGAGTTATTTGAAGGGCTTTTGTTCTCCTGCACAATCTCTGCCTCCCACTCCTTTCTTTTGTACCGGTCCCAGAATACAGCTCAGGAAGGAAATAATGAAGGGAGAGATATCTGGGAAGGACACACAGCTCCACAGCAGAGCTGGCTTAGCAGCATCACTCCCAGTATGTCTGGTTCACAGAGGAGATTTGAATAACTGTCCTGTATATTTAACATAAACTTACTCATTAGAATTCAACATGCTTACATTGCCTCCATAGCAAACATGGTTTTTATTTCAAACAAAGACATCTCACCAGCTAAAAGAACAGTGCAATGTCTTACAGACCAAAGCACAATAAACAGAGTGAGAAACCTTATACAGAATAACATCTAATCTGTGTAAATGTGTATTTAATTCATCTGGATGTAGCTACAACTCAGCTGGTTCCAGCAGCCTGATCAGCTTGGCAGTAGCATTCATACCATGCCAGAACTGGGATTTTGCTGCCTCAACATCCAAGTTTGGTGGCATTTTAGGCACTGTGGAATGTCAGGAGTGGCTTCCAGATTCTGCAGGTCCTCCTGAGCCCTGCATCCCACCTGTCAGGAGCGTGGATGTCTGAAGGAATCTTGGATGACTCTGGGTGTCTGTGTCTGCATTTCCATTTTAATACTGTGCTAAGAGAAAGGTAGTATTCCTTGACAACAAAAAGCAGCTTTGTTAATCCAAGTCTGCCAGCACAAATGGCCCAGAACTCTCTTCATATCAATTCTGCTGAAAAAAGAGAAGATCAAAACCTCTGGCAGAGCTGGAGACGCTGCTCCAGAAGCATCAGAAAGCCCTGATGCTTCCTCGTAGTGCTCTTAGGAGATAAATGAGATTTTGGAGCTCCCATCCTCAGTCCTCCATTTCTTATACCTCTCTTACATCACTGAGGTTCAGGTTGTGAACCTCTTCCTTATTTAAAGACCGTCTCAGATCCCTGTCCTGTGCTGCCTTCAGAGAGCAGCACCTTCTGAACCCAGCCCTGTTGTAGTGTCCTTGTAGGTGTCCTGTTCCTGTCCTTGCTAAAGACTGGTTTTGGCACAGAATTACACAAGTACTGCCAATAAATACAGACTCAGGTTATGAAAAATGCTATTGTAAAGTGTTTCACACATGAGAGGAATCCTAATATACCCCTAAATTTATAATTGGTCATTAAAGTCTGATAAAATTCCCTTAACCTAATCCTCCCATTTTTTTTAATGAAATGTAGTTGGTATTAATCAGTAAGAAAGATTCATTAATTAGCTGGGATCATCCTGTGAACATGAAAACTCCTACTGGTGATTAAAGTTTACTCTAAAAAATCCCAAGCCCAAGTACTTCTGTAATCAAAAGCTCCATTAGTATTTGTAAAAATCTGCAATTTTTCCAGAGGAACCTTAACATAGTGAGTGAGGCTGTGTCTGAATTTTACCAGAATACCCAAAGTGAAAGTACAGAGCAGACACAACTGATAAATACCAGAAGGTAAAACATGAGCCAGGTCCTATAGGCACAAAACTCAGCCTCATAATTACCAGAAAGCAGAGAACTTGGAAAAAATTCCAGACTTTCAGAGACGACTGCTATTCCAGAATTGTACTTTTCATTTCCAGCAGAGCTTGGTGCTATCATCCCACAGCTGGAGAGAGAAAGGATTGGTTTGTACTCCCTGAGGCCCCCAGGGCTTCCAAGAGGCAGGAATTCCTACACTGTGTGTTCATTCCTCCAGGAAAGGTTTCCCCTGCTGGCTTGTTTTGCTTTGGTGATGTGCATTTTCCACATCTCAGCTCATGTTCCTGGAACTGCTCCCTGCCTGATCCCTGCACAGAGCTGCCAGCAGCCCTGGAAGTGTTCAGATCCTCAGCGCAGCCGGGAAGGGCAGTGGGGTGTTTCAGACACCTGACAGAAGGGTAGAAATGTTTCTTCTTTTCAGTAGAGGTTCGTCACCACAGATCAGGGCTTTTCAGGATAAACTCACTCAAAGTTGAACAGCTTTTCAGAGCCAACACATCATTCAAGGACATTTAGTACAAGCAGTTGTCAAATTTATCATATCTTGGGGTGCCAGCATTTTTAACAAAATTAACAAATAGGCACCTCATGGCAAGCAGGGTGAAATTACTCTTTTTTTGTAATTAGACTTCAGACAATATTGTATTATGTAGTTAAGGGAAAAGAACTTTGCCTCAAATTTCAAAGTGGTGAATCCCAGTTTAATTCTGCTAATGGCACTTAACACAGATGGCTAAAAAGAGTAATTATCTTCTTTAAGTCTCTGCCACCTGCCACAAATGAACTGTTTTCTTTAATTGCTCAGAATTACTCTTAATCACACATAACAGTTACTTAAACCCTAGTCACATATTGCAGCTCAAGAGCAAGACTTTAACCCCAAACATGCGACTTAAGAAATTACCCCCCTGACCAAGAGCACAATGCCAGGGTGTGCTGTGACAGTTGGAAAGATTAAAAAGATTAATCTTTTCTCTTCCAGGTCAGAGCAAAGTTTGCAGGCTAATCACACAAGCCCTGTTGTCTGATCTAAGTAATTACCAGAGCAACCAAAAGGCTATATCCACAGCAGCAGGAAAAAATTCGCGCCATTTCTTCCTGTTGATTCACTTTCTCCAGCAAATGGTCAATTTTAAAAGCCACACAGTCAGATTAATCTGAAAAATTAGAAGAACTGAAAGGTGTAACATTAACTATACCTGACTGATGAGTCAAAGCTTTTTAGGTTCCTGGAGATAAGTTAAAAGATAAAATAATCCTATTTTCCATTGGGGCATCATTTTGAATTAAATTGATATTAGGCATTTAAAAATCTCAACATGGCACCTTTTGGAAATTTCTGGCTGCATTATATTTTATAACAGCAATTCTTGCCTCCCACCACTCAGAAGCCATGTGTTTGTTGGAAGAACAATAATTCTTCCCTTCTTCTTTACTACTGTTCTTCTGTACATCTTTACTACTGTCCTGAACCACATATTCAGATTCCATGCAGTAATTCAGACGCCATCCCATTGGTTCTGCCTCCTGATCACCACACTGAATTGAAAAAGCACTAATGCAAATCTTGAGTTTTAGCTAGATCTCTGTGCTTGGAAGAAATGAAGAAGCACCAACCTTAGTGTTCCATGAATTATGAAGTCTGTAACTCTCCGTCACCATTTTCCCAAGCTTGTTAGAGAAAGTTCCCAATAGAATTCAGACACAAGGGGGTGTGAGGAAAATTGGGGTGGACACTGCTAAGAAGAGCTCTTTAAGTGAAAACAAGCACCCAGCAGTTTCCCTTCTCCATATAAAATAGTCTACAGTAGAACTGATCTGTATTAGACCTTTTCAAGAACACACACTGGTTTTGAAAAATTACTCCATTCTTTTGAAATGAGATGAACTTACGAATACTGCAGTTTAGCTTTTTTTTTTTTTTTTTGATGTTACACTTCATATTTTTAAATGTGCGAGTGGCAGAGAGAAAGGAAATCATTTAGAATCACAGACCTGGAAAAGAACTTTAAGAAGTTTGTATGTGTTCACCAATCTCAGGATAAACAGAGCCCTAAACCATGAAATGAGCAGTGACTCAGAAACTCTACAGAAAAAGATTCCTGAACTTGATCTGTAAGGAAATTAATTATCTATGATACTAATATTGTACACCAGAGCTTCGCACTCTGCTCCAACTTGGTGAGAGTTTCTATTTCATAAATTCCTTGAACCAGCCTGATTAACACCTCTAAGAGAGCCTCAGCTGTACAAAAAGTCCCTGGGTAGGCGTGAAAAAGAAAAGGTCTGACAGCACCGTTGCCCCTGTGTATTTCTAATACATCAGGGAAGGTTGGTCTCCTAACAGTATTTACCTTTGTTTCTTGGTAAATAGCAAACTATTATTGGACAATTAGACTAAAGGTCAGGATCCACTCTTTTTCCCCCTTTAAGAAAAATGTATTTAGGTTCAGCTAAAAGGCGCTTTTCCTAGAGTAATACAGTGCAGCATTATGTGAATGTATCAGACCTTCTGACACTGACTTAATTTAATGGTAGAAGATAAGAATTTTCAGTGGTGCCTGCTCAGGTGTCCTTATTGCAATCCCGCTCCAGCTTCCATCTGGGTTTGTGACAACAATAACAATAATAATAATGACTCATGAAATGTAGCTGTTTTCATATAAACATTGTCCAAGTGACAATAGATTTTTATAATCAGCTCTGCTGGCGGCCAGTGAATGCACTGCTGGTGTGTTGGTGCTGGGAGGGCACAGGGCTGCAGGAAATGAAAACAACTTCAGAAGGAGGAGAGATTAAATACAATCAATCCATCACAGCACGATAAGTAACGAGCTCGCAGAGTTTTAATGGACTAAAGAGTGTAATGTGTTTGGTTTGGGAACCGCAGAGTTTAATCAAGTATTTTTACATTTTTAAACAGGAAATGGCCCTTTCTGCAAAGGATATACACATTTGCAGTGCATAAATCAGTTCCTGAGTCCCAGGATTCTGATCTCATGGTCTTTACCGTGCAATTAACTTTAACTCTTTCTCTGAGGGAAGGCCTGCTCATTCTGGCAGTGTAAGGTGATGTGATGAGTTGTCGCTGTTGTTTTTCCATGTATCCCAGCCTGGCTGCTGGGAATGGGATCAGGGAGGCTCATGGAGAGGGCTGGGCCCAGTGTGGGGTTTCTTTAGCACTGCACAAATGTCAGGTTTATTTAACATTGTCCAGGTTTCAGGCAGGACAGCAGGTAGCTGTGACAGCTGTCTTCTAAATTATGCAGAAAAACGAGCTGAGGACAAATACAACCAAGCAGTGGCTTGTTAAAGGAATCTCCTGGATACAGCCATGGTTATTCCTTCAGAAAAGCCGTGGCATCACTTTGCAATAAAATCAGGTGAAACTGAGGGTGCGTGTGCTTCCTGACATGCTTGCTAGGTACCATGGTGTAAGTAGCTATTGCCAGCATAAAATATGCGGAGCTGCACGCACACGAATACCTCTGTCTGAGATTACTGATAACTTATCTGTACCCAAATGAGACGGAAAATTGACAAACATCTATAGTTAATACACCCCCTCACAGACTACTTTTGAGAAACCTAGTTCATGCATTATGCATTAATTTAGCCAACTGCACGTCCATGGACAGGATATTATGATGATGAAGGTGGCCACCTTGTCAAAATGTAGGGGGTGCGTTAAAACACCACGGGATGACACCAGGACTGGGAGCCCTGCAGCAGAGCTCACCACAGACTCTCCTGGAAGCTAAAAAGGGAGCTGGGAATCCCATCCTCACCAGAAAATCCAGCGGCCCTGACTGTAATCTGCGTCCAGATCCCCCAGTTTACAAGCAGGGGATCCTCACAGATCATTGGCTTTCTTATATTTCTTATAAGAAATAAGAATATTTCTTATTCTTCCTGCATAAGAAATATTTTCAGTATTAAAGCTTGAATTTAAGGAAGTCTCGTTTTCCTAAGTTGTTTTTTTCCCCCTTTCTAATTAAAAACTAAATGTTACAGTGAGGAAGAAGATACGAATGCAGAGAAAGCAAATGTTTGAAACACTTTCAAACAAACACAGAAACTAAATGGAAAATGTTTGAAATAAGTGTTCCTTTGTAAGTTATGGGAAAGGTTTTGTGAAGTATTCTTTAAGGAAAACGTACCAGATAAAGGGATGTCCTCATGCCTGTGATACTGAATGGAAAAATACTTAAAAATACTAAAAAAGAAGTCCTCCTCTGCTTTCAAGTAAATTTTAAGAAGAGTGTGTTCTACTTTAACACCTCAGTTGAAGGATTGCAGTAAAACAAGACACTGCTCTGCTAAACTGCTTGGCAGAAATGCAAAATAAACCAACAAACTACTGGAGAAAAACAGTCTGGCTTGGAATTCCTTGCTGTGATTCCAGGTTCCTGTTCCCTCATGATGTACCAATGTAAGTAGACAGCCTCATGTAGACAACTTCCACAAGAAAAAATATGGACTTCTTGAATTGATAGAAAACTATAGTAATAAAATGATAGCAGGGAAATAGAAATTCATATCTGTCCCAAAACCTTGAGAACTTTATTTTTAAAAAATAGGAAAGGCATTAAGAAACCGCATCCATGGGTGAAATCATTTGACTGTTATTTTAGATTGCAACCTCCTTTTCTCTCCTTCCTTTCACTGGCATTTGTTTTCTATTCATGCGCTTCCTTAGTCCTGTCTTCTGTGGTATCATGGCACCATGACCAAAGTGACAGACTTTTGTCTCTGCTGGATTAATCAGTGTGTTCTTTGATCCATAACATATGCTCCTCGAAGACATTTAGCATCAACATATTCAAGATTTGTGGTCTGGCAGTTCAGTGCCTGATGTTAACCCGGCTGATAGACACTTTGGACTATTTAATTTCATTTTATTTTTTTTTCTTTAATGGAGCCTGACTTTCATCCATAATAGAGCTTAAAAAACAGAGTTAAATATGTGATGTTAAATATTTGGGTTGTTAGCTTTGCTTGAAGATAAATTTTTTTTTTTGGGGGGGGCGGGTAAGAAAGCACTGAGCTTTTCACAGAAAAATCCCAGCTCTCCGTAGGCCCAGTGTGAATGTGGTGATGCAGATCTTGCCCGAGGGTTTGTGTGTGCATGGCCAGGGAAGAAGACAAGAACTCCACAGCACCAGCTCTGGTGTCTATCCCAGAATACTCTGACACTGCGCCAGGGGCACAGCCAGGCTCCACAGCCGACGGAAAACCAGGGAATGTTCCTTCAGCTACCAAAAACTGGGCTGCTGTGACCCAGGAAAACCAGGGAATGTTCCTTCAGCTACCAAAAACTGGGCTGCTGTGACCCAGGAAAACCAGGGAATGTTCCTTCAGCTACCAAAAACTGGGCTGCTGTGACCCAGGAAAACCAGGGAATGTTACTTCAGCTACCAAAAACTGGGCTGCTGTGACCCAGGGCTTTGTGGTGAGAACCCAAAATCCGTCTGCTGGGCTGGTCCTGGTGGGATGCAGGAGGTGCTGGGCCAGCCCACAGCATCAGGAGGGCAATTCCCAGGGAATGCCACTCCTCACCCAGCTGATTCCCGGGAACAGAGACCCACTGGGTGGCTGAGGTGGGAAGGGTGGCCTCCATTCCCTCTGTGTCAAACTGCAAAAAGTTGCATCAGAGGAAAGTGGCAAGGACAGGGAAAAGAGCAGAAGAAATAGGGGGTAAACCAAGATATTTTTCCTTTAGTGTATCAATTAAATAAAGGATATCAATTAATGAGATTCCAACAATTTAATTATTTTTCATTGAGAGGTACAGCCTGTGATTTATGGCTCAGCTACTCCTTTACTGATCATGCTGCTATAAAGGGCTACATAATATATTGCTTTCTACTGTGCCATGCACAGCTAGCAATGGCAAGTATAAAATGGGATTAACTGCCCTCAAAATAGTCTGGGCTTGAAATTAATTGTCAAAGACTGATGTCAAAACTCCTTTTGACTTCAGAAGGTGCTGAATTACCTCCTCATTCCCATCTCCTGCTGCACACAGGCACATCCCTGTCTGTGGCAGACTGGGCCCCAAAATAGTCCATGTAATTCAGAGCAGAGAGGATTTTATTATTTTTTTTAAAGCATTGTCCTGCCATGAAGAATTAAACAGAAAATGAATGGAGAAACCAAATGTCAGCTGCTCCCTTAGACTTCAAGGTTCAGGAAACTGCTTAGTGGGAGTAGGAAGAGACTGGCAGGCTGAAATGTAAGAGAATAATTGCATTATAAGAAGATTATGGAAGATTATTTTTCTTGCGGGCCCCAGATTTCTGCAAAAACAATCCTCAATTGCATCCTACATGGCAAAATGAATTCCCCCATTCCTCCAAACAACTGGGGTTTATTAACTGCGTATTCCTTTGGTGTGGGCAAAATTAAAAATGGGCTTGTATTGCAAAACATTCCATGCATCTTTCTTTCCTTTGACAACGTGGAGCTTAATGTGATTAACAATGTGGCAGCTCGTAGCAAGAGGAAAAATAATTGGGTTTTTTTTTCAATACACGACCCCCCCAAATAATCCAGGAATCGATTTGCACCCTGGGAGGGTTCCCCAGCAGAGGGTTGGGGAGCAGGGTGGCCTGCCTTCATTTCCCTATCAATGGGAAGCTCCTGCAGCCCTGGGTAGCCAGGCTTTTTTTTTTTTTCTTTTTTTTTTAATGTTTAACTATAACCACTGGGACTGGAATCAGAGCTCCTCGTGGCCCAGTATGAATATTAATAAGACACTGGGCCATGGAGTTCCTGGCTGATTTTGACAGTTTAAAGGATCAGTTAGTTAATTAGAAGATGACATGGCACATCGCATCCCTTGGCTCCGTCCTGCCTTCTGTCTCCTCTTTTCATTTTCTTTTTTGACATGTTAGATTACATCATTACTTGTAGTTTCACTTGTTAGCCACACCATGAAATGAGACTATTTTAAGCTGTAATTATTGTGATTTCTCTCCTCCACTAAGAACATGAAACTCAAAGAAAGCAGAGAGCAACTTGGATTTCAAAGACTTAGGAATGCATGCCTGCCAGTTTATAACCTCCTAAGTACAGCCAAGAAACAGAAAAAAGATTAAATAGCACAGAAAATTGTGTTGATCATCATACTGGCAACCACTGTAGTGTTTTAAGTAGGCAGTCCCATCGTCTGGGCTTCATCTGTGACTTAATGAATGTTTTCATAGGTGTATTTCTCAGAAATCCAGAGTCTCTTCCCCCAGCCATGTGATTGTGCCTCTAGATATGTATGTGCAGGCCAGTACATTTTTGTCTTAAACAGAGTCTGAGTTTTCTGTCATCATCATGGTCAGAACAGACACAAATAATATGAAAAGAAAGCACAGCACTCTGCAGAACCCTCTCATTTGGGGAAACAACAGAGGAGAGCAAAGATAGGCAGGGAATAAGAAATGTCATGGAAATCTTATTTCCCATCTCTACCTGAAACCCCAAAACAGTCAGACTGCAACCCAAACCGTAAAAATATTTAAAATAAATACAGTCACACCATAAATCACCCAAACTTTCAAGTCCTGCATCCCAGGTTCATGCTGCATTCAGCCACCAGGATGAAAATTCTGGACACATAATACAACTTGGAAAGAAACACAACCACTTATTTTGTTTGTTACTAGATAATCTTATTAATTAACATTTGCATTCTAACTTCCGTTCTGTAGGTAAAATTCTTATCAAAGACATTGGTCTGTTTCTGCAGAGAAATGCAGAGAAGCATCAGTCTGCAAGAAAACTGAATTACTGGAAACCAGCAGCTCTGAGGCTTCACTGGGAATGACAAGATTAGTGGGTGAATGTGTCTTCTGATAGGAATGATCATTTGTAGGTTATGATTCCCTGTGTACGTTGCCTTTTCTTTTATCAAATATTTATATCTGTGTATTCATTTCAATACTGCCTGATCAATACTGCTTATCAGAATGTGTATTTTAAAGGAAGAAATGGCAGAGGAAGTCCAGTTGGCCAATACAAGAGCCCATGTGCATAATTTATGTCTTTCATTAAGGTGAGCATTGATTCACAGGGCTTCCCAGAAATACAGTGCTAATAACAGGTGGAAATCACTTCCGTTGCTACTGAAGATACAGCCAGGTGATGTGACCTGGAGAAGGAACAAAACTGGGAGTTATGTGCCCTCCAACAGGGATTAATGCTTGGACTCGATGAGCTCAGAGGTCTTTCCCAGCCTAAATGCTTCTTCTGTGACTTCCCTCATTGTGCCACAATTCCTTGTTCATGATGAGCCAGGTTAAGCACAAGAAGTGTCCTTCTTGTGTCAGAGAAGGCATTAATACTTCGAGTGTCTTTTATCCAGTCGATGCTTTTGCAATAGGATTGATTTTATAATGAAATGAGGCATGAACCAGCATCACAGCAATTCCATAGGCTGGTGAGATTACATTGCTAAGAGGATAAATGGGAAGCAAATATTGCTGTGGAGTGTTGGTGTGTTTCATGAGCTGAACAATGGAAACCTGCGCTGGGCAGGATCTGAGCCGCCTTCTGTATCCTGCCGTAGTTTCAAGAGCGGTGGTGCTGGGAGGGCACAGGTGAATCCCCAGCACAGACACAGCCTGGCTCTGGGATTGCAGCCAGGCAGAGTCCCCACTTCCCTCTGTCCCTCTCCTCTTTCCCCACACACCTGATCTGCTGGCGCTGTACTTCTGCTGCAGCACCGACCTGCTGCTGCCTCACGTCCCCGGCAGAGTCACTGCTGTCCCCTCGGAGAGCCCACAGGGGAATTAATCACACACACCAGCTCTGGAGCTAATGCCAATCTCCTTCAGTGAAAACACATCTTTCCCAACTTCAAAGACAGAAATGAACACTTACATTTCCTTTGTTCCTAAAAGACTCAAATCCTGTCTCATTGAAGGTCTGCTCATCTCCTGGGTCTTCCCTGCATAGGAGCTCTAGCTGAGAATTAGCAATCAAACCCCTCATTGTCCACCTGAACCTAGGAATGAAAACAAAGGCAAACATATAAGCAAGTCCTTTCATTCCGGCTGCCATTTACCATTAATACTTAATATTCCCACATATTCTTTTCATCGGGTGGTTAATATAAAACCTAATGAACCATAGATGGCATTCCTGTTTTGCTCTGTTTCATATTAATTGTGGAGCAGTAAAAACTGAGAAATGGAAGATAATATCTCTCCAAATAGAAATGGCTTAAAATTCTTAATATGGGCACAGAAGCTAAAACAGAAAAGTGAAGCTTGTGATCCTTAGCAGGTCTTGGCAGTTTCTGGCCATAGGTTATTAAGCATTATTCAGCTGACCCTAAGGGGAGTTCATCTGGAGACATTAAGGTCAGAGAGTAGAAGCACTTGGACACAGTCAAATGGATTTTACACCTTTGTATCTCTCTGACATTACTGTTTTGCTTCAGCAAACTGCCTAATATCAGATATATCCTACTGGGTACCTTTCTAAATCACTTCAATTTTCTTTGTCCCTGGGCTACAGTTATATGATCAGGAGCCAAAGCTATCACAGGCTATGATATAGTATTTTACTTCCTCGTTTGTATTAGAATGAACTTTATTAGCTTTTGGGGCACGTGTCTATCAGTTTTAAAGATGAAGTACTATGTCAATAGTTTTTATGCCGCATTCATGTCCACCGAATCATTTTGCGTGCTCTGAGATTATTAAAAGTGCATTATCACTTTTACAGAAAATGTTTATTTTGAAGTAACCATCACTCAGAGCAGCCTGTGCTTACCACTACTATCTCTCTAAACTGATATTTCACAGCAAAATCAAAATGAGGATTGATGCTCTGTAAGTAATTTCAGATTTGAGAGCATGTGAACCTTATAAACACAAGTGTAGAACTAACATTTAACTCCATACTCCTGTACTTTTATTATCCACTTTCTTCCTTTAAATCTTCCTAATTTGCTATTGCATATTGTTGTAACTGCTAACAGCAACCACAGCACTTTCACCATGTAAAAAGTGACAATTTGTACAAGCTTAAATTTTTCATTCTTCTTAAATAGTTAAATAACCCGTAAAAAATTACAGAGATTAGTTTGGCTGTTGCAGCATCAAAACCAGGAAATCAAAAATGCTTTTTTGTGAGGAAGCTGAGGTTTCAGCTAAAAGGGAAGAAGCTTTTAGAACACAAATCCAGCCTATAATCAGATTTTCTCATTTCCTTGCCAGCCTTCCGTACTTTTGGTTTTGTGGTTCGCAGTGGCTGCTTCCAATGGTGCCATGAATGGGAAAGGGATGAGGGATCGGAGCTAAAGGAGGAGGAGTGTGATCTGCCTCCAGGTGCTTCCCTCAGCTGGGCATTGCTAGGCTGCAAGTGTGGCAGCTGGTGATTCTGGAGCTGGTTATGCTCAGGTGAAAGAGCACTCCCTTTTTGATGAGTTCATTCTCTGGCCTCGGCAGCTCAAACCCTGTTTCACCCACTTCCATCACGGAGTCATCCCTGTAAATCCAGCCTGAACATCCTCAGGTTCAGGGATCACCTTTTGCCTTCAGCTTCGACCAAAACCTCTCGGCACTGCTGTAATCAACACCCGGGGGAGGAGGAGTTCCTTGGTCCAGGGGTCAGCTCTCCGGGTTCTCCCCATCACAAGGGCTCAGTGGCATATTAAACACTTATTTACCCTATTCTTGACCTCATCGTTCTGCTTCAGGGAAGCCTGAATTAATCCAATAGTGTTGTATCTGCTGGCCCTGCAGTGCCTACAGGGATGGTGCTGTGATGCTCCTGAAGCATCACTGCCTTCCTCAAGTGGCTTAAATTACAGAGATATTGGACTTTTAAAGAGCTTAGAGGACAGAGCAGTTCCTTCAGCAGTTTAACAATAAGTATCATTTCATTTAAGTTGCTTCTGAGGATTGGAACTCTTTCAGAGATGCTAAGTGGAGCAAATAAGGATCTCAAGACTTCAGCATTAACTGATGGGAATAAAGCCAAAGTTTTACATTTGCTTTCACATCCTCTCTTGTGGTATGTTTTAGTTTAAATATTTTGGCTCAGTCTTGAAGCTTCCAATGCATAGGCAGATTGCTATGCCCAAATGCAAAAAAAGAAAAAAACCTCACCAGAATTGAGATCTTTTTGCTGTTATATTTAGAGTATGTATTTAATTATTGTGCCTGCACGATGCCATAGGAAATACTGGTTTGCTTTCACATATTCAACAAAGAACTTTTCAGAAGGGTATTTTTAAATGAGATCCACGATAATTACATGTATTATTGAGAACCCAACGCTTCACAGCTATCAGTGGGTTGTATTATTGAACATTTTCAAATAAACACAGGGAAGCAGAATTCAGTCTGAACACATTCCCAACAGAGGCACTCGAGCTTTAATAAAGGTAACCCAATGGTTATAATTAAAAAACACCTTCTCCCACTTTGAAAAATCCCAGATACTTAACTTTGAAGTGTGGTTGTGTAACACAGTTCTCTTTCACAGCGCTCTGGGTAACCATCATCAGTACAGTTCCATGACTTCTGTTTATTTAACACACCAAAGCAAGAATTATTTATAAAGTCACAGCTGTTCTTTTTCCTAGCTTTTGTTTCTCACAAGTCTTAAATATTTGTAAAAACAAGAAAAGTAATTAAAGTATTGATACATTAAGCAAACGCTTCCCTAATCACGCTGCTTAAATAGGAATCGCTTGTTTAAACAGAACTTGCTAAGTATATGTACAGAAATACAATGTTAAATAGCCACAGAAGAGTAGGAAAGCCAACTTGCATTTAAAGAAACAAAATAAACAATGCCAAGCCATCAGTGATATGGCAGCAGCCACTCCAGCGGTAGGAACTCCCAGGCCCGAGCTGGGTTTGGTGTGTGGCCAGCTCTGCGCAGGAGCTGCGTGCCATCTGCTCCTCACACAAAGGACACGAGTTTATTCTTGCTGGTGGGAACTGCTGTCCAAGAGCCAACCCTTGGCAGCGCCAGTCCCTACCCTTGAAAAGCTGGCAGAGAGGGCTTTTTAGCCTTTGAGTTCCCTAATAATGATCCCCTCCAGGGTGCAGGTCCCTCATGAGTGCTTCATTTCCCTCTTTATTCTGATTCACCATCCCGTGCAGACAGGCAGGACACCTGAAGTGCGTCAGTCTCCTGTGGATTCCCCTCACCTGCCAGCACCTGGCAGGCTTCATCAGGGAATAAATCAAACATTTAAACAGCAAAATTTATATTAGGTTTGTAATTGCAAGCTGGGAGATTGCAAATTGAAACTAAGACACACGCGAAAAGCAAAAGCAGCCTGTGGTCTGTGGCAGCATTCCCTCCTTGTCCGTCCAGGATCTCCAGCTTCCCGGGGACAAGAGCAGCACCCTCCCCTTTGTGCTGGCAGTCTGGCTGCTTCCCACCTTCTTCTGTTCCCTGGGAATTGGCTTTTGGACACAAAAGCAAATGTCTGAGAGCCGGAGCCAGGTATTGTGGTCCGGGGGATTTCGCAGCGGCGGTCACACGCAGGCAGGCGGGGAGTGAGTAATCTAGATAAATGCTAATGAAAGCTCTTGCTGGCACCTTGTGTATTCCAAGGCTATTTCCTATTGTTCCCAGTCAGCTGGCTCGCTGACTTCCCATTCAGCCTGGATTGCTCGGATTCAGCTGGGACCACTCTAACATTCCCATTACACGTGATGTAAACCCTCCACTGCCGTCCATTGGGTTAAGCTCATTATCTGTGGCCCTGGCGAGACCACACATGACACGTTGTTAGCGCCGATGGCAGCTCCCATGACGAGCTGCCAGGTCTGGAGAGCCGAGGGAAGCCTGGCGTTTACCTGCCCCAGGTACAGCAGGTGGTGATGAGGGTTCCTGTAGTGCACCAGGCTGCCTTGGCCAGTGTGTTATTAAACAAATCCCATAATTAACATCCAGCCCGTCACAGCAGCTCGCGTGGCTCTCCCTGCCTGGATGGGGCTCGGTGAGGAGCGCAGAGAGCATCCCTTTGTTCTTGGTGTCCGTCCTGCCACCTCACAAAGAGCCGCTAGGAAACGGAGCTGGCCTCTTCAGACCTGGCATCGCTCACTGAACTCGTTTAAAAGCTCTCAGGAATTAAACTGGAAGCTTCTAGCGACTTTGTGCTGAGAACACACAAATTGCAACAGCTTAGGAGGAGCTGACCAAATTTAGCAGATTTCACAGGGACAGCGAAAACCATCCCCGTGCCAAACGTCAAATTTGTGTTTCAAATTATGTTGATACTAAAACCCTCTTAAAGAAAGCATCCAAAATCTCAGAACACAGGGCTTTTTTTTTCTCCCTGCAATCTTACTCTTGGAAATGACTGAAACTTCAGCTCAAGTGCACCATTAAAGGCAAAAATCAGCGCTGGGCAAAGCCCAGAACACAAGTTTACAGCCCAAATGTTTAAAGTTTGGCAAAGGGCTGTAAAAACCAGTCTGTATCGACCTGAGGCAGGGCTACCATTTTTGCCTATGAGATGAATGGGGGGAATACAAGTTCTATTTCAGTAATGGAAACATCTGCAGTGAGATGGGCAGTGGCCTGGCCCCAGGAGCTGCTCATTCACCAGGGTGAGCCCTTTGCTGCTGGGGCCGTGGCAGCTGGAGAATCCCAAACGTCACATTTATGGGACTCTCCACTCCCACATCAAAACAAGTCTTCTGCTGCGCTTACACTCCTGGCCTGACTCAGGGATTATCTCTCTGAATCAGATGAAACACTATCTCCGGCAGCCTATCACGTTGCTATAGGGAAATAACAAATAGGTGTGTTTCCGTTGAAACTGGAAATTAAATGTCCCGCATGTTTCTGGTTTATTTCTAAGCAGATCCAGCTGCGTGCTATTCCTAGAAGAAGAGAATTCCGGACTGACCTCAGCCACCTGAACAGAACACTAACATTTATTTAAATGGCATCTAGTATTTGAGAAGAAACTTAATTGCATTTAAGAAGAAAACCAAAATCACAGACAACATTTTTGGAAGCTTTACCTTAAGTTGCCTAATCAAATTACTTAACCAAAAAATTATGTAATCAAAGCCATAAACTTTTTTACCATTTCCATAGGGTCTGAGGTTTTTTATTTAATTCACTTATCATCATCATCTTTTTCTGCTTTTAGGGAACACTGCATGCAAGAATTTTCCAGTTGTTCACGATCCACAGTCACTGGCTGTCAACCAGCTTTGGAAAAGCCGCAGTATGTGAGTGGTATGTCTGACCAGGGATAGCCTGAGTCGTTCCTTGAGGGCAGCAGCAACATCCAGGCTTCCTCTGCCTTGCCCCAACCTTGCAACTTCTGCCACCATGGCAGCACTTCTCTCAGCAGGGAATTGGCGCAGTCACAGCTCAGGGATAAAGCTCCTACTTACTCTTGGGTGTTTGGCAGGGATTTCAGTCACTGGTGGGACTGGAAGGGATCCCTGGGGATCATCCAGTCCAACCCCCCTGCCACAGACCACACCAGGTTGCACAGGATGATGTCCAGGTGGGTTTTGAATAACCCCAGAGAAGGAGACTCCACAGCATCTCTGGGCAGCTGCTCCAGGGCTCTGCCACCCTCACAATAAAGAAGTTTTTTTTCTCATACTCAGGTAGAGCTTCTTGTATTTCAATTTGTGCCCATTGCCCCTTGTCCTGTTGCTGGACACCACTGAAACGAGGTTTTTTGTTTCTTTCTGTAGGCAGGCAAATTTTGCCACCAAAATAAAGCCTCAGAGTCAAGGCACCCCTTCTTGTCAGTCTCTGTTAACTAAAGTTGTCCTAAAGCATGAACTGCATTGCAGTAACCGAACATTTTAATGCAAACTGTGAGTCAGTGCCATTGTGGCAAGAGCTGTGTATTCTACAAGATCCCTACAGCAAGCACCTGTGTACAGAGTTTGGACAGAAAAGATGGTCCTTGCCCAGCATTGCCCTTGTGAGCCACAGAAACTCGCTGAGCAAATAGTCAAAACCAGTTAGATAAGCAGGGCCCAGGATCCGTCCAGGCTCTCCATGCAAAGCCTGTGGGGATGGCACCCTTGGTCTCACTCCTGGCTGCTGTCATCTTCTCTTCTTTATGGCAGCATGAGTTGCAGTGAGGTTATAAAAAGGCACCCCCGTCTGAATGCTTAAACAACGGGGAAAATTACGGTCAGTCCACACTCCCAAGGCAAGGCAGTGCTTCTCACAGGCTGGAAAATATCCATAAAGCCTATGAGTTACGAGTACTTTTCTAGCTCATTGGGCAGTTCACTGCTGTCTTATCCTTTACATCTGTGGTGCAGGTTTAATGCAGATCTACGCACTCGAGTGCTGAGTACTCGTAAATGCCATACTGATTTTACTGTACATATTTTTACAATCTCATAAAGTTTATATTTTTAATATCACAGATAGTATGTGAACCTGTCATTTACACCACTCAAATACACAATGGGAGTCGGTAGCATAAATGGCCATTTTTCATTTGGAATACATATTAATCTAAAGATAATCTATATGAATACAAGACACTCTTTTTTGTTGGGGCTTTTTTTCCCCTAAATCCACATACATTCACATATATCTTCTTTGCTTTGCAGCCAGGTCCTAGGGCTGTGGAGGCTTTCAGGGACAGAGATGCCTTTCTCTGTTGTGCTTGTTAAACACCCAGTGTCAGTCAGCTGCTGCTGTAAAACTGAGGCTCTCAAATAGCACCACAGTCCAGGAGGGAAATAAATGCAACTGAGCATATTCAACTTCACCATGGCTGAGTTCTGTACCATGACATTCATTTCTTTGTGCCTTACATTGAAACCCTTGCTCCCAGCCTGCAGAAATGTGGGAAGAATTATCCTGAGGGACCGTAGTAAAACGCAGTCGTGTTTATTTGTAATTGCTACAAAATGGTTTACAAAATTGTTAGTGTCCTTTATTATGCCTGCTACTGAAGCACTTGCCTGTTAATTAGAGAAATTTCAGCTGTCATAGCTGGCAATTATGGCTTGTGTATCGCTGTCTGTTATGAATAGTCAATGAGGGCTGATTAATATGCATGAGTGGCGGTATATAGCCGAGCCTGGGCGCCGGGAGAGGCAGAGGGAGCGAGCTGAGAGCCGGGCACAGACCGAGCAGAGCTCCGGGGCGCTCCCACCGCCAGCGCCGGCTCCAGCGCCTCCCCTGCGGGTCCCAGCCCCACCTGGATGTGTGCTGGCCGCAGGCATCGCTCTGGCTGCTCGCGGGAATCGGGGAGATCCTTTCTGCCGCTTGAGTTTAAACATGGGATGCAGCCTGTGCACTCTGCAGAAGCCGGAAGAGCAGTACAAGTTACTGTATGAAGTTTGTCAGGTAAAGAATTAGGTTTCGTTTCTATAAGCAAATGTTCTCTTTTAGGCTTGTGGCCACTTCAGTTTTTTTAATATATTTCACTGCAGGGAAGCTGGAGTACCAGGAACTGGAAATGAAAGTGGGTTTGCCTTGTCTGAAATCTGTGATAATTGATTATGGTTTTAGCCTGTATCTTGCCATTCATATGTGCAAAACATCAGATATTTAAATGTGCCTATTATACATCAAACTTCTCACAAAACTTTCATCACAAAATAAGGCTGTGTTCATTTCTCCAGTGTATATTAGGTTAAATTTCTTGTCAAGGATCAGGGCTTGGTCACAGACTCCTTGCATGAGTGGAAAAGATGCATGAGGGAGGTTTTGTACCTGTTTACGAGTACCTGGAGCCACTTGTTTGTGTGCAGTGCGTTCACTGGTGCTCAGTCTGGTCTGTCAGTGCCTGTCATTGAGAGTTTGGGTCTCGTTGCTGTAGGTGTTGTGCCTTGATGTGTAAAAATACCGGCTAATAAACAGGTTTGACAGCAGAATCAAACTACTGCCCTACAGATCTTTAGATACCGAATCACTCCTATGAACCTTCTGAGAAGTTTTCTGTGAATGTTTTAACACATCAACCTCTATTACAAAGATCTCATTTCCTGTTTCTGCTTTTCCTTCTGCCTGCCTCTGAAATTCCTTGCTCTGTCACAGCTACAGTACAGTTTGGACTGAGGCAGTGCGATGGAGCCCTGCGAAGTGACGGCCAGGCGTTTCAGGATGTATTCCTGCAGATCCCTCTGAAAATACTCACAGGCATGTACTCATAGTCAATACTGAAACGGTGGATTGGGCTGTCTGTACAAAGGCTCTGGGTGGACAGACGCTACTCAGATCCTTGGAGCTGCCCTTTTCCCCCCTTGCCATTCCTGAGGTGGTTTAGGACAAGTGACAATTGCTGGGAGACGTTCCCAGCGCTGCTCCGTGCTGCCGGCAGAGGGAATTGCTCAGCAATCCCGTGTCCTGCTGCCTTCCCACCTGCAGCTGATCCCAGATACTGATGTCACTGACAACAAAGTGAATAAAAGATGTGGTCTGTATGTTATGCTAGTAGGGAAGTGATTAAATTTTAACCACGTAGTTGTGATCTAATTCTCGCTCGCTCACCCAAAGGACGCTGACGCTTTGCGGAATAAAAAAAAACCTGTGGGAGCAAATAGAAAGACATGTTGACTGTCATTTCTATTTATACCAGCACACTTCCACTTGCTAAGCTGCTGTGCATGTGATGGGGGGAGGAATTTTAGAGGGAGGCAATCCTATTTTTCAGGCAGTGTTCTGAACTGAGAAGCAGTTGCAGAGGCTGCCTGCAGCAGCACACCTGGGCCAGGTACGGTTTGTGTGAATGCCCCGCTCAGATACAGCAGTGGCTGTGGGAATAATTCCTCATCCTGCCAAGTTTCTGTGCAGTCTGGGTTTGGGGACTGTCAGTGAGTCACATTCAGGAGCGCACCAACCAGGACTGACTGAGACAGCACCTGATCACAAACGCTGTGGTTGCTCAGGAGGCTTGCGCAATTTTTGGTGTGAAGGGAAGGCGGCAGAGAACCTTTGCAACTTACTGACATCTCCCAACAGATGCAGGACAACATTCTTTAAATACATGTCCTGAAATCAGTCCCAGGAACAGTTCCTGCTGATATCTGAGATGACCGAACTATCCAGTGCTGGCTGCAGGTGCAGATCCCTGGCAGGAGTTTGGTTTTAGAATTCTATCAAGCTGCAGAGTGCTCAGCCTGATTTCAGCGATGTGTGAGTGCCCAGTGCTCCTCATTAAGTATGGAAGTCTTTTGGGAAACACTGATGGAATACCCTCAGTTTCCACAGAAGTGAAAGGTGCATGTAATCCTGTAAAACTGGGATTTCTAACATAGTAAAACCTGAATTATTTAAGACTATAATCCCTGGTTATTCTAGAATATAAATAACTGTGCAAAATTATTTTAACAGGAGTCTACTTTGATTTTTCTCTTTTGCAAGATAGGAGGGAGGGAATTCTGTAGCTTATGGAGCACATCCAGATAATTATATGTCACTACAACTATAAAAATACGTCCTCATGTAACCTACACACAAGAGCAATCACTTAAAATTTAACGGTGAGGGAGATGAAGGGTCACTGCCGTTTAGAATTATAGAATATAGAAGATAAAAGTTTCAAAATCTGCCAACAGTAGGAAATGCCTCTTACAGTGTTTTTTTGTGCCATCCATGTAACCCTAATATCATGTGATAAGAAGGCATTGCTATTTAAGAAATCTGAGTTAGACAAAATTTGCATAACTTGATTTTAGGGAATATTGAGCATCGTTAGAAATAAATCTCCTTAGCCTTATTTTTTAAAAGTTCATGACTCCGAGATGAAGGAATTCAGAAAACACTTGAAGGAATTAATAATAGTACATAACTGCACTTTCTCTATTAGGCCAAGAGCTTTAGTGTGGCTGGGAAATTAATGCTTCCATAAATTACAATTCCAGAAGGTCCAGTACGGCTGGCTCTGTAAGTCCTCTAACAGTGAGCACAAAGAGGATCAAATATACCAGGGCTCAGGCTTTATCCCTTCCTCATCCATAGATAATTCAAAGAGATCCTCTTCATTAAGGGCTTTGGCACATTGCCTACAATTTCTTTTTGGGCCGCTGTGAGCTTAATGATGCAGAACAATGGTCTTCCCTCTTGTTGAGCACTTACCTTATTGTACCTTTAATCACATAATAAAAACCAAATTAAGACACCTCATCATTAGAGTCTGTTGTAGCTGTGCATATCAATGCTTTGTGCTACAAGTGCAAAGGGGACTGGGGCAGTCTGGAGCCTGGGTGCAGAGCAGTGTCACCACTGGTGAGCGGGGCTGCAATGGGGTGCATATCCCATCTTAGATGTATCCCAAATTTACTTCCCAGCTGAATACAGCATAATAAATGAAGTTATATACACTATTAGATTTTTGGGTGTCTAGTTAAATGGAAGTCTTCTTCAGAAGACACTAAAAGTTGTGAAAATGGAGGGAGAAGGGGGAAGAAAGAAAACCAGAAATGTGAGAGGGTGTTTAACACCAGGTTTCTGGTGTGCTTTTCTCAATGTCATCAACTCCTGCGTAAACAATAACAGCAATAAGGGCTTCTCCCCTTCTATGAAAATTCCTGAGGGACTAAAAAGTAAACTCCATTGGAGGAAATTTACAGAAGAATGAGTCATCTGAGGCAGAGCTTTTGAGCATGCAAAATGGAGTAAAAGAAGTTTAAGCCTGCAATTTAAGGAACTTTCTCAGTACCTGTCTCACACTAAGGATACGTTGCCCACAGTATAGGAGGTAAACACACAATGAAATAATTTCCTAAATGGACACAGGGTTTTACAGAATCCTCACAGCATCACAGAACGGTTTGGATTAGAAGGGACCTTAAAGATCCTGTAATTCCAACCACACTGCCATGGGCAGGGACACCTTCCACTGGCAGAACTTCCAAGGATGTCAGTGTAGATTTTAAATCACACATAGGACTCTAAACTTGCATGGGCAATGCTCAAAGCTGTTCCTTGGGATTTAAGAGGATGGTGTTCGCCCAGTGCTCGCAGTGGGAAGATCCCATAAGACCAGCACATCAGAACTGGCACTTGCAGCTGAGAAACCCTGAGATGAGTGAGCACAGAGCCCAGCCCCTTCCTCCAGGCTGTCCCTGCAGGGTAAGGGCAGGCTGGCAGGAAACAAGCTCATGTTGCCACTGCCCTTGGTTCAGCAGAGCCGAGGTCAGAGGATTCTGCTCCGTGATTGTTGAGCTGGCACCCCTGACAAATACTAAAGTTCATATATAAATAAACAGTTGTTGCCATGATCTTGCAGCGTGTCGGAAACTTTGAAAGCCTCACTCACATGCTCCTGGCCTAGCATGGCCCCAAGACATGGAAAAATGACAGTGTGGGTAAAAGACAACAGAGGGCAAGCTGGATTTGTGTTTGAAACCAGACTGAGATGCTCTGTGGCCAAGGTTATGTAAGCACCAAGGTCAGACACAAATTCTGTGCTAATGAGAGGTCAGCAGTGATGAGGAACAAGCCAACCCTGTTTCGCATTGGCAGGTTCCAGTAGCTTTGCTTGCAGGGCACTGCTCTCCAGCAGAACTCCCACACAACCCTGCTGCACTGAGAGAATCTCCAGCGCAGGGCCCTTTGCCATCAGAATTCCATTCACACGTTCAGACTTGAGAAAATGAGACCAAAGTAATCAATCAGTAAGAAAGCCTAATTCAAGGAAACAGTCTAACTAGCCTTAAACCTACTGAGCAATGATGTTATCCTAAAGCAGGGCCAAAGTGACGCTTGCCAAAATAAATATTCAGCTCAAGAAAAAAAAAACCAACCTAATCAAAACTGTAAGATTTGGAAAACAGAAATAATTGCCTCTATACATATGCTTTTCACACCCTCAAATTTAATTGGGCAGCCAGAGAATTAGTTGCTCTACATTTCAGTAGTTTTCCATGTTAAGAGCAAAGTGGTGGTGCCAATTATAGGGAACTGCTCTGCTTGAAATACAGTGTATGGCTTCAAGTGCTCTGTATGTGCAGCCTGTGCTGCAGCTGAAATTAAAACTAGCGCTGAAGTTTGATTCTGTCACTTCACTACCATTAAACTTGACCTCAATAACAATTGTGAACCTATCACACTTACTTCAAAGTAGGCATGTGTTTGCTTAAACAAGATGTTAATTCCAAGGGCTTTGTTCTAGATGGGGTTTTCTACTGCAGAATTAGTTCTGCTGTAGAAAAACTCTGCTTGACAGACTGGAGACTCATAATCTTCAGAAAACTGCCCTTTAATGATCGTGGCGCCTGTCTGTGGCTCACAAGTCCCCTTTCCTAATTAGACATTTACCGGAAACTGGCAATTGAAATTTTCCTCTTCACTTGATGATGAATAATGCAATGCCTCTGTTAGGATTTCTCTGGGAGATATTATTTATTGTAAAGTTAGAGGAATATTTTGGCCATTAAAGGAACATAAACAAGATCTGATACCAAATAAACAAATGCCTAATGGTCACCTGTGATACAAATGCATAATTTGACCTACTTTGCACATGGAAATGTCTCACTGCTGCATAATCTTCCTAAAATCTACAGTGCCTTTCATCTTTACAGTGGGCAGAGAAAATGCTCAGCCATAGCATGGATTTATTAGGATTTTTTTTTAAATGATGAATGATTGAAGGGATGAGTTTTGTGATGCTTTACACTTACACATCTGTTTAATGTTATGAAGCAGGTGGCAAGAAGTCACAAGGGAGAAGGCACCAGGGACGATCACTCTGTGCTCTACTGTCACATGTCAGACATGGGCTGGGAAAAAAGGAAACATATGGAGTGATGAAAAAGTGCAGATTCAATAAATGTGTTTTGTTGTGTTCACTAATAATGGAACAGAAGGTCAGGCTTCATTTTCACTGGGACAGGACAGCTCTGCAGTTACATGAACCCTGGGATTGGTCCTTGCAGAGATTTGGTGGGTAAAGGGAAGCAGATCCAAGTGGCCCCCTGGAACTTGGTCACAAGTCAGGGATTTGACAGGAGAGGGGCAGAATAGATAACATCAAATATACATAAACATTAAATATCACAATACTCACTAATTTAAGCAGCGACAATTGATGAAAAACTTCCTATTAATATGGAATATCTTGAGGCAAAAAGCCAGATGCCACCATCCAAAACACAAACGGTCAGAATCAGGGCACTCTTTTCTTCCTTGTGTCCATACAGGGATTATCCTGGGTAGGGACACTGAGGTGACTGGACATGCTGTCCACTGGCATTGGAACTGGGCACTAATATATCAAAATTATCCCTAATAATAGCAAAAAGTACAAACAGAAGTGCAAGAAGAAGGTTTTTTGCAACTTCAAACCAATAGTCTGTACATTCCTGCAAAGTGAAAACTGAACAGCATTTTAGAGAAAGCAATCATTCATCTGTTGGAAGATCACAGCTGACAAGAATTTTGAAATTTGACCGAGGTGCTTTGTTGAAGTCCAGGGCATGTGGAAAACACCTCGGACTGTCCTAGGGGTCCGAGACCCTGGCAGAGACCCTGGCAGAGACCCTAGGAAAGAAATGTCTCTGACCTTGGTCCATGGGAAAAACTTCCAACACTTACAGATGAGTTAAGAAATAACAAAGATTTAAAATAGAGTTAGTTTAGTTTGTCACAGGGTGAAAATTTGTAGTTTTGGGTTTTTAGTATGGAAGTAGATCAGAGCAAAATGGAGAATTTTGGGCATTTTCTCATGTTCTTCTTCTTTGTCTACTCCACCTCCTGCTGTGATGGTGGCACAAAGACATTGGTAGAGTGAAATCGAGGTAGAAATTTTGTGTTTGGAATAGGTGATAGTAATTGGCACAAAACCAAGTTCAGCAGAAGCTCTTGTATCTGACCCAGTGCATCTGTGCCATCAGTTTAGCCAAAAGCAAAGGAAACAGAAGGTGTTTTTATCAATGCCACACTACGAGAACTCGTGGCCATGGCAGCACAGAGCGAGGTGGTGCTGGGGCTCCTGCTTACACGAGCCCTTCTGGGGTTCCTTTTCTTCAGCCACTTCAGCTCTGCTTGTTGGAAGGCCCAAGGTGACAGAGCCTCCAGAAGCAGCAAAGCCTCTCCCTGAGAAACCCGCTGGGATGTGTCACTGGCTTCCCACAGAGCAGCACTGGCTGTTCTTTCTGTCTTTGCTTGGAAGCAGCTTCAATAACCCTCTTCAGCGCAGGTGATCCTCGGAGCTGCCCAAAATTGCTCTTTCCCTGTCCTGCAGCACGGAGGCATTTGTGGAAGAAAGGAGGGAGTGGGAAGATGGACTTAAAAGCTACAAACACTGAACAACAGTGTGAAAACAGGGTGCTGGGAATGAAAATGATCTTAAAAAACAGTGCCTGGGAGATGGGATGGGAGGTTTCAGTTGTGCCGTGCCCTCCTGTGACCTCAGGCAGATCACTCACTTGTTCTGTGTTTCATCTTCACATCTGTACGAGATTCCTTTTGTCTGTTTGCCTGGAGCAGGTCTCCAGAGGCAGCTTTTGCTGTGTGCTTGCATAGTCTGATCGGCTGCTAAAATGATAGCAGTATTATTTCAAGTGCTGGTCTGTACACCAGAAACTTGTACTACTCTGATTTTAATTGAGACGCAGTGTTAAATATTGCCTTACCAAACTGTGAGTGCTGGAAGGCCATAACAGGGAAAGCTCCCTCCAAATCTTAGTCTTGGACCATTCCCTTTTTCTGTGGGAGAAAGGTGCTGCTCTACAGGGACCTTTGGTCTCATGCAGTACAAGAAATGTTTCTTATGCTACTCAAATTCAGCTTGAATATTGCACCCTCAACTAAAAGGGTTTTAATTTTTTCATGCTGTTCACTCTCACTGTGTGTTATTTTAAACATAAATATAGAAGACACAGCTTTTTGAAAGTTATCATTCATAAAAATCTGTAATTTGCTGTACTAGTTGAACACATAGACATGGGTTTTGCCTCTTGGGAAAAGCACGTGTGGGAAGGGCATGAGCATTTCCCAAGGAGCCACACTGGAGGTGCAGTGCTAGAGGTGGACAAAGCAGAGGCTGTGAGAAAACGGGTGATTACACTTGCTGAATCCCAGTCATTAGTAATTCATGGTTATTTATGGCTCATTTGTACCTCACTCAAGATCCCGTTGATTGGCCCCCTCTGGGTCACGCTGCAGAAATGGCAAAGAGGGGCATTAAAAGGGGAGGCCTGTAAACTTCTGGCTGTGTTCTACATGGCCCTGGGTTATTAAGCCATGAAAAGATATGCAAACGATCGCTTAAAAAAAAATAAGGAAGAGCATTTCTGCCCTGATTTAAAGTCATTTAACATGATTAAGGCATATTTAAGGAAAAAAGGGCACCAAGTAAACTTTGCTTCTAGTGAAAGTCCAAGTGTCTCAGAAGCCCCAGCATTGCTCTGTGTTTCCATTGCAGCAAATGATAAAATTCCCTGTGGTTTTATTTTGAGGAGTGATCCACAGGAGCAGAGCCTGAGAACCCAACCAAAGGCATCTTAGTATGCTACAGACAGTCCTGGCACTGCCTTGGTAATACGTAAATGTGCTAATTACTAGCAAAATAAAAATTCCTTTATTTCCAGGGTCTTTCTCCCAAGATTTTTCCATTTGCAAGTTAACGGTTTGGAGAACAAATGTATTCTGTGCTCTTAAGGAAAAGAATTTTTCCTTGGTCTGAACTGTTTTGTCATGGATGGCTCGCAGGCAGAAGGGAAATGCACACACATGGAAACAGTCTATTACTAAACAATATAATTCTGGGGTTTTGAAAAAGAGGGAGACTGTACATATGAGGGAAATAAAAGAGGGATTAGATGGAGCTGCAAGAAGAATTAACCTATATTTTGAACCTTTTTTCTCCAACTCCTGAGGAAAAGGGAGGTTATAAAATAGGCTTTTTGCTGCTCTTGCTTCTGTAAAAAATCTTTAAACTTGTGCTGCTTTTTCTTAATATGCAGACTCCTTAAGAACTTGCTAAAGGAGTGAATCAGACCATAAAGAGCATTTTAAATGGAGCACAGACGTCTGTAGTCTAACAGAACTAGCATTTTTATAGTGCACTTCCCAAGGATTTGCATGAATTTCTACAAAGAAAAGCTGCTTACTCATTCTTAGGCAAAAAAGTTTTTTTCTCTGTGACATTTGGGAGACACAGAAGAGCCAACAAGCTGTACAATGCATACAAATGTTTATCAGTCATGGCATTAAACCCACAGAAATCAGTCTAAATTAATGGAAAAGAATAATTTACCGAAACCAGTCTGGTTTCTGCTGTGTGCTCCCAGCGCCCAGAAAACAATGTTAAACACTATTGCTGCAAAGATAAAATACAAAATAATTATAACTAAACTGTTCTGCACAGAGATTTTGTGGCTTTCTCAACCTTTCAGTAACTACTTCCACCAGCGCCTAAGGTCACTTCGTCTGTAGGATTGCAGATGATGTTTGCTCATGCCTGCGTGCTCAACTCCTCCCTTCCCTGAGCAGCCTCCCCACCTTCTCTTCTGCCTGGCCTTTCCTGTCACAGCCCTGTCCCAGTGTCCCCTCCCAGGGGCTCCGGGGTGTGCTCCTGCTGTGGCTGCAAGTGGGAAACTGGGAATCAGCTCCAGGAACATCCCTGTGTAGGGCACCCAGGGGTGTTAATTCTGCTCTCGCAGGAAAGAGAAACCTCCACTGCTGGCGTTTCCAGAAGCACTGTATCAGATGGAGCCCTGGTTTTTCAGCCTGAGATGTTTTGATTTCTAAAACTCCGTTCTCATGGGATTTTCTGTAAACAGAAGATGTTTTTGCTAACTCTATCTTGTTTTCATTCTTCTTTGGAGGTGGAGACAATTTGGTGTCCCTCTGTGTTGGCCAATGTGATTGAATGGGTGTTGCTGCTAGCACCAATCAGTTTAGCTCTAGTGACCCAGTATATAAAGAGGTCAAACTTTGACTAAATACTTCTTTTTAGCCTTCTGACAAACTCTGGCATCGTGTAGTCTGATTTGGTGTCCAACAGCGACAAGAAGGAAAAGAAAATCAGAATTGGTAGCAACCAGGTGGAAATTTTGTCTACCTGTAAACAAGTGACTTATTTAGATATACCTGAAAGCCTCTAATTTATATCTGCCATTAAAAAGTGGCAATTAATTAGCCTTCTCTTCCCACCCAGAGGAATAAAGCACACTTACCTTCCTCAATAATTAAACAGCAGCTATTGATAAAATGACATTTATGTAACAGCACAACCTGCCTCATACCTCAAACAAAAATAAGAATGTGTTTTCTAGTAACAGAGAACAATTCTGTCATCCCAGCCTTGGCTGCAAATTGCCATTGCCTTGCACAGGAGGCCCAGCCTTGTCCTCACAGTGTGCAGGCTGGAAGGCTCCAGCCTCTGGCCCCTGTGCCAATTCTGACCTCAGGAAATTAGCATCTAAACAGTGGCACTTGGCTCGGGAATCGCTGGAGGATCCCAAACCTCTCAGTAGAATAATTGTTAAAGGAAAACCACATATATAAATACAAAAACGTGAGAAAATCTGTCCTTGCAAAAGGTATTTCATTGTGACGTATCCAGAATTAATAGAAGAAGGAGATTTCAACAGGAGGGGTGCTCAGTGAAGTTCTGCAGCTTCCATTTGGGGCCAGATACAGCATATTGGATT
This sequence comes from Donacobius atricapilla, assembly GCA_013397315.1. NCBI lineage: Eukaryota > Metazoa > Chordata > Aves > Passeriformes > Mimidae > Donacobius > Donacobius atricapilla. The sequence goes on from WBMY01005617.1 coordinate 217,601, forward strand.
TTTTTCATTCTTGTTTTCATTAATTCCCGTTTATTTTTCTGACCATTTAGTTCTTGGGTATAGTAATTAATGACAGCTCCATGATCAAAATGAGAGTTTAAGACATTGTTTCCTTCAATTTGTTTGTTGGGATCACCCCTTTGGATTTGTGCCATGGCTTCCCCTGTTCTGCCTATGGGCATCATCTCTCTTTTTCTCAATTAAAACACACATCACTTCTACCTTCATCGGCCATGGCAGCCTTTTCCTTTCCATTCTCTCAGTTTGGCCATGGAATGCTGATGGCACACGGGGCTTCAGAACTTCTTGATTTGCTGTTAATGTCCTCTCTCAGTCAGAGCCTGAGCTGAGGCACTGCAAAAGCAAAACACCCCTTGACTCCAGTGAGCATCAACTCAAGCTCAAGTGACTATTTTGTTTTCATTCCATGTATTAAAACTTCCAGGAGACACAGACCTCCCAGACGGGATTATGCCATCTTTATCTATAGATTTCTTGCTGCCTCTATCGATTTCTTGGTCCTCTCTCCAGCCTACTTTAGTGCAGAGGAACATACAGTACATACTATAAAATAAAATACTGTAAATGCTATTCTGTTTCATAATCACTGCAGGGCTTCAGTTTAAAATATATATATAAATCCAAGCATCCCTTCCTTATTTACTGTCTGGTCCTAATACAGAATATTTGTGTCCCTGCCTCATGCAGTGGCTAAACCCATTATCTGGCTGCACCACAAATTTCATCCAAGTCCATTCAGCTCAGTTTAACTCCAGTCACTGCACTTTATCTACAACTTTCTCCATATTCAGTATATTTCCAATGCTAAGAAGGTCCAAAAGCTAAGCATTTCACCCTTTCAGACAAGTTAATTTATCCATCTTTTGTGCCATGAAAGATCCCATTGTCTCTGTCACATGGCATGTTCCTCAGAAATTATGCATATTTGTCGGTTTTGGCAGTCTCCTGAAGCGTTCATGTGCAAGGATTTTTTTTTTCTATATTATTTCAGATGTAACTGTTTATAAGGAAAAAAATTGCTGAGCACAATTCAGCAGCATTAGGAGTGAAGTCTAGGAATATAAAGCCCTTTTTTTTAATAAAGCAAAGCTGTACAGATTTATTTGTATTATTTAATTATTATGTATGCATTGGCTTTTAAGCACTGGGAATAATTATTTGTCAATTGTAGCAAATTTGCCAGATAGAAACTAAGCAAATTAGTATCACCTATTTGCTAGATTTAGGATTAGCCACAAGTACTGACTCTACACAGACACCAGAAATCAGGCCATTGAGATCATCCCAGTATATTTCTATTCTACATGATTTTTGTGCTGCTAAGAATAAAACACCTATACCTGCTACTTTTCCTAGACTAAAAAGCAATTTATCTCTGTTATGCTTAAGCAGACTTGGGAATTACTGCTTTTTATAATCCAGATTTTAGCACTGCCATCCTCATTTCCCTTTAATGGAAAATGGTATTATTGGTGTGCTGAGGTGGGAAATGCTTAAAAAAAAAAGTAATTACAAACTATTCACTGCTCAGTATTTACCACATATTATGGCACTTACTGCAGGTGTTTGAGGAACCAGATTCAGAAATATAATTCCCTGCTGTTAAGCACTTCTAAGCATATTTTTGCATCACTGCATATTCTTTCATCGTTTGTCAGGGCAATTCTGAGCGCGTCTCATAGATCAGCATCCAGCACAGCGCTGATCAGAACAGGAACCTGCAGAGCAAAAAGGATTCCAATCAGCTGGGGTTTCGGAGCCAGTCTCCTGTGTGGGATCCGCAGACTGACCCCAAAACCATTCATCATGTGGACAGCTACTGTCCAGAGGACTGTTGGCCTGACATGATGTGGGTGCTGCCACAGTTCGTAGAAATATTAACATTTAAAGACAAAATCCCCAACCGTATCTTTGAAGTGGGTTGAGAAACCCATAATAACAGCAGTGTAGTGACTTATGCTTTCATTTCACTGTAATCATTGCCATCTTATCAAACCCGTACTTTAAAATTGTACACATATCAAATCTAGTTCTGCTTGTAGAGTTATCAATTTCCCAACTGAAAGCTGAATGCCGGAAAGTCACAAACCTTTTCTACACAAGGTCCATCTGCAGCAGGAGAGGGTTTAGATTAAAATTTAGCTGGCTCATCACCCCAGTTCTAAAATCTGGTCCCATGTCCTTCTTCCTGGCTGTGCAGCACCTTTTCTTTTTCATGGCATTATCAGCTTGCAGACAACATAGTCAGGAAACTGCTTGGAAATAATTCCTGTAGTAACAATTTGTGACACAGTCCAGCTACTACTGCCTGTTCCCGGCATGACATCAACCTGTCCTTGAAGTTATGATTATTTATGTAACAATTGCATAGGAGAGCACAAAGAGGATGCCAGTCCATGGATTTGCAGAAATAAAAGTGTCCTAAGGAACCTAAATTAAAATGCAGGCTTGCACTAAACTGTCTGTAATCCAGGTTCATTACAGCCTTTGGGAATGAATTGGGAATCTGTCCTTTGCAGGATTTTACCAGGTTTTACTATAAAGATAGAGAAAGGATCTTCATAAATAGTTTCCTGCTCAAGACTTATTCTGATCACATTTCTGAAAAACATTATACACTGCAGTTTAGATTCTTTTATTTTGATTGCTTGTTTGGTTTAGTTCTACTAAGAAAATAAAAAAAATATATAGGATGCACACAGTAAAATGTGCAACGTTTAATTTGCAGCAAATAATAAAACTCAAACCGTAATCAGCATTTCCTTTTTCCAGAGAAAACATTACGCTGAACCTAATTTTACAGCTGTACAAACTGTTTTAAAGTAATCTGCTCAATTGGGCGAGTTAATGATATTTAATTTGACCAGGCCAAACTTTACATTACTGGGAGCAATCGTGTGCAGTGCAAGTGTTTGTGTGATGTAAATGTCATGCTAACACCTTCCCCTCTCAGCTGGTTTCACAAAAATCCTGGTGTCATCACCTCTGTAAAGCAAACCTCAGATGACATGGAGGGGGAAAAGTGTTAGTTGCACAAGGTAATTCAGCAGGAATTAAGCTTTTTCAATCAATTCTGCACTCAAGCTAACCCTCTTTATATCAGCCAGCTTTTTGCCCTGGGCAATATGTTAAGCGTGGGCTAAATTCAGTTATTGTGCTGAGTAATGTTCTCATTCAGGTGCCCCAGTTACTTTAATGTGACCAAACATTACAGTCTGTACTTAGTGCAGCGTGTGGGTTCTCTTCTCAGCCCCCCAATTCCATGGTCCGGCGTGTCTCCTGTTATTTCTATCCACTACTCTAAAATGGAGTTTTTTATTGCAGTGACTGAGTGCTGCTGTCATGTTTCATCTTAAAAATGGTTTATCAGACACAAACACATAGTTTTGTAGTTTTGGTTTTGTTCAGCAAAAAGGTGAAGAGTCTAAAAAACAAACCAAAACTAGAAAAGCTACAGGAGAATCAATAACTTGTTGTGTTTGAACACGGGCTGAGGGATTTCTAACCTGCAAGAAACAAATGGGGTGTGGGGTTGCACTTCACCTCAAAGAGCGAGCTCAGTAAAATCTATCAAAATCAAAGGCAAAGCAGAGGATTTGTAAAGTTACTGTAGTGAAAAGGGAAGATGAGAGATGGGTGAGATTGTGGGGATTGTCGCTGGCCCTGCCTGCACGCACCTCGGGATATCTGGAAGCTGAGGCTGTGTCCCTGACGGCTTTGCTGCTTTCTCCCTGCAGGTCAATGGGAAGGATTTGTCCAAAGCCACCCACGAGCAGGCGGTGGAGGCGTTCAAAACAGCCAAGGAGCCCATCGTGGTGCAGGTGCTGCGGAGGGCCCCGCGCGCCAAGGGCTTCGCCGCCGCCCACGAGCCGCAGCTGGTGGACGTGGGCACCCAGACCGACATCACCTTCGAGCACATCATGGCCCTCAGCAAGATGGGCTCGCCTGCTGCTCCCGTCCCCGTGCTGGACCCCTACCTGCTGCCCGAAGAGTAAGCCATGCTTTCCCGAGCCTCAAAAATCCTTGTGTGCCCTGGTGGCCAAGAGGGTCAAGGGCTCCTGGCCTGCTCCTGGAATGGTGCGGCCAGCAGGAGCAGGGAGGTCGTTCTGGACACAGCACTGGTTGGGAAGCACCTCGAGTGTTGTGTCCAGTTCTGCCCCTCATTTTAGGATGGACACTGAGTGCTGTGCCCAGCTCTGCCCCTCAGTTTAGGAAGGATGTTGAGATGTTTGAGCGCATCCAGAGGAGGCACCGAGGCTGCTGAGGGGCTGGAACACAAACCCTGTGAGGAAGGGCTGAGGGAGCTGGGGCTGTTCAGCCTGGAGAAAAGGAGACTCAGGGGTGACCTTGTCACTCTCCACAGCTCCCTGAGAGGTGCCTGTGCTCAGCTGGGGTTGGGCTCTTTCTGCAGGCAGCACTGACAGAACGAGAGGACACAGCCTCAAGCTGTGCCAAGGGAAATAGAGGTTGGATATTAGGAAAAAGTTTTTCACTGAAAGAATAATAAAGTACTGGAATGGTCTGCCCAGGGAGGTGGCGCAGTCACCATCCCTGGATGTGTTTAAACAAAGACTGGATGTGGCACTCGGTGCCATGGTTTAGTTGAGATGTCAGGGCAGAGTTGGACTCGATGATCTTGGAGGTCTCTTCCAACCTAGAGATTCTGTGATTCTGTAAACGTGGCGTGTTAGAAGGGGTTCACAACCTCACCTCGCTTGCTGGTAAACATGTACTCCCAGAAGTAGCCAGGATTCTTCCACCACTGAGCCATAAGTCACAGCATTTTCATTTTTCCTACACATTAGCGAGACATTACTCACATGAGTAATGCCACTGAGTCACAACATGGCCTCATAAAGCTCATTTTTTTTGCTGGCATTTGATGGATAAAGTTATTGCATTTTGTAATTCCTCTCACTGCCTCTTTGGGTTGCTTATGTTTTAACTTTATTTTTTATGGCTGCCATAAATTGTGTAATGCTAAGAGCCGCTACATTCTGTTCCAGTGTATTAATTACTTTATTATAACCCTGCAGCGCTGTTACTCGAATAAGTTATTTTCTGGGACTAAAATTACTTACCAGTGTTGTCATGGATGTTTTAGAATCAAATTTTAATTATTGTTAATGGTAATTTGATGCTTTTGTACTTACAAATACAAATGACAATTATCTCCTGGCACACACACCCCCCGCCCTCACATGCTGTTGGAGAGGAAAACAGCTCCCCAAGGAGCCCCTGCAGATTGCCTGTCATCCTGCCACGCATCTCCACAGGGAGCAGGGAATGGAAAGGATTCTGACCCTCTCAGTTGCTGTGTGTGAGACACCGATCTGGTCAAGCCACAGCAATTCTTGGTTTTGAGGTGATCCTGCACAGGGTGAGAGGCAGGACTGGTGTGCACCCACCCTCCTTGTGCAGCTCTCAGACATCCCTGGCAGCACTCCTGGAGAACAGGGTCTGGCTGCAAACAGGCACTGATCCTGCACTGCCCTGAGCGACTTTCACAGCGCATTAACTTTCGCACATTGAGCCAGGACCGTTCTGTGTGCAATGTCTGTTGCTCTCATGACTCTCTCTGCTGATACTTGAAGGATGGTTCCAGCCGATATTCCAGCACCTATTCCCAGCCCGCTGAAAACTCAAGCACAGCAGCACGATTTAGTGGAAATACTTGACAAAAGGCTGGAGCTTTGGGCTTGCAGTGAGCCAACAGCAGGGCTTGGAGCCTGTGGAGAGGACCTGATTATTCCTAGGGCCTCAACGCTGCACCTCCCAACCCCACCTGCACTAGGGGCTTTTAGTACCTCTGACTTGCCAACTGCAAAACCAGTTCCACTTAGAAAATGGCGAAGATTAATTCCTGATGAATCATTTAGGAAAAAATTCTTCCCTGGGAGGGTGGTGAGGCCCTGGCACAGGTTGCCCAGAGAAGCTGTGGCTGCCCCATCCCCGGGAGTGTCCAAGCTCAGGTTGGAGCAACCTGGACTAGTGGAAGGTGTCCCTGCCCATGTCAGGGGTGGAATGAGATTTTCTTTAAGGTTCCTTCCACGCCAAACTGTTCCATCATGTCACCATGCTATGATTTAGGTAAGCAACATGCCCAGTCATGCCATTATTCCATCTTAGCCTTATCCACTTCATATTGTTCCTTAATCACTAGACAGATCCCAGCTGCTGGGTCACCAGTGTCCCTCCTCTGAGCTGGAGGTGCTGGTGTTCCCTTCTCATACGAGGGCCACGCTCAGCCCTCTGGGTGTGCTGTCACCCAGCATGTTGAGAGCAGTCATTTTTTCCTGGTGTTTCCTCTCACTTCTCCCAGTCCCATTCAGATTAATCTCGCCTGCCTCTAACAACTTGACTATCCTAGCCAATTAGCAGATGCTGTTACATAAATAGCCTCAGACATGTATCTAGTTAACAGAGAATTAAAGGGAGTTCACTTTCACTGCAGATAAAAACAATCCAGCACAGAAAACAGTGATCACAAGAGCATTATGCTGCTTACAACTTCCAAAGTAAAGGCAGTGGAAGTGTGGGAGAGCTCAGGCAGTAAAAAGCAGCGGGCTGTCCTCCTACAATACATGGAATTTTCATTTAAAACACTTACTGGGGTAAGTGGTGTAGCTTATAGAATTAACCACATGCAGCTCCTGGTGTGGGGGTTAGTCCATCATCTCCCCTGCAAGCTTGGAATGCATTAACAAGTTCCACTGAAGTCCTGAGTGCTGTCCTAAAAAATACCTTTTTTTCCCAGCCACCCATCCGTGCATGAATACTATGACCCAAATGACTACATGGGAGGAATTCATCAAGAAATGGACCGGGATGAGCTGGAATTAGAGGTACTTAATCTGAGTAACTATTTCATTTCCATGTGCACCTCAAGGTCTTTGAATTGCATAAGGTGAATAGGCTTTTCAAAGCAGATATTTGTGATAACATTGTTCACTAGTTGCTGATACCTTTATCACTCCATTGAACTGTGAGCCAGGCACTGATGATCTTCAGCTAATGAATTAACATGAATAATGAAGTAATTGATTCCTTTAATTAAATTCTGTGTAAGCGTGCTGATTGAGGCTTTCTGAAAACCTGAGAGGCTCTCCTGAGTGGCAGGACCTGTTCCACATAACCACAGTAAAAATGTGTGAGTTCCCCTTAAATACTTCCTGGCTGAGAAACAGATGTTCTTGATCATATAATTTTGAAGTATGTTAAGTTTACAAGACAAGGCCAGGATAGATTTGCCACTATACTAAGCTGTTCCTCCCTTTTTCGTTACTTAAGTGACATATGTATACTTATGAAATTACAGATAATAAAAGTTGAACCAGTCATGAAGGCATGCAAGCCCTTTTCCCTGCCAAATCTTTAAAAATCACTTTTGGTTTTAGTGTTTGTATATCCCATCAGAACTTCAACTTGAGTTTTCTCATTCCTAATTTTAATAAATTTATTTAACCTGCTCCAAACAATTGAAGGTGCAGCACAGAAATTGTGGGGTTCTGCAAGATACTTAAGCGGTCCTGACCCAGTGAAGCGTTTTTAATTATTTGTAAGAAATAGTAGCAAAGTATCCCAATATCTAAATACTACCAGCAATATCTGACCCAGCTGATGCATCCAAGATCATCAGTAAGAGAATATTTTATACCCTTTGCTGGCTTGGACTTCTAATTTCTTAGATCCTGGTCCTGCTAACACCTATTTATCAAAGCAGGCAGTGCTGACCTGGCTGAAGCTCTGCTGAAATCAGTGTAGATTTATCAACAGCTTCAGTGGGAGCAGAGTTCAATCGTTCTGTGAGCACCAGGTTGTTTCCTTCTATAAAAGTGTTTGCAGGATCAAGGACTAAAACCCCATAAAAAGTTTGCAAGCTGTTCTCAAATTCTGCGGATCTGGTAGCAATTCATCTCTGTATACAAACGTAAATCAAAGGCAGGATAAATTCAAAGTGCCAGTAAAACAAATGCTACTTAGCCGACTTCAAGGCCTTACTTTTCAAACAAGGGCCTTTTTTTTTTTTTTGGGAACTTAAATAAAAACAAATACAATATAGATTTCAGTCTCAAAGGAAAATATAGAACAAATCAGTGTTTTCTGCCAGCATCTTTCTAAAATCTACTTTTTAGGAAATCTAATATTGTGGATAAATTATAATGCTTCCATTAGAAGGTCAACCAGTTGAGCTGAAAACAGTTTAAACACACACACTCCAGTAGCCAAACCTTAATATGCCTTAAACCACAACATTAATAATTTTGACATTGATATAGTACTTGATGGCAAAAGGTGATCAGCTCAGTAACACAGGCAGATGAACATTAGGAAAGTCTCTGTAGCCTAATAGTATTTCTTAAAAACCACTAAAGATTCCTGTTCAAATTGTAAAGACTATGATCAATGGTAAGGTCAAAGTGCTAACAGGGACTCAACTGGCTGGTTGCTTTTTTGTTTGCCTTTTGATAGATATGTTTTAAAAGACCACAAAGGCGCTGTTTCATTGACTGCAGCAGGAATGTCGAAAGTAAGAAAGCCATCAAGTCAGCCTTCTGGGTTTCTATGTCTATAAAATGTGCTTTGAATTTAAATCAGAAGCTCCTCATCTAAACTTTTATGGTCTATAACTGACTGGTTAGTGATTTGTAACAAGCAAACAAGACAAAAAAGGTGAAATAGCCAAGTTCGCAACAAACCTCCAATGTAAATATCCATAGGAAGGAATTTATGCTGGCAGTATTGCTGAGGTGCCAGAATTGTATTCTTGGTTTTATCTCAACATTTGTCTTAAAATTGATGACTCAGAGGTAACTGCCATATATTCTCTACTACAAAAAATAAATAAATACCATTTCTTTTCTTTTGAAGTTGCCATGCCACAAGTAAAGAGGAACTAAATCGTGAACTCCTATTTTATTATGAATTAAAAGTACATTCATTCTTCACGGAGGCCCAGCTAGAAGTCATTTCAGGCTCATAAAGAAAGAATAATGTCACTCCAGGATTCCCCAGCAGTGTTATGCATTAATAAGTTTATTCAAACAAGTCTGTCCAGCTGTCAGACACAGCCCAAGCGAGGGCTCTCTCAGTGGAACTTTCTCACATTACAAAGGAGAACATTCTACATCAAAAAGGGGCCTGTTCCCTCCCATTTCACTTTCTGTCTTCACCCTTCCCAATATGCAACTTGTATGTAGGTCTTACTTTCCAAGAAAAGAACTGAACTCAACTGAATGGTTAGTTGAGAGTCAGTGAAGCTTGGAGATGAAAATTACATGAAATGTTTGCTACTGCCGAGAAATTTTCCTCTGATACTCTCACTCAGTCTTGGACAGAAATGAAGCATTCTTGTCAAAAGACTGAAGGACACCAAAATCGTTCAAAGAGCTTTTAGCCCACCCAGTGCACAGCTCCCACTGTTCCCAGCATGAAACCACAACAGCTGATCAGCAAAAGACGAACGCACTGAGCACAAAAAAAGTCCTTCGAGATCTGAAATTAATACTCCACTGCTTTTAGGAAACCATGAGTAAAAGCTGAGTACCAGGGTTTCAAGCTCTCCCCTCTGCTGTACTTCGCTACTTCTGTTGAAACTTTTCTTTTACTTCTCCAATAATCTGTTTGCAAGGGAGGCGAGAGGCGACTCTCTGAACATGCAGATTGGAAGGCTCCATCACAGGCACTCCGCAATTTTTATTCCATCCTGCTTTGCAAAGGGTTTCAAAGCATCTTTTATGTGAATATATTTCTTCTCTATGAAAACTCCAGCTCTGCAGGGAGCTGCACTGATCAGGAGCTTCTCAAGGCAGTGCTGTGTCTCAGAATACAAAGAGCTCCAGCCCGAGCAGGCCTGCTTCAGGCAGTGATTGAATATGTAAAGGTTTAAAAAGCTTCACAGCTGTACTTTCTAACACAAATATTTGTATGTTCTTTGTTTGGAACAAATGCAAAAGTGGTAAAACATTTCATCTGGCTCCCAAGCCAGCACTGAAAGGTTGTCCTCCCTCGGCTCTCTGGAGGTTTTCAGCCTGGCCTCAACACCTCATGCTGTGTGAGAAAGGTCTGAATTATGGAGCTCTGCCCATCTGCTTGGCAGAGAGCCTGGGCATCCTCCAAGTTATCTTACTGAGGCATCCCAAACCTCTTTTCATCAGAAACACTGATGAGAAACACTTTTCTTCAGCCTTCCCCAGCAGCACTGGTGACTAAAGCTGGTCCAGCCTCTATGGTCTGACAGAGAATTTCCATCACAGTGCTGGGCTGCCACAGAAACCTCCAGGTAGATTCCTGCTTCTCTAGGGCAGCAAATTTTGGAAGGAAAATCTGGTTCACAGCACTTTCTCCTTTGAAAAGGGAAGGGGTGGGATTTTTTTTTCCATTTACCTGTGCTGAAAACCACTTTGATATGAAAATACAAATGTAAAGATTACTTTCTTAAGTTCAAGAAAGCATGGACAAGATTTTTCCTTCTACTGTAGCAGGGTCAGCTGCCAAAAAGTAGCAAGAAGGCCTTGTACTGTATAAAAGGAAATTGTTCTTTATATTTATTTCCCTGACTTTCTTTTCTGTGTGAAGACTATTAATGGAATAGCAAAAAAAGAGGACCCTGCTGCTCAGGTATGGCAGAGGTCAGCACAGAAAAAAGCCCACTACATCTTACAGAGAGAGGGAGAAGGACAGAGCACTTATCATGCAAGCTGTGGATGAGGCTTTCTGAGTGACTGAACTATTTTTACCTATGGCTGTCATTTCAGATCTCTACTGCTCATTTCTGTCTTGTTAGAGAAAGGACTCCGATTTTTATAAATTTGCAGGCAGGCCATAATTCTAAATCAGCAGTACAATAATTCAATAATCCTCTGCAAATGAAGGATCTTCTGAGCTTACAGAGGTTAATTTACTATTATCACTTGCTCCTAATTCATTATGATGAGTGGTTGCAGGTATAATGTCACGGGGCATGTTCATTTCTTCTTGTCTTGCTGCAAATGCCAGATGGATTTCAGCAACCAGCTCTGTGAGCCCTCCTTGGCTCTGCATTTGATGAGGAGCCAATAATCTTTCAGACACTTCTCTTGCACAGACTATTTTGAAAGAGCATCCAAATCCTCCTTTGAACATCTCTCAAAATGTCACTTTCACCTGATCTGAAGAAGCAGATTTGAATTATCTGCGAGTGTAAAATTTCGCATGGATGGAATTTGCACATTTGTCCTATTAACCCAGGCCCAACATTGCCACACCTGTGGGTAGCACCTCTGCCTGCCAGCTGCTTTCTGTGCCTGCAGAGCAGGTGTGGAATAACCTCAGAGTGTCCCTTCCCCTGCCCAGGAGTGCAGCCCCCGAGACAAAAGTGTAAGAAATGGCAAGTCCTGTGGCATTGCAAACACTGGAACTTACACCTTTCAAGTTCTCCGAGCCCAGATTAATTTTTCTCTGTTTAATTAATTCCTGGTACAATTACTCAAGCTGCCATACTTGCAGGTACCAGTTTTCTATTTTCCCCTTTCATGTATCTCTGCATTACACAGACTTGCCTCTGAATATGAAAAATAACCTTTGCTTTGAAGACTCTGGTGTTGATCCATCAACTCCAACTGGAATTGCACACTTTTATCTCTCAAATATTTCAAACCTTTATGATTAAATTAAAACTTCGCTGATGCAAAGACCCATAGAAAGCAGCTGTTCCAATGTTTAAGTTCATAAAATTATCATATTTGGGTAGCATCAAATCCACTTTCTCTCTTCCTACCAAAGACTAGAGGGATTGTACCCAAGAGTGAGTCTGTCAACTAATTGCTCATAAAAATTCAGGTTCTAAACACCTGCTCCAGAAGTTTTTTTTCTGCTCTAGCTTTTTTTTTTTTTTTTTGCTGCTTTATTTCTGAGTGTTTTTAAACAACAGATAGTCCTTTTCCTTCCAAAATATATATTATTTATTTTACCAGATGATTTATTACCTTCCAGTATATCACAGGTGACGTCTCAAATGGTACAATTTAAATAGAAACCCATGCTTTATTTTTAATTATGATACCCTCTGTAGTTGTGCACTGTTGGAAAAACACCTATTGTTAGTCAAAACATGTGGCAAGCAAGAATGAAAATAACAGCTTACTCCCTCTCTCCCTTCCACTCCAAGTGTTTGTAGTTACACAGGATCTGTTTAAGCAATAGCCAAAGTCACCATATATTTCTGTTTGGTTTTGTGGGGGTTTTTTAGCAGAATATTTTTTTTTTTTCACTGCCAGTATGGCAAGCCACAGCACGAATTTCTTGCCACGTTTTCGAATCAATAAAGGATATAAAAGCATTCCTGATGATAATGAAACTTTTTTGTTAAAGGATGCAGGGAGTATGGGAATTGTTCTAGGCCTGAATTAGGCTCTATCCACAAATTCCCACCTCACCCCCAGTCCACTCCAAGGGTAAGTGCAGCATGAACCCATTGACTGCAGTGACATTCTGGAGGATCAGCTGAGATCAGAACTGAATCCACTTTGTCTCATCTTTCTTCTGAAGCATCTCCATCTCCTCTCTAGAAAGCTCCAAAGCTTTAGAAATCTGAAGAAAACCCCGCTATTAAAGCATTGTGTTCAAACCTTTAAGTAACAAAAGAGGGGGGGAAAAGCACAGCAGTTCACCATGGATACTATTGATTGAAACCACTTAAATACCAGCTGAAATGTCACTGACATTTACAGCTACGCTTCTTTAGGGGGGAAAAAAAGAAGAAATTACACATGTTGACAAGTAAATAACATGAGATTGCTGATCTTGGCAGCTGTCAGCTAGACACACCAATAAATTATTCATATCAGCTTGTTTTATTGTCTTGCCCCTTCCAAATGGCAAAGCGACAGAGATGTCAGAAAGAAGGAGCTGTGTTATCAGGACTTTTCCTCTGGAAAGGCAGGTCCAAGCACAAACACAGGGTGCAGGGTCTGCCCTGGGGCTGGGCGAGCCCTGGGATCCCGCTGTGCCCCTTTGCCTGGTCCCACTTTTCTCTTTGCAGCAGAGCTCGGATCTGCCTCTGTCCTGCCTGGCCTGAGGAGGAGCAGGACCTTGCAAAGCCTCACTCACTCCCCTCAGCTGAGGAAGTAAAAACACAACTCCAGGTGCTTTCACACCTTTGTGTGTGCAGCAAGATCCTTCCTCCCCATGGCAGCATCCTCAGGAGCAGCACAGCAGTCACAATAAGTTGGTTGAACACGTTAAACCCCCGGGATGTCCCTCAGAAGTAAAAAGGCAGGATTGAAAGATGCCGCAGGGATGGTCACCAGGCAGGAACATCCCACAGCCTGGGGGCGTCTCCATGGATTTTACAACCAGTGTCACACAGCAGAGGCAAACACAGAAATAAAAAAAAAATATAACCCCCAGGAGTTCCTCGTGGGAAAAAAAAGCATAGAGGAAGAACATACATTTTTAAGATGGGTTAAATGTCTCCAAAATTAACAAGAGTACTGTGACCTGCTGAAACCAAACACTTGCAAGATACTGAAATGCTTATTATGTTTCTATTACCAATACCAAATGCTTTGCTGACAATATATTGATCTTCAGTCACACTTTTGCGAAATTTATTAGATAACTTGATGAAAATCATACAATTTAAAGTAATAGAGTATTATAGGGTTTTTTTCTGAAAAGCCAGAGAATTACCCTGCTTATTAGGAAATATGTATCAGCTGTGACAAATATTGAAATCATACTTTATAAGTATTTTAGCCTTTGAAGTCTTACCACTACATGAAATATAGGTAATTTTTCTTCCCTAAGATCAATAAAAGGTCTATTTTCAAAATGACTTCCTATTGATTGAAGGGTCAGAAATGTCCCAGGTATTGATTGTCTGTATATAATCACGTTTTGCTCCGTAAGTTAACCTCGTCTACAAGTGAAATGAAAAGACATCCAGTATATCACTTAAGCAAAATATTTTCATTGCGTTTGAAAAATTGCTTCCATCAGTCACCAGTGTCTCACTGACAATGTATTATCCTTTTTTTAAAAAAAAAAAACCTCAGGAAGTGGATTTACACAGAGTGAACAGCCAGGACAAGCTTGGCCTCACTGTCTGTTACAGAACGGATGATGAAGATGACATGGGTATTTATGTGAGTGAGGTAAGATTGAGCTGCTTTCCGTAAGATACCATTTGTCTTTTCAGCTACATTATTAGGCAGTTAAGACATTCATCCTCTGTTTGTACCATGTTGGATAAACAGCCAAAATGCAGTAATTGGAAGAAATCTAATTATTTTCCTTTTCTCAAAACTTTGTGCAGTCCTGCTCCCGCTGAAGTCAAATTTCATTAGATTAACAATGATGCCTTCAGAGTATTTTCATGTATTCCCCCTTTAATTTTTATTCTTGATTATTCCTGAAACAACATAAATTATAAAAAACCCCACACACTTTTTTTTTTTTGCAAACATCTGGGGCCCATTTGTTTCTCTTCGTCCCTCTCCATTTAAAAAGTAGCATTTTATACAGCAACGGTTTTTTCACCATGCAGAGCCATTTCCAATTAATTGCACCAGTTTGGGGAGCGAAACTCATAATTAAATCTCTAACCTTCCATTAAAATGCACCACTCAGGAAATAAGGGGAAGTAAATACTGAGCTCCCAAGCCTGCAGAGTTCTCTTATTTTGCAGATTGACCCCAACAGCATCGCGGCGAAGGACGGGCGGCTCCGAGAAGGGGATCGCATCATCCAGGTACGTGTGGGAAGTGCTCCGAGTGTCCCAAACCCCAGAATTCCACTTCCTGCCCTGGTAACAGGGCTCTGCATGTGCCATGCGTGGGGATGGAGCAGCATCACAGGTCCAAACCATCACACTCGCCCTGCACGAGGCTGGGGATGTGTGCATGGACCCACCCAGCCAAGCATTTCTGTGGGGCTTGGCTCAGCAGGTGCCCCTGGGAAAACACTTCATGCTGTTGTTTTTTCTCTAAAGATCAATGGCATCGAGGTGCAGAACCGAGAGGAAGCTGTGGCACTTCTCTCCAGCGAGGAGAGCAAGAATATCTCCTTACTTGTGGCAAGACCAGAAATTCAGGTACAGTGGCAACAAACAACCCTCACTTGAGTCTTAATTAAAACAGTTGCTGTTTTTGTAGAAAGCAGTTCTTTGAAACTATTTAAGCTAAATCTACCGGATCTACCTAAAATCATATTATACACTTTGACTGCATGTATATATATGGTTTAAAATAATGGAATTCAGCTGTCATGGTACTTACATACATATTTTATATTAAAATTCAATTTCTAAGACATTTACTGATTTATATGTGCTGCAATGCTATTACAAACATCAGTGTGAGGTATTATGAATGGTTTTGAGCCACAGTTTTGAGGAACATGCTGAACTCTCATTCCTATAGCTATTGATTATTCATTCATTAAAACACCTATTATTTAGCCCTTCATACACCGTCTCTTAAAGTACTTGAACACTGTCAAGAAGCCTCCTCAGCTGTAATAAAAGGTTGAAGCAGATCCCTTTGTAGAGCAGGGATTAGCACAACAAAGGTGTTGAACAAACAGCTGGGAGCACCATTGTTTGATCTGTCTCTGCTCCCGCTGCTGGGAGAGCAGCCCTTGCCAGTGCACCTGGAGACACGGGGCCAGGATGATCACTGCCCTCTTAGCCCGGATATTTCTGATCTTTCCCGTGGGGATAATTGGGAATGGAGTAAAAATGTCCTACAGACGCCAGCCAGATTTTCCTTCTGGAGTTCGGTGCTGCCTCACAAGAGGTGTGTGTTCAAGCTTTGAGCTCTGGGGTGTTTTTATACATCCTAATCAAGTTGTGCACAAACCAAAACTGCCCCAGCTCTTATAAGTATTTCCGTGGATCAAAAGACTGAGGTTTTTTCGTATGTAGAAGGCTGTTGAAGAGAAAGCCCTGCTGTTGGAGAAGGAGGCAGCTGTGAGAGGATGTAGCACAGTCAATACCCGCACTTAGCACAAGGACAGGCTCCTTCCCAAGACAAGGCAGCACTGTCACAGGAAAGAATCTCCTGAGATTTCCCAACCCCTGCCCAAAAAGAAAAGCCGTAATTTATGTCAGTCTTCATTCTTTTGACAACGATTGGTTTGTTTTTTCCCTCCCTTTTCACACAGCTGGATGAAGGATGGATGGATGATGACAGAAACGATTTTCTGGATGACTTGCACATGGACATGTTAGAGGAACAGCACCACCAGGCAATGCAATTTACTGCCAGCATGCTTCAGCAGGTACTGCCCTTCTGGTGCTCAGGGCTGTCAAACTTCCCACTGCACTCAATATTCAGTATTGAGCTTGGCTGAGTACATTCGGTGTCTCAAGTGACACTGAGATCAAGGCAAAAGGACTTGCTGTAAAATGAAATCATATAAAATGTATATGACTGTCCATAACTGCATCTGAGGGACCAAGATGTTTTAAAATAGTACCGTTTGTGCTTTGCCCCTTACGACAACATGATCACAATTCTTGGAAATCCCCTGTCACTGTGGTCACTGAGAAGAGTACTGGGTGTATGGTGGGTGGAGGAGGCAGAGAGTTGATTTACAGAGTCTCCTGTTTGATATGTGCATCCCCAGACTGGAAGCAGCCTTCCAAAACCTGGAAACCCAAATGGACAACTCAGGAAAATGACTGAAGTAAGATCTATACAAGGGGGAAAAGGCAAAGAAAAAGTTTTTACATTACAAATTTTATGCAGGGCCACAGATACGGGCTTATATTCTCCATCATTCTGCTATGATTCGAGCAGTTTCCCAGTTTTTGCCTAGATTTTTTTTCTTAAGTTTTCCAGACTTCTACATCCTCTGTGGCATCCCCATGTTGTGAGGAGACATGCTCTCACTTTGGCACTGCAGGAAAACATTGGATGTCATTGTGCCCCTAAGTGGGAGAAGGAACATTTTGAAAATGTGACTTCTACCACTGCTGCTGCGTAGGTGAAACTCAGACCTCAGGTTCTTCTGAAAAGGGCAACCACAGCAGGCTGTGGGCTTGGTCACATTTTCTCTGAGTTCTTAATAATACTCTTTCCATATAAGACGCAGAAAGTGTAAAAAGCGACAGATTAGGAGAACTATTAAAAATAAGCACCTTGAAATATTTCCTGCGCTTACAATCATTTTCCTTTGTGTCCTGCTGTTTCTGTTGTTAGAAGAAGCACGAGGAGGACGGGGGCACCACAGACACAGCCACTATTTTGTCCAACCAGCACGAGAAGGACAGCGGCGTGGGGCGCACGGACGACAGCACCCGCAACGACGAGAGCTCCGAGCAGGAGAACAATGGGGACGATCACACCACCTCCTCCAACACTTTGGGGAGCCAGAAGAAGCTGACCTACAGCCACGACACCCTGGGAAGCGGGGACATGCAGTTCAGCAACGAGTCGTTCATCTCGGCCGACTGCACCGACGTCGACTTCCTCGGCATCCCTGTGGACGAGTGCGAGCGGTTCCGGGAGCTGCTGGAGCTGAAGTGCCAGGTGAAGTCTGCCAGCCCCTACAGTCTGTATTACCATAACAGCACCCTGGAGATGAGCAAAAGCGACCAAGAGAGCGTCGACAGAGAGCTGGAGATGCTCAACGAGGAGCTGCGCAACATCGAGCTGGAGTGCCTGAACATCGTGAGAGCGCACAAAATGCAGCAGCTGAAGGAGCAGTACCGGGAGCCCTGGATGCTGCACAACAGCGGCTTCCGCAACTACAACACCAGCATTGACGTCCGCAGGCACGAGCTCTCGGACATCACCGAGCTGCCCGAGAAGTCTGACAAGGACAGCTCGAGTGCCTACAACACGGGCGAGAGCTGCCGGAGCACTCCGCTCACGCTGGAGATCTCCCCTGACAATTCCCTGCGCAGAACTGCGGAAGGCATTAACTGTCAAGGAAACGAGGGGGCAGTGGCGTATAATGTCTCCCAGAAGGATTTGTGTACCGCCTCAGAGAGCCATGAATCCAGCGCTGGTAAATGCCACGCCTCCGCTAAAGATCCCGACCTTGGCAAGCAGCTGGAGAGCAAGGAGAGAAAAGGCAGCGACGGCAGCAAAAGCCCCACTCATGGCCAGAAGCCCTCGGGCTCCTACGCGTCCCCCTACCACCACTCCCCGTACAAACACGCTCACATCCCTGCCCACGCCCAGCACTACCAGAGCTACATGCAGCTGATCCAGCAGAAATCCGCCGTGGAATACGCGCAGAGCCAGATGAGCCTGGCGAGTATGTGCAAGGACTTGGCCTCGGGCCAGAGCGAGCCCAGGATGGAGTGGAAGGTGAAGGTCAGGAGCGACGGGACGCGCTACATCACCAAGAGGCCGGTGAGGGACCGGCTGCTGAGGGAGCGCGCCATAAAGATCAAGGAGGAGCGCAGCGGGATGACCACGGATGACGATGCCATCAGTGAGATGAAGATGGGCCGGTACTGGAGCAAGGAGGAGAGGAAGCAGCACTTGGTGAAAGCCAAGGAGCAGAGGAGGCGGCGGGAGTTCATGATGCAGAGCAGGTTAGAGTGCTTGAAGGAACAGCAAGGCGCAGAGGAGAAGAAGGAGATGAACATCATTGAACTGAGCCACAAAAAAATGATGAAGAAGAGAAATAAAAAAATATTTGACAATTGGATGACAATCCAAGAACTGCTAACCCATGGAACAAAGTCGCCGGACGGCACGCGGGTGTACAATTCCTTCCTCTCAGTGACTACTGTATAATCAATTCCCAGTGCTAAATTATGTACATAAAACACTACCAGTGGGGTAGGAATCAATGCCTCGTTCAATGTGGCAAGGTTTTTGTATATAAGATACAGTCACCAAGTTTATAGTTCAAATACTGAACTCTACAACCGTGGGTGCCAGGATCTCCATTCTGCAGTGGAGAGGAAGCTTGCCCATCTCCTTCAAAGGCAATATTAGCAGTGCTTTTTGGAATACTGACTGTACTTTTTTACTTGTTGCCTTTTACATGAAGTGTTTAAATATCAGAAATGTATTAACCATACTTACACAGGTAATTTGCTTAAACTATATTCATATTAAAAGGTACCCATGCTTTTCTTTACCTAAAAAAAAAAATGCAAGAAACCCACAAGAGCAACTGCACACATGTATTTTTTTTTTTTTTGTGAAACCATATTTTGTGATATTATTTTGCTGTTGTTCACCTCTACACAGAGTGCTGTTTATCAATACTTAGCTCAAGGTTTAAACTCAGAATTAGAATCATTCTCTTCTAATATTTAACATTTATCAAACAGCAGTTTTTAGAGTTATGCTCAACATTTAAACATTTTTCTCTTTAAGGTTTCTGAAGAAAGTATAGAGGTTTCATCTGAAAAGCCTGAGGCAAAGTACACTATTATGCAGCTTTAAAGGATTTTAAAGCATGTTTGCAAATGTTGCAACCTGTTGAAGAAACGTGCATGTACAGCTAATTTGTTTATATAAGACAGTTTGTGGAATTTGAAAAGCCCATGGTAGTAACTGTTTGCTTTATAGATTTGAATGTATTGAATTATAAAAGCAGTTTCATTAAATCATCATTAGCTACAAATGTTAACAAGGAAAATTAAATAAAATAAATTATTGTTTTATATTTCAAACTCCTTTAAAATCTTTTTTTTTTTCCCTTCTGGTTTCACCACCTAGAATATAATTTTCTGGAGTGTAGCTCTAGTGCTGCAGAAATGCTTGGACAGCCACTGGAGCTAAACCTGAGGGAATAATTGGCATCCAGACTTTGGGTGGAGTTTGGGTTGAGGTTTTCTTGAGGGAAGAGGCAAGGGAGAAGCACAAGGAATATCAAGAGTAAAATCAAGCAATGCTTATCTTCAGCTCACAAGGTGTTTAAGGTGACTTGTAAGAAAGAAATAGAACAACTGCTCTCCTGCTTTGCTTTGGTTTGTGGTTTCTTAGTGGTGTATAAACTCCATCTACATCCTTCAGTGAGGGTTTGCTTTAAAACCAGACAATGTGTAAATTAAAGCTTATAAAACCTAAAGCAAATAAATATACAAATTAAAGGAGATGGGGAAAAAATAACAGAGGTGTCAACAAGGTATCACAGTCCATTTGTGTTTTCTATTTCTGATTAAGAATTCTGATATAAATTGCAATATTCTGCTGGATTAAGTGATGTAGACTCATTATGAATAGTTCCCAGATTCTCCGTTCCCTCTCCCCTTTTTCCTTGAAAACTTGCTCCCCAGCCTTCTAAGTTTTTGTTCTGGACTTTTCTGTCGTAACTCAAATAAACAAAAATTGCAGTCTTGGTGACAGAAGTGCAAAGTTGGAAGGGGAGAGATTAACAACAGCTTCTTGTGCCTATTGTGTCTGTCATCGAGAAGCAAACAACAGATTTGTCCAGGTTTTCTTCTGCTCCCTCTGTGGACTAGCACTGAATTCCATGGAATGCGTCTGCCACACTTGACACTCAACTTCTATATACCTGGAAATGCCCCTTCAGGCCGTGTAATCTGGCACTCTTGTCAATAAGCCTCTGCAAATTTATCTTCAAACCGTATTATCCTTCAGGATAAGGAACTAGTCCTACTGCAGTCCGTGAAAGGTTTCTCTATTGACTTTGTCAGAGCTGGGATTTCACCTGACATGCACCAGCTGTTACCATCACCAGTGGCACAGTGGGAAAAACACCAGGTTTTCACACACTGCTTTCGGTGTAAGACATTTGCCGTCTCTGCCTCAAATCCGCTTCACCCTGAGGTCATGTTCTGTTCATCCCCACTGCAGGTGTGAGAGCCACAGCAAAATACCACCCCTCCTCAAGCCCACACACTCAGCTGTACAGGGCTGTGATGAGTGCGGAATAACAATCCTCAAACCAGGCATGAAAAGACAGCTAAGCCACCTTTAGTCTGCCTGGAAATATTGGAGTAAGATTTGAAATGTTCTAATGAGGAATAATTATTATCAAGCTGCTCCTCATAAAAACAGACTCCTTTGGAATAACCTCACCTGCAGTGGTTCCTCTGGGCCCCAGTGACATCAATGCTGAGCATTTTGTGCTTTGGGTAGCAGCAGGAATGTGTTTGGGAATTCAGTGTGATATGCAGGAATCACAACAAAGCATCCACAGTATAAAATCTACATTCGTTAAGATGTTGAAATAAAATTATTGGCCAAGAATTACTCTCACACCTTTGAGTTTTTCCTCGCCAAGCACTTGTTATTTTGGACAGTTAAAAATCACCTCTCTCCTTCAGCACTAGGATTTATTAATTAGCATCAGTTCACAGAACCCATCAGTTATCCTGGAAATATGAACAAAAGCTTTGCAAACTGCAGATTTTCCTTTTCCTTTTTCAGTTGTCATCCCACTTCTCATTGCCCTATCAAAGTACTTAATGAGGTGTTGAAAAGGGAGATTTGGGGTCTCTTTATTGCTTGCCAGGAAACATTGGAAATTACCATAACGTTAATCCAAACCTGACATCACAGAGCAATGAATTCAACTAAAAGCAGCCTTGGATACCTGAGAGGAAATATTTCATCCATCAGTTTTTCTACAAATGACATTGTAGTACGTACCCCAGTGCTTAAAAGATAACACTGGAAATTGTGCTGTTATCTAAAGGACATCTCGTATGAGAAATGCCCGGGCAGCAGCAGAGGTTTTGTCCCCTGGTACAGGTTTTTGTACAGGTTGTACCCAAAACCCAACACGCTCCACCACAGCCACACTCCTGTGGGACAGCGTGGTGGGCTGGTCCTGGCTGGATACAGCTTCAGCTCCAGACACTCAGAGTCCTGCAGGGATCAGCACTGGGAGATGTGGGCTCCTTCCACTGGGGATGCTCATTCCAAGTGCTTCTTGAAGTTCATTTAAACCTGGAAGTATAAAACTGCACATCCAGCTTCCTCCTCAGCCACTTCACCGAGCATAACCTCAAGCTTGGGTGCAGAAGTGATCCCAGAAGAGTAAGTATGCAGGGAGAGCTCCTAAAAAACCAAAGAGGGCACGAGGAATTGCCAAGCTGAGAGGTTTAAGCAGAACCTGTGTGCGCAGCTCCTGGAGATTCTCCCACAGCCCTTGCACATTCCTGCTGCTGCACACGCTGTCCCTGCTCCTGCCATGGCAACACCTCAGTCCCCATCCCTTGACAACTCGTGCCCCTCCACCACGCCAGAGGTGACAAGGGGACACCCTGGATACAGGTCGGGGCAGAATTTGGCTGCTTCTCTGCAATGCAAACAGGCCCTGTGTCAAACTGGGGTCAGCTTCCCTGAACTGCACAGTGTCTCCCAGATGTAAAAATCTATAAAAATGTAAAATACTTATTTGCAAATAGGGCTTAAAGCGGCATGGAATCGCCCGGTTTAGATGTGCACTGAAATGGGAAAGCCCTGAACCAAACCTAACAGCATTTTTTTGTAAATTAAGAGAACTTGCACAGTAGGGATGGCAAATAAAATGAGGTAAGACTACATATTGCCTAGGGACTACTGGTTGGAGAACTAATTAGGATTATAAACTGAAAGTATGTAAATTAACCAAATATAATTATCTGCTAGTGGCCTTTGGAAATAGGTTACCGGATACTTGTTAGCAAAATTGCTCAAATGCCTGGAAGCCATACAAAGCAAGCCATAAGCAATTTAAATTCCTCTCTTTGTTTTATTTTCAATTGTTTTGAAGCAGTTTTTGTGTTAGGGATTTATTGGAACATAAACTAATTAGAAAACTCAAAAACCAAAAGTGAGGGAGAGACTGACACAGCAGATGCTGTACCTCCATCCCAAGGCCCTCGGTTTTACTGAATGTAAATTGTTTGATGTGACAAGATAGCAAAGACTCTGCTCGAGGTTTCACCAGAGCAGCTCTGTGAGCTCCCAGGCAGAGCTCAGCTGGGAGGGTGGTGGTTTCTGCATGAGTACAGCACCTCAGCCATACAGGCTTTGTGTTCCCTGTCCGAATGCGAACATGCAGGATTAACCTCCCTTTTCTCCAGGTGTCTGTCGTGGCACAAAGCAGCGCCAGGTTCAGGGGCTTCTCTGGGGAGATCTCACCATCCGATCACGTCTGCGTGAGCACAGGATTGGCCACTGGAGAAGCTGAGGGTGGTGGAGACAGGGGCTTGTATTTAACATTAAAAAACATAAGGGGTCACATATAAAGAGTAACTGGGCTGATTTCGTGCTGCAGCATGCGGGCTTTAATGCACAGGTCTTCCAGGAAGCCCACTTAATGTGAGCTGAACGACTCCAAGCAGCCCCAGAGGATTTAAAACACTATTAACTTACACAGTTAATTACCCTGCACTGTACCAGTGAAGTATCTGAAGGGACAGGCCATCACAGCACCAACTGCATTTCCTGCTGCTCTCCACACCTCCCACAGACCTTCTAATGGTCACTGCTTTAAAAAACCCCATCCTGCAGCCCTGCTAGCACACTGCCAGCCCAACCTGTGCCCTCCTCCAGCAGCTCCAGGGGATCTGTGTCCAAGCTGGTGCTGCAGAATGAATCGTGCGGCTGCTGCAGGACTCACCGTGAAGCAGGTTCACAGTCAGCAAGCACTGCTCAGTGTTCTTGGGCCTAAAGCTTCTTGCTGGAATCCTAAAATACCCAAAACCACCAGAAACATCCTCATTTCTACAGCATAACAAATGCAATTGCCTACTCAGAACTAGGTAGAGAACAAAACGTGAAATTAATTTAAAAGCCACGTGTCTGTTCTACTGGAGTCAATCTGCCAGTTTTGAATGCTGGGAATTAAAACTTTAACTGATTTCTTTTACTTGGACTTCTTTTACCTAAATTTTTACATCAGCATCATGGATCTAAGTGTGTAATTGCAATACTTTTTACTCATCGAAATGAGAACAAGGTTCTACCAGTTTCCTATGAAAAACTGTCATCTTCTGACACAGAATGTTTCTTAGAGGAGATTTAATCAAATCAATTAATAATGACTTGGCAACAACGCTCCAATTAGGAGTTTAATTTACAAAAGTATAATGCCAATAGCATAAAAAAAAATCAGTGGAGCCAAATCAGTGGAGCCAGTGCCCAAGTAAACATCTGGGCTGATATTATTTCCCCCTTCTATCCAAAATCAAAGTAATTTTAAAAAGACAGCTACATTTTTCCAAAATCTTCTTCAATCACTTCTAAGAATAATGAAGTTAAAGCAAGCCCAAACAGCCCATTCCTAAGTCTCCCAGCAGATGATGTTGGCTTTCAGTCACACTTCTTGCACCCTACTTGCCTCTCTCTCCCCCTTCTGGGAAAACTCAGCCAGTTAAGCCAGAAAGGGATCAGAAAAAATAATCCCCACAGACTTCCAGAGTTGGGTGTGGGCCCAGCTATGACTGGGGATCAATTACATGTGCAGGAAATTACATACATAACACACAGAACAAGCGCCAAGTCTGGCTCTGCTTATGTGTTTTGATTTTGTGTTTAGTTCTTCAGGACCAAAAAAGGACTTAGTCCATCTCGCTCACCATATGAGAAGCACATAATATCCCCAAAGGACTGAAAATGTCTTCGTTTCCACAGCATGAGAAGATTAAATGGCTTGCTCTGGAAGCCAGGCAGGAGATTCTATTATAAAGCACAAGCCTAAAGAATGGCACTTGCCCAGCAACGAGGGCTGGGCTCAAACTGCTGACAGCCCTGAGCTGCACAAGTGCAAAGAGGCACCGCAGCTTGTGTGGCTGGGTCAGGCACTGCTCCTCTGGCCAGGACACAGCGCCTGGGCTGTCCTTTCAAATCAGTTTGCCAGGGAGGAGCTTTAAAGGTAATTTCTTTGACAATCCATCCTTTTTATGTGAAGCAACGGCATGAGCATGCTACGGGGAGCCCCATTAGCCGAGAATAAGAACTTCTCTGTAAAAGTGAACTTTTGGTGACCTTCTCTCAAAGAAAATACTTTATCATATTGGAGTGTGGGCCTCCCAGGTGTCATGGCGAGGCTGCATTGTCCTGAGTAGGAGAGCTAGCTTTGATTTTCCATAATCCATCCTCCGGCTTAGCTGGGCTTTGTTAGCTCTGAATGCCATAAACAAAGGCTGCCCCCCAAAAAGGCAAATCCAGCTATAATTGTTGAATAAAAGTAAATCAAAAGGCTGCAAATTGAAGGCGCCCAAGGTTTATCAAATAGCTGCTTTGCTCCAGTTCAGTGTAAGCACCCAACATTTATATTCCTTAGGGCTCAAGGGATCAGCCCAAACAAAAGCAGCAAGGTCACATCCAAATAATTTCCGCAGGAAATACGACTTGTTTACACCATAAGATCCAGCAAACACAGATGCAAAATGTAACAAAACACAAAAGCAAACTTGCAAAGCTATTCCAGAAACACCTCTCTGCTCCGCTGTATTTGAACTCACAAACTGAACTCAAGCACAGCATGATTGTTTGGGAATGAACTGATGACCCCTTTTCAGTATTTCCATTCCAAAATCATGACAAACTGTCTCAAGAGAGGAAAGACGGACCCTTTCTATATCTACGACTACAGAGCTTCCTCCTGTGTCAGTGTTTTCCAATGAGGCTGAGAAGTTCTGATTCATTTATTCTTTCCAGGAGTCTTTGTAGGCATCCCTGCACATCTGCATTACAGAGTAATTGAGGCTGGGAGGGACCTCTGGAGATCCTCTGGCCCCATTCACCACTCAAACATGGCATTAGGAAGGGCTGCTAAACACAATATAAACAAACAGAGTGCTACGGCTGCAGCTTCAAGGCAAATCCCAAAGGGACAATGAACCAGGCACTAAAAGGGGTTTAACAGTTTCAACACAGGTTCTCTCTCCTCCACGAGCATTTTCTACCAGACATTTCAGCATGTGCTTCATGGCCTGCTCCTGCAGGACTCCTCATTTAGGACCCTCAGTGCCAGCTTTCCTGAATGCACAGGCTCAGGTTTTGGACAGGTGACCTGAGTGGCTCTTGGCATGAGGGACAGGTATGAACAGAGTCCTTTGGGTTCCTGCTAAGGAGCAGGGACAGGCCCTGTCCCCACTGCTGACCCAAGCACGGCTGCTTCACGAGGTCAGGAACAGGAGCAAGGCTCTAACCTCACCCTGCAAAATGGTTGTGGCACAGCCCTAAAAGTGGTCAGGTGTGAGAAGGGAGGCAGCTGTAGCAGGCTCACACTTGATGCACCAGATTTGGCAGATGGTTTTGTATTTGCCCCCTTAAAACCCCTGCACTGGGAGCAGCACACACCCCACACACCCAGAGGATGCAGAAGGTTATGCTCCTTCAGGCATGTGCACAATAGCAGCCTTTAAATTATTCAGGCTGGGGAAAAAGTCACATTATTAAGAAAAAGTAATAACTACCACACAACACATCTGCCTGTGTTTGCAAGTCACACGTGTGCCAACTCTTCTCCCTCCTGAGTCCCAGAGCAGTTTCTAAGTCCTTTATCTGAGCATAAATGACACCAGTCCTGCAGCGGAAGCTTTGCCTGATGCTCTGAGAGAAGGAGCCAACCTTGAAGAAAAGTAGCTTCACTCATCAGCATAAATAGCTCATACATCAAACACTCACAAGTAAGGAACTAGCAAAGCTAGCAGACCCTCTCGCCCTGTTTTACAGTAATGCAGCATCTGTCGTTTTCAAAACTAAGTCAGAATAAATGTGGCAATTTCATTTGCCTGCATGTGGCTGTTGATGAGCGTGGAGAAATATTTCCAGATTAAATGGGTGCACATCCGTGTGGCTAAAGTAGTACAAACAGGGCCAGGCACAGCTGGTACTTTGTCTCCTAACATGGAGATTAGTGCCATCAGCAGGGGCACAGGAGCCCAAAATGCAGTAATTCTGCTAAATAACAAGTGCCTGCCAAAGAGATTGTGTATTCCCAGCACAGCCCTAAACCTCTAGTCATCACCAACATCTGAGGCAGCGAGGGCGCCTTAACAATGCAGTTCAGGTTTTCATCTCCAGAGGTGGAGGAGGGGACCTGCTCTGACTGAGGCTGCCCTTGTGCCACCCCACAAAGAGCAGCAATAGACCCCAGCAAAGAACTCAGAATATTCCCCTGAAACTCTGCCAGCAACCCCTCAAACAGCTCTCCCCATCTCTCACTTTCCTGACTGATCAGTTCAGCTAACAACCACCATTTGTTAAAAAAAACAGGAACACAGATAAAGCTCAGAGACCAAGCATATCACTCATCTGAAAAAGTGCTAATTTTTTTTTTTAAATCTATTTGGATCAAATTATAAATTTTCATTCCAGCAGCACTCACAAACACAGGCAGCATTTTCCATGGGAGCTAAGTCCATTCTCTTTGGAGACAGAAATCAGGTAGAGCTCATGTTCCTGAGGTCTTCAGACATAAATGGTTGTGGCAAGTAAAAGGGAATGCTCTGTTCTCAGGGAGAGGCACCCTGTCCCACTCTACAGAGGTGGAAGAACTTCTCCAAAGCAATTCATGCTCAGGGGAGCTACCCCACAATGTAGGGCTAAAGGGGATTGGAAATGAGCGCCCACAGGGAGAAGAGAATGTAGCAAGAAGCAGCCACTGCAAGGCTTTCACAGGCCCTGGATTTTGGGCTGTGATCCTTCCTTGTCTTGGGCCAGCCTGCAGTTTGTCCTCTGGGAGGTCCCGGAAGGGGAAATCCTCAGGCAGATTGTGCTGTCTAGAGGAATTCAGGACAGGAGGTTCCCAGCTGAGAAAACACCAGCACGGAATAAAGCACCTGTAGCTGTGTCATCAGCCAGCGACAGCAGCCTCTGGTCACTGTTTGCTCGTCCCTGCACACACGGCCAAAAAAATGCTTGTTCAGACACTGACACCAAGCCCTCACTCACACAGACCTTCTCTTGCTATCAAACTATTATTTGCCAGAATTCATGAGGGCTAACCCAGGCTACAGCACTCCTTTGTAGATGGTTCCAGAAGCATCTCCCAAACAGCAATCTGTAAAATTGGCTATTTTAGGTGAACCTGCATTCCTGAAACATTTTCATAGAAGGCAAAATGCCCTGCAGTGGAAATGCAGTCAGAGACATCTTTCAGGGCCTTTGAATCACAGGTTAGAGAAAAAAAGTCTGGGTTTCATGGGTTTGGAGTTTGTCCCAGGGTTGAGTCATCACACCAGGGTGACAGATGCAAATGGGACAAGCTCAGAAGGACCCCACAGCCAGGGGGAGTCTTAAGGGCTGGTTCAGGTGAGGAAGCAGCAAATGCACATAGAAAAGGAGCTGGGAAGTGCAATCACTCCTGGTTCCTCTCTGTGAGTTACTACAAGCATTTAGCACCTTACAAAGAATAATGCCTTACTGGGAATAGAAATCAAACTTGTTCTGAAGCTGCTAAATGTGCTGCTGCTGCTGCTTAGGAGAGATATATCAATAGATTTGTATGAAGACCTTTTTTTTGTAAGGATGTTTTATTTTATTTGGTAGTCACATGAAATATTAGAGGCTGAAATAAATCCTAAAATTCTCTGACACGGAATTATGCTATTTGAGGATTAGCCTGGATTATTTGCAGAAAGCTGGGAAAACCCAGCAAAAGTAAGTCTCTGCCAACAGCTGACTGGTTCTGAAGGGGGAGATACAAAAGGGCATTGGTACTCTTTGTAAATTTGTAATCTGAAGTACGGTGTGTAAACAGAAATTTAAACTAACACAGAGTATGAAATGCTCGGGAGTCCTCAGAAGTTAGTTCAAAACTCACCAGGGGCAGTGGGGTTTTGATCAGACTTCTGGGAATGAGGATCCTTCCCACCACACCTACCAGGACCTGGCAACACTACCAGAATCAGCAGAGCTCAGACCAGATCAGAATTTGATCGAGAATGTCTTGTTGGTTATTTCAAACTGAAGGAAGCCAGACATCCTCTACCAGAAGATGAATGATTTATATCCATGAAGTCACCATCTCAACGATTCCTATCCTGACAAGTCTCAACCAAGGCTTTATTTGCTTATGGGCCATCAAAAAGGGATGAGTTGGTTCCATCGGTTCATTGTCTTCCTACCCACTCACTTGGAAACAGGCCAAAGTATTGACAGCAGAGAGGCCTCCCAGGGCAGATGGGAAGCTCGTGGGTAGGGCCCCACTGGGGGAATTTGCCAGGCAAAGCCCAGCACAGAAACACAGAGGAGGAAAGAGCTTCTCTGCAAAGATTTTCCGTTGGAGAAAAAAATTCCATTGTCCTCCGAACTATGTGACCCTGTGGATCTTCACTGTCAGAACTGGGGTGGGAGGAAGAGGAGAAGAGAAGAAGAAAAGAAGAAGAAGGGAAGAGGAAGAGGAAAGAAGGAAACATTACTACCAAGATTGGAGCTGCTGTTACACGAACAGGGAGAAAATGACCAGTTCTTCCTAATAGCTGAGCTCAGGCTATGAGAGTTTTTGTTGTTTTTTCGTTTTGTTGGGGGGTTTTTTTGCTTTTATGGCTCTCTGTCTGCTTCGTGCCAGTGTGAGCTACAAACCATAACTTTAATAGCTTCAACCAAAGAGTTATGATAATATCAGACACTGTGGATGATGAGCAAATAACAGCAAAAATGTAATGAAAAGTATATATTTATGTCCTTGCTATTAAACCCAAAGCCATAAACATTGACAGCCCTAAGAGTAGCAGTTTCTATTGTCATTGATTAATGCCTTGTTTTGAAGAACAAGGAGAAGGTTAAACCAAGAAAGGAACAAAGAGAGAGCTTTTTTTGCTTCTCTCAATCTGAAAAATTGGCTATTTTAGGAGAACCTGCATTCCTGAAACATTTTCATAGAAGGCAAAATGCCCTGCAGTGGAAATGCAGAGACATCTTTCAGGGCCTTTGAATCACAGCACAATGCACATGTTAAAGCACTAATTAACAAGGAGTGTGCTCACTAATGTGCACATTTCACATTTGTTCTTGGGCCCTCTCCATTAGCATAACTCTCAGCGACAGGGCAGCCATAACCACCCTTCACTGCAAAACAGGATTTCTTTTAACTCTTCAACAACTACTGCCTCAAAGATTTTTCAGGATGGTCAGCCCAGCCAAATCCATGCAAAAACTTTGTAATTAATGTAATTATCCTTGATAGTTACTGATGCAAAAGAAATCTTTTGCCCACAATGGGATCAGGGATGCAGATGATGGCTCAAAACTTAGAAGAATCCTCCATGTCTGCCACAACCTAGAAGACAATGGCTCTGCACCTGGCTCCATCCAGGGTATTGTTTTCCCACCTGGCTCTGGGATTCTGCCCATCCCCACAGATGGTTCTGAATGGAAAAAATAAGGTCACAGGCTCTGAATATTTCTGCAATGCTACCAACCTCCTCCAACCCGATAAAGAAGTTTCATTTCTGCTGTTCCTGCTCTGACGAAATGTTCATACCAAACATTTGCACAATTCTCCCCTCCAGCGCTGCTCCCCCTCTCCTCAACTCCTCTCATAACCTCCTCTCTTTGGCACCAAACACACCTGATAACCACACAGGAAATCCAGAACTGCATCCTCTTGAGAGTTCCGGCACAAAAGAGCCTAGAGGTTCTCTTTTTAATCATTTTAGATTAAAGAAAGGCAGAGAATGGAAAGACTTAACTGAAGCTGTAGAAGATGGAAAGCCTGAGACTCGCCTGGTGCAAAGGTGAGTCTGTGCCACTTCCTGGGACAGACACTGCGCTCCTAAAATACAGACCTGGCAGCGCCTGGCGTTGCCCACAGCCTGTTCTGGGGGCAGCCCATCAATCCTCCTGCCAACCCACTGACCCTTCTACCATTAAAAAGGCACCAGCTCTTCCCTCTGTTGCCATTCCCTTTCTCCAAGCCCCTCACTTCTAGTGAGGCACAGCCCCCATGACACAACTCATTGCTCTTTCCCAGGCAATGCCCTGGGCATTAGCCTGACACATTACAATCCCATAAGTTCTCTCCAATGGTTGTTTTAAAGAGATTTTTAAATATTATTTCATTTTCCTACACAGGCAAAGGTTGAAAAGGCAACATTTTTTGTGAGAAGACTCATATTTTTTCCTTCGCTGAAAGGAAGGCTATTTTTCCTGAACATCAGAAATGCTCAAAGTACAGCGCTGCTGGAAATTGTTATTTATGTGCACTATTCTCACCCTGGGAGCAAAGATGTTCAATCCTGTGCACCTTCACCATGGCTTTGTGCTGCTCCTTAAGGGAACTGGCTGATGCTTTCTCCTTTCTTTTCCTTTTTTAATAACCTGGATGTTATTATTGCTGCTGTTGTTGCTAAAGAGCTCTAGGGGGAGATGTGAAAATAGTCTGGTCCCTTGTGTAATCCTGAAATCAAAGCAGAATACATCAGACTGACACTGCCTGCCTGTTATTGCCTTAAAGCTTGTTATTAAAAACAAACAAAAACAATTGCTGCACCACCCTGTGTTCCATCTCCCCCAGAACAAAAGAGAAATTTAGTGGTGGAAGACATCCAGGCTTCGGGACTCCTTTAGAGAGATTCCAGCCAGCCAAACTCGCCGTGTGCTTTTATATCCCACCTTCTTTGGGAGAGAGGAAATGTGGAGAGTGCCTGGGCAAAGAGAACCCCACTCACTCACATAGGTCTTATGGGAACTGGTGGCACTGGAGAAAGGGGTTTCACTGAAGAATCAACACAGAGCAACCTCAGGAAATGTGCAAATACATTCTTCCACTGGAACCTCTAGAAAATAATGAATTCTGAGCTCTGAAATGTGGTTTTTGAAAGCCTGTCAAGGCAAAACTCTCCTGTAGCATCACAACAAGAGCTGACCCAGTTCTGTGTAAGGCATTGTGGTCACCTGAGGATGGGGATCTGCAGGAGGGGATGAACAAAGCCGAACTCCAACGCTGCAATCATTTGTGGACTGTTCAGGAAGTGGCAGGCTCGCCTCCCACAACGTGCCGGCTTGCAGCACCACCCCTCCCTCACAAAGCAAATGTCACTCACGCTCTGCTCACTGCCCTCCCAGAGCACCTAGAAAAACCAGAGCGAGCACCAGGGCAGAGATTTGGATCAAAGAACTCCATAGTTTGGCCTATTAAAAGAAAAATATGAATAATTTCTCTTTGGACCTGACAACTGCTGGTGTTTGCATGAGGATGCTGAAAGTTCTAAACTTTCACAGCTGTTTATGTAAAGAATTCTTTCTTTCTTTCCCCCTGGCTCCTCTGTCT
Organism: Donacobius atricapilla; assembly: GCA_013397315.1. NCBI lineage: Eukaryota > Metazoa > Chordata > Aves > Passeriformes > Mimidae > Donacobius > Donacobius atricapilla. The sequence continues at coordinate 249,755 of WBMY01005617.1, forward strand.
TGGGAAGAGGGAAGTCTGAAGAGCTGCATTAATCTCTGTGAATCACTATCTCAGCTGCAGCTACTGTTCGATATTCTTAAAACTGTCAGCACTAAAAATATAGGTTTTCTGCACAATAATTGCTTTTCAAAATACCAGTAAGGCCACTCTGGGGAGGGCTGTTATCATGAAATAATTATGCCCCTTTGGGATGTGAACACATGGCCGTGCTTTACGGATTAGAGCAACACCCCCATGAATTACAGCAGAACAAGGCTCCTGTTGTTCTTTTCTCCTAAAGGCAGGAGCTTTCCTGGCCTCCTCTTCCCTTGTTTTTTGGTGGTTCAAGCACCTTAGCTAAAACCATGTTCCTAAGAACCATAAGGGAGCAAACAGCTGTGACTTTCTTACTCTACAGCCATCTGTACTCATGGATTTTTAATGCAACATTTTGGCTATTCCCACCAAATTGTGTTTGATTTGTGTTTGTGGTTATCAGACAGGCCCTGCACTGCTGAGAGGGGACCTGGCATGAGCTTGGCCACATCAGGTCTGAACCACGTGTGGCAGGTGAGGAGAAGCACCAGGACAAGCCTGCACTACCCTTGAGGTCCCATAGCTCAGATTCACAAAGATAAGGAATACAATCTGTTGCATTTTATCTTCTTTTTGCCAGAGTCAGGATTAAATGCATGAGACACTTTCTTGTTTGGACTCAGATGTTTATTAGTTCTTACCTATATCACAGTCTCACAGACCATGAGTTCTACAGCACTTTAAGCTAACAAACTAAAAATAGAGCCATCTCTCTCTCTACAAGGCTTTTTAAGGATAAACTGTCCAATTAAGAAATTACCCCTAAATTATTTTTACTTTTGACCCGATAACCAACCACCTGTGGGCTGTAAGGTGGGCTTTTCTATCCAGTTACACAAATCCATGAAGAAGAAAATGAAAAAGAAGGACTGGCCTCTTCCCTAAATCTTCCATCTTGCTTTTTATATATATATATATATTATTGTACTCTAAAACCTTAAACTCTAAGTTTTCCACCATGTGATATCACACACTTCTATTCAAACTCCACACCCACAATCCCAGTGCTGTCACTCAATTTTGGAACCTTCTCCATGGCCTCAGGTCAATGCCTGTCAGCACAGAAACTCTAAAATTCTCAGTGACCAGGGTTCCAACAACAATCTCCCAAGGAATTACCAAAATAGCCTCAAAGACACATTCAGCTGTGCGTGAGGAAAGCACAACTCCAAAACCTGATCATTCATCCTGTTAATCATCTCTAGGAGTTGCCATTCACATCCACAAGCACAACAAACCCCTCCTGTGTGTGCACGTACAAATTAATGCACCAGTTATTGTTTGTAATGAGGCAAGGGGAGATGTCACAGCACTGAGAGCCCCACAGAAGGACTTGCCTAAATTGAACAAGGCATTTACAGATCCTAAGAGTCAGAGAGAGCTGCACTGACATTGACACTTCAATGTCACAGTGGCAGAGGCCGCATTTAGGGACCGGGGCCAATTCTAATGCAGCTCATCCCAGCCAGCTGAGGTCACCTGCATCAGTCCCCCACTCTGTGCCAATAGCGCAATAAAAGATGTGACTCTGTCAAGGTTTTTTGTTTGGGTTTTTTTTCCAATCAAAATGAGGAAAGGTTGCAATGTCTGTAAGGTTTTGGAGATGCTGCCAAAAAAGCAGTCATCACCTGGCTTGGAAAACAGCCTAGGATGAAATACCAGGGGCCTGTTTACACATAAAGAGACAAAGAAATTCAGGACAGGACCCACTGAACAAAGCTCAATGAACAAACCCCGTTTCAATCATGATTTTTTTCTACAAAAGGAGAGAAGATGACAAATTCATGAAAATAGCAAATGCATCAATGTGATATAACAAAACATTTCTGCTACTGTAATAACAGCCATGAGTTTATGAACCATTGGACAGAACAACCAACAGAAAAATTAAACCATTTGGCTGCGGCCACTGAAATGTAATAGATGGCTCTTGAGCAGGGATAACTGAGCACATCCTGCAGTGATTCATGTGAAAAGCTGGGTGGTGAATAAAGTGTTTAACACAAGACAGCAATATGGCATGCAAAGCAAACTAAAAACCCCATAAATAATTTAGGCACCCTTGCAAAGATTTACAAAGATTTATTTCACATATAAATCCACTTTGTCGTAATATCAGGATGAGCATTTCCATGCTTATTTATACAGAACAGAATGGAAATCTCACTTAAGAGGAATGGTCTGAAGGAATCTCCCTTCCTATGACATAATGGAGCAGCACCTTGGCTAAAGGTCTCCTGAAAACTTTGACAGTAAAATCACAGAACCACCAAATGGTTTGGGCTGGAAGGGACCTTAAAGATCATTTCATCAAGGGCAGGGAAACTTCCACTGGCCCAAGTTGCTCACATTTGTCAACACTACATAATTATATAACAAATATTTATTTACAGGGCTGAACTGAATACAATGGTGTGGGATTAACACCACAAAGCTGGTCACACTGTAGCTCCTGAGGGCAGCGCCAGCATTTATCACTGTGCCTCCACTGCAGCTCGGGGTGGGCTGGTGTGGCAGGCCCCGAGCAGTGCAGGGTTCTCACGGCCTCTCACATCCCCACGAACACTAAACAGAGAGTCTTTCCTGTTCCAGCAAGCCCAATTTCACGACCAGCCTGGGTCAAGCAAGGAACTGATATTTCTTGGCTGTTCAGACCGTGAGCCAGGGCAGAACTTGCTGCGGGACGCCTTCCATTAACATGACAATACCTGTTCCTGTCTAGGACCCAAATAACACAGCTGAACCCTCCTGTCAATACCCCAGAGATTAAATCAGAGGCTGTGGAAATTCGGCTGGCAGTTACCTACAGGTGAGTTTATCTTCCAGCCCTACACAGCGCTGCCAAGCACCACATCCTCCTCAATCTGAGCTCAGCTTGTAAAGCCTCCGGAATCCTGATGTGCACGAGAGCAGCAAAGGTGTCATTGTTTCCCCTGGGTGCTCTGAGGCCGATCTGCCGAAGCCAGGACAAGTTTTAAATGAATCATCACAGAGCAGGAGCTGAACATGGTGCCCCCCATCTCCTGGAACACAAGGAGGTGAGAGAGGAGGAATGGTCTGGGCATCACAAGGCACAGCAGAGCCCTCTGCACATTCAGGTCACGCTCCAGAGGCACATCCTGTGCACCGGGGGCTGAGCCAAGGGCTCATCCTTTAGCTGCTGCACATCAGAGGGTGCAGTTAAAACCCACAAAGCAGCCTTAGCACCACAGTTGGCCGCAGCCACAAGGGCTTGGAAGATAGATTTTAGTGTTTTATATGATGATTTTAGACATTTGTCTCCATTCATCCCCACTGCACATGTTCTGTGTGGAGTTCATCGGGAACAGACAATGCCTCCAGCCCCAAGGCAGTGGTGTTCCAATGCTCACACGTATTTGTAAGAGTTCCCAGCTGTCTCTGAAAGCAGAATAAGCACAAGCCCTATTTGAGTCTCTTTTAAGTCTTGGTTCAGGAGCAGAAGAACAAAGCATCAAGATTTTATCCTTTTTATTGCTGCAAATGCCAAGAAAAGTTTAAAATTAATAGCAACCAGAATAAAGGGGAATAAGAAATAAAAGAAACATTTACTGCCTTAGATACAGGCCTGTGCCCCTGACATCTCCATATCAGGGCAGTATTGTCTCTGCTGCAGCAGCAGGGAAGCATAAAACATGCTCTTACTGCAAACACCATGAATTTTTCTGTCCTTTTAAACTTCGCTGGGGAAGGCTGCGTACTATAAAAACAAAGAGAATGGAAGACTTTCATTCTACATAAGGCAATTACCAAGCCTGTCAGCAAGAGCAAGATTTACTGCATGGAAAGGGTAAAGAGAAAGGAGTGTGCCAAGCAGTTCAGGAAAATATTGAAAGAGACAGGCTTGCAGGATATTTTTCCAGCCCCAATTTTGGTAGAGGCCATGTAGCTGTAAGAGCAAGCTCCAAAATCCCAAACAGCCCACAGCTCTTTGTGCAGGTGATGCCACCAAAACCAGAACACACCCACAGGGCTTCTCTAATGCAAGACGTGGGACTACAAACCCACACTCCTACATGGTTCTGAGGTTATCCCAAATATTCACCTGCAACGCTGGAAGCTCTGATGGAAAACCAGAGCCAAGACACACCCAGATGGTCCAGGCAAAGCAGGTCATGATCAGGGGGCTCTTACCCAGTGTTAGTGCCCAGCAGCTCCAAGGAAAAACTTCCAGAGCATCCTTGGTTCTGGAACTCCGGCTGGGAGTGGGTCAGTGACACCTTTTGTGAGCTCTTTCTCTGTATCACAGTCTCAGCTTTGACCACAGTGCTACTGTGAGAAGTAACTGGACATCACCCAAATCTCGCTGTGTCTGAAATTCAGGAGCTGCTGCTGTTACTTTGAAATAAAGCTCAAGCTGGGAAGATTCCTTATGCTTGTAAGACTCTTGGATGGAGAAGGTATCTCCCAGCTCCTTTGCTGGGTTAAACCTCCATAGCTGTGCTGGTTCTGCCCAGCAAACTCAGCCTCAGAGATTGACTGCTGCCATTTGCTTCAAAATGGCAAGAGATTAAAAAAAAAAAAAAAATTTTCCTTTTTTTAAAGTATAAAATACTACAGTTTTGACATGAAAAGACACCCAATCAGCATTACAACTTGGAGAATGTGATGCAAACTAAAGAATAAGTACAGAAACCTTTGGCAAACTCCCAAAGAGAGCAAATGTGTTGGAAGTCTCAGCCAAACTCTCACTGGAGTTAAAAAAGGAATAGCAAGGGATTTATTCCATGCAGCATGTGTTGGTGGTTTGGGTTTGTTTTTTTTTTTTTCCCAAAGGATCCTCATTCAGCCACAAGGGGAGATCCTGTAGTGCTGGAAGCTGTGAGGAGTTTTAACACCAAAGTTCTGGTTACTGCTGCTGGGAGCCACAATTTTGGGTTCTTAGCTGCCACAGGGATGATTATCCCCTGCAGGCAAATTGCCATCCTCAGCGTAAAACATACCTGGAGCCCATATGGCCAGTAAGGAAATCCACCCTCTGATTCAGCCAGAGAGGAGAGTTCAGCTGAAATCTCTTCTAAATTGTTAAACTGCTGCTGCTCTGAAAGACTGGGCATAAATATTAACACCCCTTCTTAGCACTTGTATTTTGTATTCCTGCTTGAAGCAGCTTTTATTGCTGAGTTTTAAGTGCCTGAAATTAACACCTCCTCCTGAAAATGCTGACAGATCTTTGATTGTAGTAATGCCACGAGGCACAGAGCACAGCCACAGCACCAAAGCCTGCTGTAAACCAGAAAGCAAAGCAAAGCTCACCCTAGATCAGCCCCCTAAAACCTCCCTGGGGCCACCTGGCTGCCAAAGGAGGGCCAAGAACCCTCCAGCTGCCAGTGCTGGAAAAATCCCTGCCCTGGCAGTGGCACGTGTGCCTGCTGGGCAAGGAGGGTCAGGGAAGGGCAGGATTCAGCTGCGTGCCACAGACAAAGCCATCTGCCAGGGACAGCCTCACTTCCACTGCTCTGGGTTCGCAGGAATGATACCAACATGAAGTGACAGCATCATCCTCTCCAGGCACTGACTGATTCTTTTGGGGGGGATAATTTCTTTCCTCTCGTTCCATGAGAGATATGAGGCGTCTCCCATCCCGAAACAAATGGAAAAACAAAGGGAACTCAGAAGGGGGAGATGTGATATGGGATCCTGAAGTAATTTTGCTTTCCTTCTAGCTCTCACATTCCCTTTCTACACAAGCACACTTGCAAGGAAATAGGATTTCTCATTTTCTAAGAAATGGGTAGCAGAAATGCCTGGAAGAATTGGAACACTCTGCTTTGAATATATAAAATTCCACTTTCTGCGAATCTCTCAAAAAACTTTGCTGACAGACACAACTTTTAACTTCCGCAGCAGCAAGATGCCCCCAAAGCCATCTGAGCCTCTCCCATTGATCCCAAGTGAAACCCTCCTGCTGGGACACTGCTGCCAACCCCAAATTAAGCTGAGATTTGTGCACAAGAACCCCAGCCATACTTTGGACAAGCTCTGCTTGTCTCACTGAGCCTCTTCGGATGTGGCCCAAGCCACAGCTCCCACGGGATGACCCTTCTGCTCCATCCTTGACACCTCCCAGGCAGAGTTCCAGCGTCCCTCACCCTCACTGAGCACCAGCTCACTCCTTCTCTCCCCTTGCAGCAACAAAGGGATCTCAGAAGGCACTGGCTGCCTGATTCCTCCCCACAAACCACTCACAAACCCCACAGAACTCTGCACGGCTGTAATTGCAGTGCAACACTGCAATGTTGCTGTCCAGAGTTTCATTCTGTACTCCCAGGCTGGTTATTTACATCCTTTTGGGGCTTGGAAGAGGCAAAACCTGGGAGGAAACCCAGCTTTTCCACGATTTCTGTCCACCTTTCTTTCAGCAAGTAAACAAATCAAAAACCCTGATAAATATTTACTCCCCTGCTCCCAGAGTCAATTAAAATAACTCACAAAAATTATCGTGGGAACACCAATGCACACCAACACTGGAATAAACAGGAATATATTCTCTGTGCTGTGATGGCTGAAGAGAACTTACCATCACTTCTCAGCAATGCTGTTCTCTAACACCTTACTCAAAAAATTCCAGGTTTCCTGCCTGGCAGCGAGCGCAGGTTCCCTTTCCCAGGCTGGCTAGAGGCACCCAGAGTCCAGCAGTGTTTCCAAAAGGCTCTGGCCTCACCCCAACCCCTCCCAGCGTCAGCAGGGGCAGAGTTAGGTCGGCACTGAGAGCTACTTTGACAATCAAGGCCTAAATTAACTCAGCCAGTGGTGGCAAACTCAGAAGGGTCTTGAAAAGCCTTAACCTGAGCAGCTTCTTCCAGTCACAAAGTACCAGCATGCAGAAGAGCTCTTTCATTCTGCATAAGTCAATCTCTGCCAGATTTTGGAAAATGTTTGTGTTACTCCTCCTCAGTTGCTGTGGTCTAATTGCATCCCAAAACACTGTGTCTTCAACAAACAAACCTCTGTACGCACTTATTTGTTTTACAAAGAGCACGTTTCCTCCTCTGCGTTCCTAAAGCTGAATTCCTGGTTTTAACAGTCTTTTGTAAAACACAAAAAAAAAGCACACCAGTGATCTGAAGCAGAGATTTTCAGCTGTACACGTCAAGATTTTAGTTTCAGGATCCATCTGATCGTTCCAGCTTCTGAGAGAAGGGAGGAAGAGCTTAAAATTTCAATGAAATCCATAATCCATCTTTTGCCTAAATCCTCCAAGTCCCAGCACGCTCACCACCTGCTTTACTTTCTCTCCTGCAGCCTGGGCTCAGCAGGGAACAGTCTGCTGCAGCAAGGATTTCCATGCAATTGCAAGGGCAGCTCCTACAGCTCCGTTTCAAAGCAGAGAGGGAGAATTCTAAACAAAATCCACCGAGAGTCAGGCCTGCAACCTTTAGCAGTGCGTTGCATGTACAGGCACCCGTGCATTTGCAGATGCAGCAAGAGCTCAGGGACTTGTGACACTGGTTATAACAGAGACACAAGCATGTTTCAGCGTATTTCTGCAGCCAAAGTTAGAGAAGATTCAATTATTTTTTTATCTATATAAAAATCATGGGACATCCAGCAGAATGTCCAGAATACACTTCATCACAGAGGCTCAGATGCTTGGGTAAAGCATCCATTTAAACACTTCAGTGATTTCAGTTGTCTATTTAAGGAATCTAAACAAAACTACGCTGCCTCCCCACCCGCAGGCAGTGGAACCCCCTTCTTTGCCCCCTCACATGCACCACATTGCTGTTCAAGGTGTGCAGCGCTGCCCAGCTCTTTGCCAATATCCTGATGGAAAACTGTATCATGACAAAAATGACAAAAGTAATCCACAAGGATCTGCAGAGGCCATTATTTATACAGGAAAGGCTCAGCAGATGCTGACCTTCCCTGGAGTTCTTCCCCACCCCAATACAGATAATCCTCTCTTAGTTATTAACAGAGACAGTCCCACAAGCCTGATACACTTAAATGATTTAGCACCTCCAGGTAAAACTTTTGTGCTGCATCCTGATTTACCACCCACCAGCAGCCCTTCTCTTTTTATCAGTCAGAGCAGGAGAGATTAGATGATCCATGCAGATTTTATGTTTTGTCAGGCAGATTTACAGCCTGAGTCTCACCCCCTGCATTCAATGAGGCAAAGCTGTGTCAGAGTTGTCCTTTTGCAAGGTGTGAAAATGCAGAGCATCACACTCTGAAAAGCACCAACCAGATACTCCCCGGGTTTACTTTCCTTCTAGCTCTCACATTCCCTTTCTACACAAGTACACTTGCAAGGAAATATTATTTTTAAATTTTAAAGATTTTTGTGGGTTTCTGTAAGTTCAGCAGGAAAACAAAAAGCACATTACAGTGGCCAGGCTCAGACAGAGCCTCCACCATCCTGAGGAGAGCTGGGCAGGAGCTCCCCACCAAAGCACCAACTCCGATTGCAGCCCATGCTGAGAGTGAAAGCAGAGTCTGCTTCTCAAAAGCTTCAGAGTCACAGAACCCTGGAATGGTCTGGGCAGGAAGGAACCTTAAAGCAGATCCCAGGGCAGGGACACCTTCCATGGTCCCAGGTTGCTCCAAGCCCCATCCAAACCCAATTCCTAAATGTAACTTTTACGTGCAGGTGAGCAATTCCCTCTGTGGTCTTACGCTTATGAAAGCTTCCAAAGCTCATCATCCTGAGCTATCAAACCTTCCCCAGAAGGGTTAATGGAGGCATGGGAGCTTTCTGTAAGGGATGGAGCCAGGAGAAGAGCCCCAGGCAGGGTCTGATCACAGATAACACCTTCACTGCTTGCCAAGGCACACCTGAGCTCCCCACAGAGAGGTGAGGGAAGCTGCAACACAGGGCATCGTTCAGACAGACGGAGCTTTGCTTAACGAGAAATCTTGACTCAGCATTCAACCAAAATAAGCCAGATTATGAGCAGTAGGGCAGTCTAGTGTGGAATATGTGCTATTAACCATAGCTCAAATATGCTCAGTAATTTTCTACTAAAAGAAGTCATCACTTCACCAGCAAGTTCATTAGAAATTTAATCAAAACAAAAAGCAACTTTGTAGCTTCATGTGTTACACGAATCATTAGGACTGTGAGCAGCACCTGAAGCACCAACAATTATTTATGCCTATGGAACATGACACAGTAAGAGCACACCTTTCAAGAACACAGATATGGTACATCTAAGTGAAATTTTACACCCGCAAAGCACAGGAAAAAGGAAACAAATCTCTTTCCTCAAAGTCAGACACAAAAATCACCCCACTTATTACACAATTATTTAAAATCAGTAGTATTTGTATTTGATTTGGAAGTCCAGCACCATTCTGCTCAAGACCTCATCCTAAACTGATTTTAGAGCTCCACCCTTGATGGATATGCTTCTTGAAAGTATTGTCAGCACCCCAGCTGCTGTAGGGGACTAATGATTTTATTTGGTTTCGGTCAGAAGTGAGATTTGTGTCTATCATTGCCCTGACTAGACAGAAATAAATTAACCTAGCACAGCAGCCAGGAGTGCAAAACCAGCTTCTGTAAAGCTGCTGATTCCTCAGGTAAACATGAGGAATTCTTCCTTTCTGTGCGTGCAGGCAAGCTGCTGAGCCCCTCTGAGGCCACCCTTTGTGTCGCCCCTGCAGCCCCGAGAAGAGAGCTCTGCCCTGGTGCCTGGCACACCGGAGCTGCAGGCACTGTCCTTGGCTCTTTGCAAACATTGCTGCTCTCTGCCTGCTCTGCTTGATTGTGGTCCTGAAGTTAAATTTGGATTGATCAGTGATTGCTGTTGCCAGCCAAGTCGGCTTCATACTCCACTGCCTCAAAACATTTTACATCTTCAGTTCTGTGTGTCCGTGAGGATGCTGCAGGAGCTGAGTCTGTGAGGAGAGACAGAGCTCTAACTCTGGAAGCAGGGATTTCCTGTCAAAACAGAGGCTCTGAAATACCTGTGTTCTTGAAATCTCACCTTGTTAAACTGCTTCCTTTGCCTTAATCCCTGCAACTGATCAAAACTCCCTTTATCCTCAATTTTGATAGAAGCTCTGACTCTGCCAAGGAACTGTCTTGTGTCTTTCTGCATAACCGAGGCCTTGGGTTGTTAACTTAAACATTTAAACATCATCTTCTCCAAAGGATTCCTCGAGTAAGGCTGCCTGTAATTCCCACTGATGGAACACACACACACAATGTAGATGCAGGCCCAAATGCCAAAGGTACTGCTCAACCCAAACTCTTGATATAACAGAGATCATTTTCAAAAGTGCTTCTGACAAGTAAAAAAATAAATCTGTCACATGAATTAAGGACAACCCTTGGCAAGCATCCAAATTTTTCTATATTCCACAATTTTATTCAGCTATAAAGGATAAAATGCTGCACCTTACCATGAGCAACATGTAGCAAACTACCCCGCAATAGTGTCCCCTATGATTCTAATCTAACTTTATTCTACTATACAGGCAATTTCTTATTAAAATCTACTCCTAAAGTGAGCTCAGCAGTTGAATGAGATAAGCATCTATTTAATACAGAAATCCTTTTACCAATTCTGTTTCTGTGTAGGAGCAGCAAGATGAAAATGCCAGTGGATGCAACATCTCACTGAGACTTTCAACTCAGATGTCAGATTATGCTGCTTTTTCTTCCACGAGAATCTATAAAGGACCAAACTAAAACCATTGGTTTATTGTATAAATATCATGGAAATGGTGCTTTCAGTTATTATCCACTGGGATCACATCTCAGGTGAGAGAGGAAAAACTCCAAATCCCTTTGACCATTGCCAGAGATACCACAGACCCTTTTCACACATTGATTTTCGGTGTTATTTACTTTGCAAGAGTAGAAATACCCCTTTGCATGTTCCAGAAATAAGAAGGCTAGAGGAGTCATCTATATGGGAGTAAGATAGGATATTGAACTAGATTCCCTGAAGCAGAAGTCACTGGCATAGAGGTAATATTTCAGAAGCTGGAATTGATTTCTAAGCCAGTCCTTCAGCATCCAGCATTCATGAGAGCTCATATTGGATGAAAACAAGTCGATACAAGAGGCATGAGAGATTTAAAAGGCTTTGAGGTACAGTAGGATAACAATGGATAATTTACACATGATGCTTAATAAGCAACTGCAGAAAAGCTTTTTCTTCTGCCTATGCCCAAGGTAATTTTTCTCTCTTTTTTTTTACAGTTACACAGTAAACTTTATAATGTGATTTTGACCAACCTGAGCCAGGCCAGTGGCTCTTACTCTGGGTTTAATGTGGCAGAAGGTGTCCAAGGCCTTTTTATTACTTGCTGTGGTACTCAAGCCTGCCTCTGGTTCTCCCTCAGTAAATCTTGATCAGCACCAATCTATTCCATTTTATCTCAGCCTTTCAGGATTTATATCCAAGGAAAAGAGCTGATTTTGGCCTTGTGCCAATCTGTCAAAATAATCAAAAGGCTCTTTCTCTCATAAAAATCTAACAGGACTTTTCTGATGACTCCAGCTAATATTCAGCACACTTGAAATAGAGTCCCCGATCTTGCCTAAGAAAAGCTTCCCTTTGCCTCTTTAAGCAAGCTCATATACTAAAAACTCCAAGTATTGTCAGGTTAAAATATGAGACAAATTAACCTTCATTAAGAAAATGCACCTGCAACACAGCCTACCAACTGTGAAAAAGCAACTGTTCCCTGGATTTGCATTTGTATTGTCTTCACCCCTCATTAAACAGTCCTGCTGAATCTTGCTGAGCAGCCACTGGCTGCTCCATGTTCAGCAAGAAGCATCTCTCTAGAATCGCAGCAATTTTGCAAAATCAAATTATTTATTCAAAAATAAGTTAGCAGACCTTTTTTTTAAAAAAAAATCATCATTCTTTCATCACATCCAAAGAAAATAAATGTTATGTAGGAAGTCTGGTTAGTGACAAGAATAGATTGAGGAACAAGAGAAACTTTTTATTTTTGTGTTAGGGTTTATTTTTTGAGTCAGGATAATCGAAACTACATAAAATACTGGATGAAAGTGTGATTACAACTTGGCATAAGGGGCTGTAAAAGTAAACAAGTCACAAACTCCAAACCCTAGTCCCAACACAAATGTTTTCAGCCGGCTTTCACAAATACTGATACAGAAGTTTTTGTTGAATTAAACTTTGCCCTGTACAGAATTCATTTCCATCAGTTTCTAGGAGCATAAAGCTACAAATAATAAAAACAACAGTGAAATAGCCCTGGCTCTGCCTCTTATTTAAGATGTAGTAGCGTAAAAGGATATTAAACCATTTAAACACTCCCAGCTGCTAAGACTGATACACACAGCCAGGAGGGTTCTCACTGTAACCTGTCAAAATTTCACGGCACATCCTTTGTGCCTCGTGAGGGACTGTCACCAGGGGAGGCACCCACAGGATCCTCCTGCAGTGACCACAGCCAGAATGAGAGAGGTGATGCACTCAGGCACTGCCCCCAGGGAGGGCTGAGCTGGAANCAAGCCCTCCGACCAGACTTTTGCAGAGAGCACAACAGAATTTTTCATCTCAGAAAGACTCCTCAGTGATGAAATGAAGCTTGTAGGTAAAAAGGGCTCTGAAGTCACTGCAGAGTCAGATGATTATGTAAGGAATACAACACTGGGATGCTTAATTCCACTGGCTTCATTCCAACAGCTGACTCTGCCAAGGGGGGATTGAACCAACTGAAAGGCACAAACCCACTGTCAGGACACAGACTCACCTCTTCACGACTGAAACCCAGGTCACCTTCTACCTTACCTCATCCAAGCCTTTCCTGCAGACAGGTACAACGTGACTCTACTGAGGCAGAGTCTCCTCCACACCAGTGGGACTCGTATGCCCCACTCAAACCTTCAGGGTTTCTCCCTCCTCAGCTCTGCTCTCTGAAAACTCGTGGTAAATATGAAATTGGAGCAGGGACTTGATTAGGATCTTTCACTTAATAACCAAATTGCTGGGCAAGTGCCTATCAAGACCAGTTTTACAGCTCTTACTCTTCCGACACCGCGAGCCCAAAATCACACCACAACGATGTGGGGTTTAAAAACCTTTCACTTCACAGATGCACAAGAAGTCACAAGAGATGTGTGGATTTTATAACTTAGAGGGGAAAAAAATTCCCAGGTCAAGATTTAACAAACTCCAAACTCACTTTTTCTAGAAGGTTCCACTTCTCAAAGAGTCACCAAATCGTCCAGCTGGTGTTCATCCCATTAACAGTGCAGTGGGATATGGCTGCTGGACATTAAAATAGTGAACCTGTGTCCTGCATCCAAAAAAAGGCTTTTTCATTGTTTTATGTGCAGGGAATAAGTGTCATCCATTGTTTACTTTGAAAAAAACAAACACTTTCAGACTTTGGAATGGGTGAAATCCCACAGCATTTTCTACAGACTTAAGTTATTGCGCTTTAAAAAGAAATTCAATACAAGCACAGATACCTAATTACTTGTGAATCAGTCCCATATAAATATTAGACTATAAATTAGACTGCTTGAACGTAATTCCTCTGCTTCTTGGGGCCTACTGAAAAATAAATTATAATAAAATACCATTGTGCCACAGCACAAAAAGCCTTCATATTTTACCAGAGCTGAGATAATGAAAGATTCAGATGCTTTAAATTCTCCTCAAGATTCAAGATCTTGGGGAAATCCATATATAGACTCACAAACAAACTTCTTTATGCTCTGATAACAGCCCTGCTGCCTTCAAAACATGATTTAAGCATGTTCAGTACTCAAAGGCTCCTAGCAGAGCACAGATTGTCTCTCCCCAACTACCGTTACTTTCAGGTAGGTCCTAGCTTTAGAACTTAGCCCTGACAAGCTCTAAACTGGCCAAAACAGGCACAGGACTTTGCTGTTTCAGATGTGTCACTGCTGGAGCATCAGTGACAGATGGGACAGGCGGCAGCACTGGCCCTGCCAGTCCCCAGAGGGAGATTCAGCTGCAGACAGGACCAGGAGCAGCAGGAGGCTTCAGGTACCCTTTGTTCCACAGGATGAACCTTCGTCTTGGGATGGATCTGAACAGAAATGGCGCTGGGCACCAAACCCTTCCGCAAAGATGGGTGTTCTCTCCCAAGTAAGGAAAGGACATCCAAAATAATTAATTGGGGTTTTCAGGCTGGCCAGCTCTGCAAAACATGAAAGGCTGATCAGCAAACCTGCCTTGCTGACAGGTGGATTTGCCCCAGTGAACAGCTGGAGCAAAGGTGCCCATGGAATTTGGCAAAGATTCCATAAGAAAGAACCTGCTTCAGGCTGGGGTGAGCTCTGCAGGGCCAACAGCCAAAACTCTGCTCTGTGCCTGCACCCGGCCGCTGCCAGTGGCACCAAAGCCAAGAAAGAAACAGGTGACACTTTTTTAAAGCACACACACGAACTTTATGTGCAATATTTGCTTCACAGATACAGCTCTGACATCTAGCTAAACCAAATGATGACCTGGCTCTGCTACTGCTGAATGTTTTCTGCGCAGCCTGGGGCAGTGAGGTGAGATTCTAACTAAAGGAGGAGCTTCTGCAGCACTCACAACATCCAGCTGGTAGAAAGATCCAGGCCTGGTTACTACTGACCACGTAAATCCAGAATTCATCCTGCATTTCCCTGTGAGAGCTGGGCAAGACCAGACTGTGAATCATCAGCGCCTTGAGTTAGATTGTCACAAATCAATGTGGAGAATTATTCCCCCTGTCATCCACATAGAACCAAGCTCATCTCCAAGACAACTCCTTTGTCCAGACAAGAAAAAAATCCTGTTCAAACTTCAAATAAAGATTCCTATGATGTCTTCCAAGCTCTCTCCATAAATGAATGCAAGCTGTGCTCATCTTTGTTTCATCCTACCTGAAACTGCATATTTAAGTTCCACTGATGCTGAATTTGATCTAAGTGTCCTGTTAGAAGAATGAAAGGTTGAGAAGGCAGTTAAACACACCCCTTTATAGCTGCTGATCAAACCACTGCCACTTGTTTTAATCACCATTATTGGTGTCTGAGATCAGGAGATATTTTTTATAACGTGTTGTCACCAGGATTAGAAGCGTAGCAGCAATTTTATGTTCTTGTTTAGGCCACAGGGGAAAAACAACATGCAAAGAAACTGTTTAAAATGGGAGTTTGTATAATGCCCAGCAGCAGAAAAAAAGCCCATCACACAACAAATATCCAAGAAAACTATTAACTTTGTCCATCCCAATGACAATCACCGTTCCTAAATTAATTTAAATGTGTTCTGTACAAACCGCCTCAATCCAATCATCTTGTTTTGGTATTATGGACATAACAGCTAAAGTCAGGCACAACAGCATCTGTGTGCCTATAATCTGAATAAAAGCAGTGTGCTGGAGGAGAGAGAGGAATTAATGTATTTTAGCACCTAATCTACATATTCTTTAAAAAGTCTGATACATGTAGGAATTCCTTTCTATTAAAAGCTAAATACTCCTTCCCTACCCTTTTTTATTATTTTAAGATTCTTCCACCAGGCTTCTTTCAGAAAACTACTTTTATTTCCCTGGGCTGCCAATCAAGGTTCCTGGGCAATGATCACTTTCACTGCTACCCAGTGTCAGTCACAGTCTGTCACATCACATTGAGAGGAAAATCCAAAGTGATTGCTGCACCTGGACAGGAATGTGGAGCACAGGGCGAGCTCCTCTGATTGTGCTGTGACAACTGAGCACATATTTACTAATAATCCATCTTTCTTAAAACATTACCATCAGTATTGGCCTGATAGCAACAACCTTGGGGCATATACAAATACTCAACGTGCTTGGTTCATCATTATATTGAAATGTTATGAATGTTATGAATATTTCCAGCAAAATCATTCATTATAAAGGTAAGAACAGGCAGGTATTTGCAGAATGAGGACACCAGACTGAACTGAGATTTTTAATTAAGTGTATGAACAGCACAATGAAACCTTAATTAAGATCTCTAGAGGTTACAAGCATCCAAGCAATAAAGGCACAGTGGTGTTGTCACTTGCCATGTGCAGTTGGCACATTAGCTCCCAGCGCACCAGTTAATTTTGATTTACAAGAACACACGTGCTCAGTGTGTTGGGTCCTGAGCTGCTCTCACTCAATGAATGTTGGTCTGTGCACCCTAAAGGCTGAAAGTATCCAAATCAAATTCCAAGAAAATCATCACAGTCGCATTTTTGTCTGTCTTCCCCCATCTCCTCCCATGTCCCATTCATCAGAAGTTAACAGAACTCTTTCTCTGGAGCTGGCCTTTCCTGAAATAGGACCAGGCAGAGTTTGTGATTAATTCTAAAGTAACATAACCAACTTTCACTAAAGTCACAGGCAGGACAATTCTGGTTTATGAATTTTTGAGTAAACTACAGCCAAGTATCAAAGAAATCTGGATTAAAACTGAAATTCCAGAGCTAGGTAAGATGCAAGTGCTTTGGCACAGAACTAAGGCAGAAGCCACCTTTTTGATGCAGCAATCTTCACCAAATTTTAGTTCATACAAAAACCTTAAACTCAAAAAACCTAAAAACCTAGGACTGTCAAAAAAGGAGCAGTGATCAAGCAAACATCTGAGGACCTGCTTCCACAAAGCCCCATTAACCAGATTAGAGCAGAAAATAACAGACCCTGGCCGGGTAAATCGCTGCTGACAGTTGGAGCTTTTCCAATGAAAATGTCTCATAAGCAATAGGGACATCTCCAGCGAGGGGGCTATTGGAAATCCTGCTCTGAAACAGCTGCTATTTCTCGCGTTATCACCCCCCCGGGAGCTGATGTCCTTGCACAAAACAGATTTTGCAGGAGGAAGCTGCGAGCTGGGGCCGGGGCACTCGGAGCTGCTCCCGGTGCCAACAATCCCACCTCAGATGGGCCCCATTTGGCTTCCCCCTACAAACCCTGCCAGCAGGGCTTGGGCATCACCCTGCCCGTGGCCTGGCATCAAATCCTCTGCCATGATTTACGGGGGGGCTGCAAAGGGGCGAGTTCATCCGTTCCAGCCCTCGCTGCTGCTCTGGGGGATCGGGATAACAGCACCGCTCAGAGCAGCCTTTGGGAAGCAGACAGGGTTTTGTCCTTCCTCAGGAAGTGATCCCTGTGAATGCTGGAATGTTCTTACCTCCACCATCCTGCCCAGCAGCTTTCAGACTGAAGCAGGAAGTTTCCTGTGGCTGCCTGCATATTTTATATTTTGTCCTTTCTGTGGCTGAGCTAATTTTCCCCTGCTTTCCTGGGTTAGTGGCCTAGGAAACTGTATATTTAGCTTTTCTTATTGTAGAGGCACAATAGAACAGAAGTCTCAACCCTGTTTCCCTCTCACCCACAGCTTAAACACAATTAACTTTTCATTTGATGCATTCTTCCTGTCTGCACTCATAATGCTCCCCCAGGAAATGAGAGCCAATAAGTCCTACCCAGGAGTAGGAGAGCAGGGTACTGACCAAATATTGTATAATGCTGTATTATAGGCCTATGGGAAAAAAGTTAATTAAAGACCACTGATATCCTTTGGGAAAATGTTTAATATATTAGCTCTTGCAGCACAACCACACTATGCAAACAAACCCCTCCTCGTTGGAAAATGTGAATATATCACACATTTGGGGGGAAAAAAAAAAAAACCCAGCAAAATCCAGCAGTGTTTTTATTGGTCATTGGCCACAAATAAGTCTAATAAGATACACAAAGAACACACTTAAAGAGTATTAACTTCAACAAACGTGATCTCTGCTGTGGCCTATACATCACCTTCCTGAAGTGGGAAGCACCTTTGTACAATTCAGGTGCTGCCATAATTTTCTGCAACAGCAATAACAATTAATAAACATTTCCACATAGTTCCTTGGGCTTGGTAAGCACAAAACAAGACTCAAAGACAGACTCAGGCTTCCAAATGCTCCCAGAATAGGAGCCTTGTAAGTCTGGACAGTTGTATCCAAAAACCAGAGTTGAGAGTGTCTCTATCCCTGCCTAACCCTCCCCACAGGGATGTACAACACTGACGTGCTGCAAGGTATTAATTTGGAAAGCCAAAAACTAAATGCTCCGATAGCCACGCATTTTATGCAGTAGAAAAGTGGAGGTTTATTGAATAGCTTTCTCATTAGCATACAGCTCCAGAGGAACAAACCCAGTCTCTGAGGCCATATTAAGCAAGCCTCATGGCTACGTTTTCTTTCACTGCTGTTATTAACCCTCTGGAGCAGGTGCCGCGTTTCAGCACCTGCAACAGGTTCACACCATGGTTAGCACCTGCATTTGAATGCAAACAGGATGTTTGCTTGAAAGCAAGTGCATTTTTTTTTCAGCAACAGGCTCCAAAGAAAACCCAACCGCACAAATCGGGATTTCAGCCTCCACTGACTTTGATGAGGCAGGAGCACCCTGGTACCCAGATTCCTTGGACATCCCAGTACCACCAGCAGGAAATGCTCAGAATTGCTCTGAACAGATGGAGCGCGCAAGAGGAAGCCCCTAAGCACGTGGGTGTGACTGCCCACCATGTCTGACAGCCTGAGAAAAATGGCTAAACCAAACCACAGAGCAGGGGTAGCAGGATTTCCAGTGGGATCGGAGACTCTGCCTGGTGGGAGGGAGTGCCTCCCTTCCTGCGCAGCCCCAGAGCATCCAAGGGCAGTGATGTGTCTGACACACGGGCGCCAGCCAGGGAGAGCAGGCTGCGCACCCCAAATCTGGCAGCACAGCATCTCCCTCCTGGGGCCCTGGCAGGTGCCTTATTCCAGCCCTGGGGAGGGCACACAGCTCAGGAGCAGGTCACAGGGTTTGCATTTCACCTCACACCTAGGAATTCAGGGCAGAGGTGTGGATGTGGAGGCTGAACTCCAAAGAGGTGTGTGCGGGGCAAGGGAAGAGCAAACACAGATGGAAAATGGCTGCATGCACACAGTTGAACCACAGACCTTTCTTTTCTTTACACTGTTTTAGGTTCAGTTGTGACATGCAGCTTGCTCTTATTTAAACAGGACACTGGCACTGAGTTTTGCCATAAAATTGAGTTATTTGAGCAGTTTCCCCCCAACACACTCACACCCTCAATGGTTTTCACCAGGGGATCTCAGAACACTTCATTCCAGAGCAGGAGGAAGGATGACCTGGCCCACCAGGTACTGCCAAAGCTGTCACCTGCCTAAATCATGTCGGAACTGTATCCTGCCGGTCCCACTGCCGGCCCCAATGAAGACATCAGCCCCCTGAGAGTGATACCCGTGGCACCACCAGCAGCAATAGCTGGATCAGCTCAAAGGAATGTCCTCCTTTCTACTTCTTTTGAGACATTCTTTGTTTAAAAAAGAAGCCTACCCACACACAAATTCATTATAATCACACACATGTTCTTTTTTGGGTTCTTTAAAAAGCACATCTGCAACGAGGCCACCCACAAGCTGAAATAAGAGTCATTTGTCTAGCAGGGTTTCCTGGTGGAATACACAACAAGAAAGACACAGTCTCTGTGCTAAAAATAAGTGTGTATCTTCACCACGCTTCTAGTTTTGACTTTAAGCTTTAACTACAAGGTGCTCCCCGAATAGAGTTATTGTGTCTACGATTTATCAGGCAACATATTGCTCCTTACTTTTGTAATTACAAACACCTTTCTCCAACACTCAAACAATTGTTTGCACGAAAATAACCTCATGTGAAAGGAGTAATAAGCACAAAATGATGTTTCATTAAGACCATTAACGATTTTTTATTAGCAGTTCCATCAGATTTAAATGGCATCTTTAGTCTGTGCATGTGCATATGTATAATCTGCGTCAGATTTGTCAGCTTTTGATGGATGTTTTCACTCTCACTGCTATTATTACTCTTATGTAGTAATAGTGGCAACAGGGACCTAGTTTATTAAACCTTATGTTGCATCTGCCACAGTGCCCTGGGGCTGGAGCGCAGTCATCTATTCCAAGCACTATTCCTTGCAATTACACTTGATTGTTAACTGTATGTGTTCAGGACCACTTACATTTGAGTGCTGAGGTTTTCTTCTGATGGGCCATGCTCGAGCTCCTGGACAGTTAATGGGATTGTCCAGATCATTAGAACTGAAGCACAAAGGGAAAGTACATTAGCATAGCTAATAGTGGATTAAAATATCAGCGATAGCAGTATGGCTTGGAGATCTTTTGGGAGTGTGTTTTAGAGGCAGCAGGTTCGAAAGGGGGGTTGGCACTGAGGATATGGTGTGCTGGCATGCAGGGTTAGGATACAGGATTGGGATATGGGATCATAAATGCAGGACTGGGATATGGGATGAAGGATACAGGATAGGAATGAAGGACAAAGAACTGGAAAGTAGGACTGGGATGCAGCACTGGAATTCAGGACTCAGATGCCGCGCTGGAATACAGGATGGAGGATTCCAGATGAGGGATGCAGGTCTGGGTTGCAGGATTTGTGTGTGTGATGGAGAGTACTTTTGAGGAATGCCGGATGCAGGACTGGGATGTGGGTCCATGACGGGGGATCAGGGATGTGGGATCCGGGTGGTTGTGGCAGCGCCAGGGCAGCAGCCCCTCAGAGCACACACTGCACCATCCCTGCCCAGCCAGCATCCTCCGCCATCCACCCTGCCAGGAGCCACAGTAAATCCTCCCGAGGGGCAGCCTGAGGTTTGCAGTGACACCACAATCACTTCTGTGGAAAGGCGCACGCTGATGGGCTCAGCCTGGAAAGGGTCACGTCAGTCATTCCCCTCAGGTGACAAAGCACCCAGAGCATGCCACAGAAGAAGGAATGCAGTGATTCCTTGGCTGCTGCATCACTGTTTGAGCACAGACACCATAAACCTCTCCCAGGAGAAAATTACCTCCAGCATCCTCGGGGAGCACAAAACGTGCCTGCCAAACACAGCACAATGCACGGAGTGAAAACTGCACACTGAGGGATCCCACAAGAAATAAGGTGAGTCAAGAGCACCCACTGCTCCAACAGAACAGGTAACTTCAAACATCCGAGCAAAGGGAATGACCAGGAGAGGAGCACAGTCCCTCCAAGTGGCTGAATGGAAGGTGGGAGCTGCTGTGCAGCAGCAAACACAAGGAGTTCACACATCACCAGGTCCAGCAGCCCAGCCTGAAGGGCTGGGAATGAGAGAGCTTTGTGTGAACACCTTTTCTCTGCAGGACTGGCAGCATTTCCATTCATCTGCAGCAAGGTTCCTGCAAGCTGAGCAGCAGAGTGGGACTAAATGCCAATATTTGCTTTCATGTCATCAGAGAGCCTTTCAGCACGAGCCAGGTGAGCCCAGACCTCAGGTACAGCAAAGCAACAGGACCAGGAGAGATGTGAAAACATCCCAATCACATTTTGTCAACTTCTGCTTAAGGGTTGATTGATGCTCTTTTAACATCAAACAACATTAATCTTGGAAGCTTTGAGATCAAGCCATCCTTCATCAGTTAAAAACTTTCAAATCAACCACTGAGAGATTAATTAATACAGAAGACATCGAGATGTCTGTGTAATTACTGTTCTGCAACAATTAGGAAGTTTACATTATCTGCCCAGAGACAGACAATTGCTAAGCCTGGTACTAGTAATAAATCAAGTTCTCTTTTTAACAAATTGTTAAACTTGAATATAGACACTTGTATGGATGCACTTATTGACATTTTTCTGAATAGACTTCTCTTAACAAGCACAAGCTTTTGTACATTGAGCACAAAGTTTGACTTATTTCATATGCAGAAAAATAAAAGCAAACTTTGTAGCAGTATCAAAGATCACAGTGGCCTCCTAAAATAAAATAATTAAACAATTAAAGTCGTACCAGCAGACAAGCAGAGATGGTCTAAAAAATATCAAGAGACCGAAGGCATAAATCATGATTACAACCTGGATAATCTTTGACCTACGCACAAGCTACAAGGTTCAAAGGTGGCATTGCATTATGTATTTATTGCCTGCCCAAGCCATTATTCACCAGCCTTCATTTTAAGGAGTAGGTATGATGGGAGTCCTGGGCAGGGAAGAATACATCGTAAAACCTCCCCTATAAAGGATGGCACAGCTAATTTATCTTGTGCTTCCTCCTCCTCAGTTCATGGCGTGGCAGCTCCCGGCAAAATGTCCCTTGGACGCCAGGACCAGCTTGTCCGGTGCTCCCGTCAGCACCCCCCAAACCACAGCCAGGCTTTTGGCCACCAGCTCTGCACTGCCTTGCTCCCCCTCTCCCTTGGGTGTTCTGGCAGCTCCCAGGGACTCCAGCAAGGTGCAAATTTCCCAGATATACTGATAGGGAATCCATGGGAAGTGCAGTGATTTTAACAGCCCTGTGATGGTTTTGCCAAAAAAAAAAAAAAAAAATCCTAACCACTCCTTTGCCAATATTCAGGTCTTTTCAGTAATTTGAGGAAACTACGTACCAGATATCTTAGTGCAAAACAGTCACAAAGAAGCTGAAAAACATCGCAGCTTATGTGAGAATGTGCATTCAGCTCGTTCCGTATTCAGCTCCAACAGAGGAGGCAATTTCTGTAAAACCCAGTTTTGCTGCCTAGTTTCTGGCACCGTTATCTAAACAAGCCCTCAGGCAGTTATTTGTAGTATTTACATTTTTTACCAACTTATCACGAGAAAATCCAATTGTTCCTAATGACAGTCACACTGTGTCTCTCCCATTCTCATATCCAGGGAAGTGTTTATTATCCATTTGTAGTAATTAAGGCACTGATGTTCTATGGATCCATAAAGCCAACGTCATTAGGCAAACAAAGGCACTTTTTTCAGCCCCAACTTATTGCTGCAAAAATATTTAAAAATAAAAGCTCATTTATAACACATAGCATAGTTTGAAGGACAAACCTCTATTGGCTAATCTCAAGCATTCTTAGAACTGGAAAAAAAAAAAAGTCCATAAAATAATTATTTTCCCAGCATTTGCTAAAAAGCAAAGAAAGAAGTAAAATAATTAGCCAGCCAAAGCCAGAGAGGTGATGTTTGACAATGACTGTCTTTCCATATTTGTTTTCTTGTAAAATGGTTAAACAAACTCCTTAGCAAGTTTGCGTAAGGCAGGAAAGCAGGATGGGAATCAAGTGTCTGCATTAAACAAAATTTATTAAATCCACCGCAGCCAGGGAGAGCCACTGAAAGCCAGCATAGCTGTGTCTGAACTGTCAAGCCAGGATCTTAAACCCCAGGAGGACACACCTCTGCCACAGCACATCTTTCAGCCCTTCACAGGACTGTCAGGGTCCTCAGAGAGGCCAAGTGAAATCCCCGAGTTTGTGAAGTCCACAAAAACGCCCACATTAAACTCTGGATTTATTCTGCATCTCCATTCTCCATAGCAGCCCTGCTCACCACCTCAGCACCTCGCACAAAACATGAATTTTATTTCAATACTTCTTACTCCAGTGGAGAACCACAGCCCAGCAGCAACCTCCAGAAGAAACAGCCCATCATTTCTGGAAATGCTATCTTGCTCTACATCACATCTTGTTCTATTTCCTCTCTTGGCAGTGCTGCAGTTATCCACTGCAGCACATGTTAAATTAGGACTGGAACACTTCACGAGTATTTTCTTCCCCCAGCCACGCAGTGAAACAAATTCTGTTCCTCAGCAAACCCCTCCTGTAAGTGCACACACACTTCCAAACACAACAGCCACAGTCATTTTTTGTCCTTGCAGAGCTGGAGAAAGTGGGAGTTCACATCTTCTCGTGGCATAAAGTTTAAATGAAGTGTTTGAAAAAAGGTGTCTCGTTGGAGCTGTACAGAGTTTCTGTAACGGTGATCAAATTGTAGCGAGTTTGGGTTTCAGTGTAAGATGTAAAAATTGGACTGCATTTTCTCAAGTCTGCAAATCTTCTTGGCAGATCTGAGCTTTAGCTCAAACAGATCTGGCCTGATTTATATTTTGTTTGAAATGATGCCCAAAACTATGATTAAGTAAGGTTTCCACCAAGCCGCTCAATTCAGCTCGATGGAGTGGTCTCATTTTTCCTGGAAGATAGGAGTTCTCTCTCCAAAAGGAGACAGATGTGCAGAAAGCTTCTCCACAGAGTGTCAAGATGACCAAAAAAAGAGGCTCCAAAGACAATGATGTACAACACAGCGCTCAGGAAAACAGCTTTGTCTTTCTCATGATTAATATCCCAACGGAGGAGCAGCTCACGCTTCATCCACTGGATCTGAGCAAAGTACAGTGGGACAGATCTGGCACTGGGGAAGGCGGTTCCACAGCAACATTCCTGTTTTATTGTCCCCTTTGATATCTGAGGGAGAAACACTTAGAGAACCAGATGCTTTTTTTGGAAAGTCAGCTCAGCAGTGGAGGGAGCACAGACTGAGCCAGAGGAGGCTGGGCAGGGCTTTACCCTACCACAGAGGTGGGCTTGGACCTTAAAAACATCTCCCAAGCCCTCAGTTAGTGCCACAGTTAATCCACTCCTTCCACCTGAGGAGTGCAAACAGTCTCCAGGCTGAGGGGTGGTGGAGGAGCCGACATCTCCTGAGCAGATTTTACCTTGGCAGCTTTTTAGTACCTTTTGTTATCCCCACCTGCAGCCTAATGAATGCAGGTGCCACAGGGCACCCTGACACAAATAAAAACGGCATTCTGCTTTCATGTTCGGTTTCAGCATGCAAATTACAGGTACTCACGTGTAAAATGCTTCCATATAGCCCATAAGGCATAAAAACCAACCAGAAAACTTCAGGAGTGATCATATACGAAACTGAACTTTTAGGACCTACTGTAATGGTGATAAAAAACTTTTTTAGGATGACTAAGTCTGTGCATTCAGGATTTACTATTTCTTCATTGCACTGCTTCCAAATGTGCTGCCAAAAGTCATGGTTCACGTTGAATTTTTTAAAACTCAGATCTATTTAGCACTTTAATGTCATAATGCACATTACACAGCAGAAGCTGAATTGCTAATTATCAATTTATGTGAAATTTTACTTCTATGAAAAAGGTCATTTGCATATATATTAAATACAGTTTGCATTTAAAACTGCAGGGAAAGTTACATATTAATGTTCTGTAACAAAGTTGAATTTTGTATTACCGTTACACATGGGGAAAAAAGAACTAAACCTGAGTTTCTGCAATACCTGAAGTAACAGGTTATTCAATCCTGACTGAAGATAAAATTACTAAGCAGTATTTCAGATTGACATTTTAAAGCATTGTGGTGTATTAGAGTCTTAAGAATGGAGTCACTTCTACAAAAAGTTTGTGTTCATCTCACCAAGATAAAAAAAATCTAGAGAGGAGTTACACATTGGGAGCTAAGCTTCCAACTAAGCAAATTTCTGGATAGGAAGAGAACTCTAGACTATGAGCACCTCTAGCTGCATCTCAGCTTCAGTCCTAGGAGGAGTCACAATTCCAGACAGGAATTTATGCAATGAATTAGAATCACAAAATTTGGTCCCTCAAAACCTCATCATCTGCACAGGTGAGCCAAGCTTTCAGTACCAAACTGAACTCACATCAATGTTACCAAAGATGTGGAGATACAGCCAGTGTAGAAATGAGTATTTATTCTTAACTGCTGTGTGCTTCCTAAAGAACAGTCTGTGTGGAGAAGAGTCAAAATAATCCCAATATCCCACTGGAGGTGCATCTTCCCTAGCCTCCAGCCAGCCATTCGGGGAGAAATCAGAGTTATTTCTACCTGCTCCATTCCTCAGTGGGGACATTCCCCTGGGGAGGAGCCTCAGAAGTTCCCTGCTCAGAGTCCTTTGCCTCACAGCCGTTATCCTTTTGCCACCCTGGGCTGGGGCACTGACCTGCTGCTCGCAGAAACTGAAACAAGAGCTCCACACATCTCATCCCTTCTCCCTTTGCAAACAGCCAGGTGAGCTCCACTTGCTTTTTGGAACTAACCTTCACTTCCATAGATTCATCCTGACCAGGTCACATCCTTATAAACAGGAGAAGGAACACTCTTATTCTTAGACCAGAGTTCAAACTCACACCTGCTCTGCCTCAAATGCTCAGCATGGCATTGCCAGTAACAGCACGTAGGAGCATAACCACTCCAATTATTTGCTATAAAGGTGCCACACTACAGCTCCCAGGAGGGTTGGAATTGCTGAATGCCACAGTCTCCACAAGGAAGGAAATGCTACTGTGGTGCTTATGTGAAAATTCACTAAGTTCCTGCCCTCAAGGGAATAGTTTCCTCCTGTGATAATGCTAAACATAAAACACATTGAATTTTAAGACCAGTGAAAAGAAAATCTGTGTGAATAAATTATTATTTATATGAAAATGCACAGTCAGGACAACGACTACATATGTAAGGCCATAAAATTTAAGTATCTCACTTGGTTGTTTTAGCATACTGGGGAAAGCTATTGTCCATCTGTGGCCACACATTCATCCTCACTGTCTACCAGGCTCACTGCCTGAGCAGTGCATTCCATTATTTAATGGAAAATGAGGTAAAACTTCTTTAGGAGTAAGCTGAGAGTTGTTGGATGAGCAGCGAGAAGACCCACTCAGTTCGTGGGGATTCTGCTTATTCCCCTTTGCATCTGAACACTGCATTTCCCAGTCATCACTTGTAGTATTGCCAAGAACTTAAAACAAAGGGAGCATGCTTCACCAGAAAATTGCTTTGGCTTAATTTTCTGCCATTGCTCTTCTTCTTCCTCACAGCTTCTGCTTCAGATGAAAATTCTTCAGAGGTAGAGGTCGTGACAGAGGATACAGATGCATAAGGCAATGCCTTTATAAACATGCAATGACACTGGCTGCTGCATCAACGTGGCACAAAGGCCTAATGTTGTTCTTAATAAAGGTTTCTTGTTATTTTCCAGGAAAACAGTACCAATCTAAAAGCCAGAAGTAGGAAAATCTAGCATGGCTTAACTCAGAGTCTATAACTGAAATACCCTACAAACCTCCCTTCAAACTGGGAGGCACCACTAGGCAAACACACTTCCCACAGAAGTTTCTGGAAGGATTAAAATCACCCTGACAGTTGCAGGGGTAGAGGTAAAACACTTCTGACAAAGTTTCTTTGCTGGAACTTGATTCAGAAAAGCATCTCAGATGCTGCTGAGCTTTGCTGCAGCAGAGCCCAGAAGTGACACCCCCGTGACAGCTTCCCTGTGACTGCCCAGAGCCAGCCCCCGTGGGGACCCTCCCAGCCTGGCGGAGGGGACATCTGGCTGGAGGGGCCTTGGAGGAACAGGGGAAAAAGTCGTTTTTAGTTGTTTTTAAAAAGCCATTTATCTAGTCTGTCATTTCTTCTAAGCGCAGCTAACAAGTAATCTGTAATTCCCACATGTAGCTGTTTTGAGAATGAGAAGTTCCTTTAACGCAACAATCTGTTCTGAGGGAGAAAAATAAATGCACCTGTAATAAAAAGGAATTTGTCCCGTGAGAATCAGTAAAGAAAATATGTAAACAATCCAAGAATAGAGAGATTTGATGGACAAGTAAAACACCTTTTACTAACCAATAGAATAATTAACAAGAAAGCTATTAACCAATTAGAAGCTGCCCTAGAGGTTTGTAAAAACAGTATAAAAGACAGCACGTGGCCGTAATAAAGAGCTTCTGAATTTTTATGGTGTCACACTATGTGCCATGACGGCCCTCACAATGACAGTGCCCCTGTGGGACTCTGTCCCTGTCCCTGAGCTGTGCTTGGCTCCCGCCCCGGGACCCAAACACCACATTCTGCACCAAGGCTGAGCAGCTTCTGCACAAAAACCCCCAAACAGCTGCCTCAGACTCAGATTTCACCCCTCCCTCGATGGCACCTCAGTGACACCGCTCCAGACACGCTGCATGCTGACAGAACCGGGCACTTTGACAAGCTTAGAGAGACTCTTCCGTGAGCTGTGCGGTGACTGCAAGTTCCTTGGAACCTCCACCGTGTTATCTTCTGCAAGGACTCGCTCAAAAGAGTTCACCTGGGGGAAGAGACTCACAGGAATTTGTGGTGTGCCACAGTGCTCAGATGAATCAGCCCCAGTATCTGAATTTTTCATTTGAAAAGTCCCCTACTGAGACAAACACTGCCTGTGAACTCTGGGCTGCTCAAGCACGCAGTAAAATTCAAACTTTCCCCATCTCTGGCTTTAGTCTAGATGGGTTCAGTGTTTGTAGGTCACAGAACTTCTCAGTCTGCTTCCTAAAGAGGGCTGCTGGAAAACCCACTTCACACTCCTCAAAGCAAGACTTTAAAAAAACCTCTGCCTATTGATCAAGTAGTTAACTATCAAATAACACATTGTACAGTCTAGAGGGATGATATGTAAAGAGATACAAAGAAGCTGTAAGAGGAAATAATGCAGTGACCTATTGCTAAACACTGGCAAGCCAACACCTTTAACATTTGTTTAAAGCCCTGGGCACAGGCTGGAGCCTCATTCCCAACCACTTTTCCTTAATACCTGCCTGGATACAGCCCGCTCTTTGTGCTACCAGTTTAATTGAATATTGAAAAATAACAGTTCACTAAATGCAAGATTTACTGTTAGGCTTAAAAATAAAATGACAATGAATTCATACACATAAATTAAGCAGGAAGCCCTCTAGCCTGGTCTGTACCACTGCTGGATTTTCTCTGGTGTCTCTGTCTCATTCCTCACCTTCTCTGAAGCACAATAAGTTACCATTGTTGGTAAATATTTATATTCAGTTCTGCAGTGTCAAGATACTGACAGTTAAGATAAGTCTTCCAAAAAACGTTCCCATCTCCCCAGGACAAGACAAATATTTATCATATATGTCTTTTTGAAAGGTTATGCCTTTTTGGGAATGAGTTTTAGGATTATCTTTATTCTTGTCTCAGCAACTTTTAGCTAAGGAAACTAGAACAAATTAGGACTCTGTAGCCACATACACACTAGCTAAAATCAATAGCTTTAATTTTCACATTTAAACCTACAATTTTCATCTGACAGGCTCAGCAGGTTTTAATGCACACAACAATTTACTTTTACTGTTTTAATTGTTTTTAGTCAATCACTTTTATTGCTTCTCTGCATCTGACTAAACAAATTAATAGAGCTATGTTCATAAATGATTACTGTGTGAAATGGCTTGATAGATACATTTGCCAGGTTCACCTTCAATTACTGCCAACGTTAGTAATATTTATACCAAAATATACATTTATCCAGGTTTTATAATTAGGAGAGCAACAGAAGAAAAAAAAAAATCTATTTCCTGAGTATCACAATATCAAATTTCATATTTCTAAGTCTTCCCCCAGGGCAAAAGAAAACCACCAAGCCCGGCCTGCAGAGCTGGCTGAAAAAGCCCCTTCTGGATCACAAAATCTTGTCCTGCCGTGGGCATGATCTTCTGGCTGAGAAAAACACAAAGAATGCCCAGGGCCCTGATCAGGATGGCACTGTTACACGGCACGAGAGACCTGGACCAAATTCCACGTTTTGTCCCTGGGACAGGGTCAGAGGGCTCCAGCAAGGGCTCTGTGCTCCCTCCTTGTCCCCACCCAGCTCTGCTGCTTGGCCAGGCACAGGAATATTACCTTGGACACGCCACCCAGCAGAGGTGAGCACAGCCCAGCCCCGAATATTTCCTAACTCACTTCTCAAAACCAGGATCTATTGCCCCAGTATCAAGGAATTCTACTTTTGTGGGTGCTGTCAGGATCATTTTTTCACAGACTATGAGCTGCAAGGACCTTCACTCAGGAGGCTCAAAACCCTGGACTCTGGATCTTCTTTATACATTCCAGATCTATTTTATCTAATGAGACAAAGCACCATAAAACCAGAAGTGAAAACCCCCAGATTCAGCCTAATCCAATCTTTGGCTCTCCAGACACACCTAGACACTCCCCCAGCTGCTAATTGGGGCTTCACCGACAGCTAACGTGCCAATTCTTCTACACCTATTTTATCAGCACTCTTGTGATATCCTGCGGATTTTGGGAGAGCCTGCCCACCCCTCTCAACGCTCCTGAAGCACCTTGCCCGGGGAGGGAGTAAATGCCCCATCAAAGCTCTCCTTCCACCCTCACAAGGCTCCTTCTCCTTCCCAAGCAGCCACCAGAAGACCAAACCAGCTGCTGCTTTTGTGCAGAAGCTGAAAACCATCCCACGTTGGTCAAAACTGCTGACATCAAGCTAGTTTTTTTTTTCCATTGATATTCCTACATAACATCACTCCTATTTGATTTAAGCCTCCACTGAGCACGTGCCCTCAGAGGCTGTAGGGAACTGATAAACTGCAGAGTGGGGTAGGAGGGCTTTTCACTGTTCTCTTAGAAACTGCACAATATCTCATTTGAAAGAGCCCTGATCTCTGGCTGAGGCTGCTAGGTGCTTCATGCATACAAACTGAATATATGAATTGTATTGCTCCTTAAGCCTGCGCTCAGCTGTGACCAGAAAAATCATGAAGCACTTGTATGGCAAATACATAGAAATATATATAAACTGCAAAGAACAAACATGCTTACTTCCCGAGGTTTGTGGAAAGCTGTAATTAGGATTTGTTTTAGTATTTCCATATTTCTTGAATCAGTTCCCTAGTCTGGACACCTGTCATTTTTATTTTAGGTTGCCTGGTATTAAACAGACACTTGATCCCCCAGCAGTTTTCACAAACCCACGCCTCGCCCCCCTCCCTGCAGTGAGGTGACACAACTGCTCCATAATCCTGTCTTCTTATCATCAGGCAGGACAGCACTCTCCAAAATGCCAAACTGAGCACAACCACCTTGCTGGGATGACATATCCCAGAGCATCTCCACTGTTCAGGACTCTTTATTGAAGAGCTAAGGCTGAAAAAAGGCCAAATCAACAAATCTGTCCCAGAGTACCCAAGCTGCTGCTGCTCAGGACAGAGAGAAGCAGAAAGAACAGAAAAAGCCAGAGGTGGAACAGCCTCTCCACCCACAGACAAATATTTGCATTTTTATCAAGCCAGCCCTCTCCCACCACTCTATTACAGCAGGGAGAAATGATTCACAGAACCAGAGTCACAACAAAGCCTGGGCACATCTGCGTTCCCACAGAAAACAGATCTCAGCCCTGCGCCCTGAGCGGCAGCTCGGCTCATTCCTCAGCCTGCCTTGAAATGGTAACAAGCTCCAAAACCCACTTGTGTTTGTGCAGACCAAGCCTGTGGGCTGGGAGCCCACAGAGCCCCTGCAGAACAACTGAAATGGTGCCCAAGGGGGACCCTGGATCACTTTGTGCAAGATGCACTTGTGGTGCTGCCCTGACTCCTTGGAGGGTTTCACAGAGCCCAGCTAGAGCAGTTTCATGTTTCTGTCAACTAATGGCATCGCTTCCTAAACACTGCTGAAGGATCAGTCAGAGTCTGATTCCAAATGCAGGCAAGGGACCCTTGCTGCCCTCATGGGCTGGAGCACCACTGACAGAGCTGATCACATCAGCTGGAAGCTTCCAGGAACCACCATTTGATATTTCCCTCCACACACACCAGAACTTGTTGCTGCTAATAACATTTGGGTAAATTCCTTTACAAACAAGGTCTGCTGAAATGCTGTTCAAGCTCACGTGCTCTGCCACAACACCTGAAGACCCTAATGAAGCTCAGGCCTCATTGCATTAATCACGGTGTGCAGCAAAAGCCTGCAGGTGCCAGTCATTACAGCCTAAATAAATAGAACAAGCAGGAAGTGGGCAAATAAAAATATAAATTAGTTCATCCCAGGTCACATAGAAATTCTGCATCAGAACCAAGAAGGACACTTGATTCCCAGTGTCTTATTGTCAAGACAATTATTTCTCTCGCTTAAAATTAGGGAAAAAAGAACAAGGTATCAGCCTCCAGCATTATTATCAAGACTAATTGTTTTTTCAGTAGAGGGAGCTACACTAAGGGGCAACCTGGTCCCTGCGGTCGTGTTGGAGACAGAAATCAACACTTCAACTTGCTGAAGTTTATGAGGAGGTCAGTGCCTGGCCAGACCTCTCCTCCCATCTCCTGTGCCTCAAATGAAAAAGGACTTGCTACCACCCCACACTCACTGTGCTCCACAGAGATGGTACAGGGTGTATTCCCAGCACATCCATAGATATATTGGGAATGCACTAATTTCTGCCCTTCGCTGAACTCATACAGATCACACAGGCCACTTTACAGCCACCAGAAGAGATGAAAGAACCACATCCAGGCTGTAAATCACATCAGCCCGCTGCAATTAAACACACTGAAATTCTAACTCCCGAAGAAGGCAGACTTTGTGATGATACAATTGCCAGCTACAGCTCCCAAACACTCTCTTGCTGCCCTTCAAACGTGCTTCCCATTTACAAGCTCACAGGAGCAACTTTACTGCCAGTTCCTCCATTGATGGCACATTTTATTGACAAAATACAGCTGAGCCACCTAAAGCAATTTCAGCTACAGAATAACCTTTCACACAAGAAGTTGACCAGCCCCTCCATCCATTTGCAGTAGATTTGGATTAGCAAACACCACACAGGCTCACTCAGAGCCTTTGAACAGCCAGTTGATGGCTAAGGACAGGGTAATGTTAAACAGAATTTCATGCTTTGAGCTCCAGGAGGCTTTGCTTCCCATACTCAGAAGTAAAAGGTCTGGATTCCCACTCTGTCACAGATTGTTTCATCTCCCTCTGCCTTTTCTCACCCACCTCCAGTCTCTCCTTTCCTCTGTTTCACCTTTCTCCTGCATTATAATTTTGTTACACCTCTACAAAGATTGTCTTAGTTTAAACAATGCTGATTTAAAAAAAAAAAGTCCAGTCTTCCCAAGCTTAAAAAGCACCAGATGTGCACAAGTCTGTCCAGAGTGCAACCACTGGCTCTGGGGTGGTGCTTTTAACAACCAGCCAAAGGGAGGCTGCGCAGCCACAGCTGACAAGTTCCCCATCACATAAATGCTTTCAAAGCATCAGCCTCCGACATAAAATTATGCCTCCCTTTCAAATGCAGTTGTATAAAACACTCTCTCTCTATGACTTATGGAAGAAATCACAAGTCTCGAATTGTGCCAAGAGCTGGAACTCCGGTTAAAGAAACTTGTGAGGAGGAGAAAGTTTTAAAAGCCACTTTTATTGTCGGGCTTAATTCTGCCTTCCTGTCAAGTCTGCCTGTAAGTGGGGTTTGGCCCGATCAGGACCCCAGGGCTGAGCGCTCTGAGCCTGTCCATGAGCCCCAAGAGCTCACCCAGAGAGGGGAGAGCCAGTCCAGGCTCACACAGCACAGCCACGCTGCTGGAAGGAGATGAATCTGCTGTCACCTCTGCCCCAGAGCAAACCTCAGGCAGAGATTCCTGCAGCAGAGCTGTGTTTGGAATCCAGCTGCAGCTTTTCAGAGAGCATCAGGCGTTCACAAGTGCCAATTCCTTCCCCATGGACACAGGAAGGCCCTGCCAGATCCCGGGGTCCAGCTCCACACGCCCAGCACAGCAGAGCCAACGCTGCCGCTGCCTGCAGGGAGAGGTGCAGCTGCAGTGGAGATTGAGCCCCTTGCTGCACAGGGAAATTCTCTGAGCCATGGCAGGCTGGCTGACTTGGTTCAGGCTTTTTAACTGCTCCCATGAGAAGGAATCCAGCGCTCCCACCTAGGACCCCTTCACAGCTCACAGAGCAAATCCAGTTTGTCTTCAGGTGCACACACACAAGCTGAAGCTGCTTCAGTCCCAGACGAGCTTTTTCCATAGTTCAGCTAGAAAGTGTAAACCTGGTCATTTATTCCGGCAGGGTGGGAACTGACCAGAGTCAAAAGAACATTAAAAAGAAATGAAAGCCAGACCTAGCAGCCACATACCACAGAGAAACTCCGCATCAATCCCTTACTTGCCCAGCCAGAAAAGCCAGAGAGGTCCTTGTGCTCACAGGTAGTTGGCACCACCACCCTGCTGGCTGGGGGACTTGCTTCTCCTCAAAAGGCAGTTCGTGAGAGCTCACCTGCTCCTCACTCCGCTCTTTTGGAGAGCACAGCTCCATCAGACGGCCTGGAAGAGGGTTCACCTGCCCATCTGCCTGTACTTCATAACTCACCTCCACAATATCAAACTTTTAGTGCTCCGTGTCAGTCACACAGTTCATGTTCTGTGCGAGTGCTTCACCTCCCCAGAGAGGTCACTAAATACTTATTTTTCCTGCGCAACCCAGTGGGAAGACAACCCTGTTCCAGCCCGGAGAAACCACTACAAAATGGTTTGCCAGTGTCTCATAAGGAGGAGATACTTGTGTGGCAAGGCAGGGTGTAATTAATTACTTGCTCATTAACAAAACCTCATCAAAGGTCTCCATAAGCTACTGCAGTTTCCTAAAAGATGGTGGCTGAAGTCCAAGGAGCCACTGCTCAGCAGAGTTGGACAAATGCTCTTTTTAGCCCCCTTAAAACAAGGCAGAGCAGCCTGTGTCAATCCAGAGTTACTCAGCTCAAATCCAGCCGGAATAACTTCAGGACTCCTTACCCCCTTCCCTTCAGAAGGGGGCACACCTCACACACATTCTTCATTCCACAACCTCCACAGCCCTTCCATCACCCACAGGGCACAGCAAGGCCTGGGCTAAAAGCCCCCCTTTGTCCCCCTATGCCCTGAAATCAGAAGGCATTTTTACAAAAAGCCCTATCACCTTCCAGAAACCACATCTTTAATTCATTTGCTGGGTCAGTGCCCCAGCCATTTAGTAAAACATCAATTTCCTTCTGCTTAAAACAGAATTCATGTCATTGAAACAAGTAGCTGAGGTTCTACCAAGAGAACCCTTACCTGCAGAGGAACAGCAAACTCCACCATCCCTCACACCTTCGAAAGATTCAACCTCTGCCCAAACCTCTTTTAACTCCCCTGGATTGGGGATTTTCTATTGCTTCCAGCTGACCCAAATCTTCCCCCTGAAACACATCAGGCCCCTCCTACCTCCCCATGTAGGGGCTGCTTTCAGCCCTCAGTTTTTCACTGAGGAATTGTTTTTTGCCTCATAGTTTTATTTGCCTTTATGACTGAAAACTCACAAGCCCATTTTATAAACACCTGAGGTTTTTTGCTAGGCACAGCCAGAAATACATCAATACACAGTCTCTCCTATGAAAATGCAAAGATTAGGTTAATGTTTTTCATAAAATTCCTAAATTGGAAGTTCCTGATATTATTTTTAAATGCTGTAAGGATTTAAAACCACATAAAGGTGACATTCTCACTGTAAGCACTTTAAATGATCAGGAAGAAAATACTTCTGTTTAGAAGCTGGTTATTTAGAGTAACTTAGCTCCAAAAGGTCCCACCTCTCCATACTCACACGCAGATGCACAAGACAGCTCTCTATGCCTCAGGCATTCCCCCCGCCCTGGAAAAGCCTGGTGAGGGTTCTGTGACCCCAGAGAGCTCTGAAATAATGCCCTGAGAAAGCCAAACCCCTGTGCTTGGATCCCTTTAGGATCCCACAGCCATGACCTGTATTTTCTGTGAGGGTTATAGCAGACACAGGGAGATCTGAAGAGGAGGCCTTTGGCACACAGCTCCTCCACACGTCAAAGAGAATGCAGAAAGGAATAATTAATCAAAAGAACAGGAGGAGAAAGAAGCCGGTAAGATTCTAAGATACACAGATCTGTTCTGGGAGTCCAATAGCGCCAGGAATACAAGGCATTTCTTTTGCTGTTAAAGTGAATTTTGTTCTAAATTACACAATTACAGAGAGAGAAGAGCCTAATAATAACAGAATTTTTCTTTCTCCCACATGACTTTAGTACAAGAGAAGAGTCAAAGTTGTCTCTTTGGCCCAAGAAAACAAAGAAAAAGACAAGTGTGGGCATCTCCCTCTAGCCCAGCCACCTTGTCAATAAAACATGTGCCAACCTCCTGCTCCCAAATTGTAGGGGAATTTACATGAATCACTCCTGGAATAAATTGAGGAGTGCAGCAGTCACTGACCAGGGGCTGATTTATGGGGAGTCCCCAGCAACAGAACATCCAAAGGCAAGATCCTGGGTGTGGAAACTGCCTGAGAGAGGCCCCTGTGACAGGGACTGTCCCTCCTTGCTGAGATTCCCAGGGAGATAAGTGACGCCAAGGGCAGGCAGGAGTGTCTGTCTCCCACATAAACACTCATTCAGCTGATGGAGAACAAAGCAGCTCCTTAGCAACTTTCCAAAGCAGGACAGGAAAAAAAAAAAGAAAAAACAAAAAACCAAAACTTTTGCACCTCCCGTTTCTCAGGCTGCTGTGATGCCTTGGGAAGGCTGAGCTGGAGCAGAGACTGCACAGAGCTAGAGAATAAAGCAGGGATTTATTGAAAGGCCTCTGGGATACACCTGGGGCAGGACAAGAGCCTGGCCAGGGCTGCACCCAAGGTGGACCCAAAATGGTCCCAAAATAGACAAACGCTCCCCAGGTCTCACACTTGGATAAGTTTTGGTCCATTTGCACCTTGGGGTTTAATTATCCAATTCCAGCTGCAGGCTGTGAGGTCCCATCCTTCTTGTTCCTCCCTCCAGCCCAGCCTTGGTTGTGCTTTTGGGCTGAAAGTTGTCCTTGGTGTGCAGCAGGAGAAGGATTTGTTTTGTGTCCCTGCTGTGTGCAGAGCTGAGTGACGCTGAGTGTGAGCTCAGAGCTGCACCCTGGGCAGCACAGAACCTGGAATACATGGGAGATAAAACTTAAAGCATCAGCTGCTCCTGGAACATCCGCGCTCGTTTCCCAGTGTGATGTTTGTCTGTTCTAAAGCTCCATCTCCTGGAGCCACGGAATTACCACAGGAGCGGCTCAGCTCTCACGGAAACCGGAGTGGAAGTTTGAGAGGCAAGTTCGCAAAGCTGTGAACTTTGGAGGGGTTAGATTTCAAATTACAAATGCATCCCTGTCTCCTGTACAGCGGAAGGAGCCCCGATCTGTGGGTTTTTTCTCGGGCAGGGGTCTGTGACAGCTTCGCTGCGGCAGCTCCTGTGATGTCCCATCACATCCCACGTTCCCGGGGCGGCCTCTGCCGGCCGCGCGTCCCCTCCTGCTCCCTGTCCCTGTCGCTGTCCCTGTCGCTGTCCC
>WBMY01005617.1:287095-315486 GCA_013397315.1 Donacobius atricapilla
CTGTCGCTGTCGCTGTCCCTGTCCCTGTCCCTGTCGCTGTCGCTGTCGCTGTCACCCGCCCCGCCTGCCCCTGGCACGCAGAATGTTGTACCCAACAGGGCCCTGGGCTCCGGCAGCACCGGGACGCGTCTGTCACAGGGAATGCCGCTCTCTATCACCGGGAATGCAGGTCTCTGTCACCGGGGAATGTCACTCTCCATCATCCAGGAATGCCTGTCTCCATCCCGGGAATGCCTCTCTCCATCCCCGGGAATGCCTCTCTCCATCCCGGGAATGCCTCTCTCCATCCCGGGAATGCCTCTCTCCATCCCGGGAATGCCTCTCTCCATCCTGGGAGTGTCACTCTCCATCCCCGGGAATGCCTCTCTCCATCACTCAGGAATGCCTCTCTCCATCCCGGGAATGCCTCTCTCCATCCCGGGAATGCCTCTCTCCATCGCCTCGCTCCCGCAGCATCTCGAGTTTCCCCTCCCCGTGTCGGGAGCAGCCCCACAGCTCGCGTTTCCGAGCTCGCCCAGGAATTCCCTCCCGGTCCCAGGGATCCCGTCCTGCTTGCTCCGGGACGTGCTGAGCTGTGTGACCTCCCTGCCAGGCCGGGCCAGGCCCGTCTATCCCAGCACATCCGTCCTGCTGCTGGCCCACACGGCTCTGCTTCCATTCAACCCTTCGTGCACCCCTCCTTTGGCTTCCCCCGGGATTACGGAACTACTGCAAGGAGTCCTTGAGGTGAAAGAGGATGAAAAGTTGATTCACGAGAGTTTACAAGTCACACAGCGTGGGCCTCCCATTGGTAATGGAGGATGTAACTGGGAGCCAGCAGCAATCTGTAGCTCTTGTCTCACTGCAAAACACGACCTGAGACAGACAGAGGTGTAAAGAACCTTTAAACTCTTCCTAGAAGTGCATGAAAAATGCCAAAGGAGTGCGGAAGGGTGCTCTGTACAGTTGCAGTCAAGAGAAGGCATCTATTCTAGGAAAAAATCCATTTATTTCTAATAAATCACTGTGTTGCCACTTGACAATTGCAACAGAAAAGTCACAGAACTAAGATTCTATCAGGCTTTCGCTCTGGGTTGTTTTTTTTCCCCTCACATATCATTAACAAAGAAGCTAAAAATAAAAGCTTGATCTTTTGCACGAGACTCAGGGCAGTTGTGATGCAGCTTCTCAGTGAACTGCTGCAGCAAAGGACAGCGCACACACAAAACAACTCACAGGCTGAACCTGATCATTTTTTTAGCCCATTTCCTGCATCCCCCAGGCCAGGCATCAACAGAAACAATTCCAATTTACTCCTCCAGCTACGACTATTTCCTGCTGCAATGTTTAAAACCAATACTTGGTGCTGCAGAGGTGCCCCAGCCTCAGAAACCTCCAGAACACAATTTTCATATTAAAAAAGAGTTCACGCTGCGGGAGTCCACGGTATACCCAAAAGGATTTTCAAAAGAAATCCCAGTCAGTGCTGGCGCTGGCCAGCAATGCAGCGAGCAGCAATAATCCCTGCCCCAGGGATTTTTATTTGTGCTGCCTCAGGCCGCTGCAGGCAAGGACACAGCCCCAGAGGTGCAGGGCCTTTGCTGTCCTCAGCTCCATTTGGGACACACGAGGATTCCAGGATTTATTTCTCCTACAGCAAACCTCTCCCACGGGAGCAATGCCCCTGCGTGGTCTCTCAGCTGAAGTTGCTGCCCATAAATTAACCCCGAAATCCAGCAACTTCTGCTCCATTCACTCACTCAAAGACTTTTTTGGAACGCTTGAACTCCGAATCCAGGCTGTACAAGCCCAAATCCACACTGCATTAGAAAGCTCTCCCCAGGGCAAGCTTTCAAGTATTCCCTGAGGAATACTTATTTCCATAAGGATTTTCTTTTTTTTTTTTAATTAAGAGCGGAATTAAGCATTGACTTTGACCTTGTACTCTGAAGAATAAACTCAGTTTCTATTTCTGGGACTTTCTATTCTGGTCCCGGGTGATTTTTTATAGGAAACCCACCCACCAACACTATCAAGCCCTCGCTGTCGGTGCTGTGGGGTTTAACCTCACGGTTCCTTGGAGCAGCAGAACGCTCCGTTTGGCTGTAGGCACCCACAGGAGCAGCCACAGAATTCTTGGGGCCATGGCAGGGACACCTCCCACCGTCCCAGGCTGCCCCTGCATCCCTGGAAATGCCCGAGACCGGGCGGGCTGGGCTTGGGGCAGGGCTTTTCCCCATATCCCATCTAAACCCACCCTCAGGTTGAAGTCGCGTGCTCTGCGGTGCGTAAATAGGGAATTTTAAGCAGATTTCCTTAAATGTAGGGTACACGTTTGGGATTAAGATCTTAGCTGTGAGGTTGAAGCATTATTTCAATTGTTATTAG
The DNA here is from genome assembly GCA_013397315.1 of Donacobius atricapilla. Taxonomy (NCBI): domain Eukaryota; kingdom Metazoa; phylum Chordata; class Aves; order Passeriformes; family Mimidae; genus Donacobius; species Donacobius atricapilla. Next base: position 289,463 of record WBMY01005617.1, read on the forward strand.
CCTTTAAAAGAAGTTGCAGGTACAGAAATGGATCCGTACCTCAAAATCCCTCCGCAGGTCTCTGCAGGAGTGGCACTAACGCTGCTCAAACAAACGTCTGGAAAGGTCACAGGTGCTTAAAGAACAAGTTTATTGACAATATCGTCACAAATAAACAATCTAAAGAAAATTTCAGAAATCTCGAAACTTAGAAATTTTAAAATTTCCTCATTGGCAAAATATTAAAAAAAAAAAAAAAGAAGTGTAAGATGCCACTATATTCTTAAAATTTCCTAATTTCAACGTTATTGGTTCAGTCCTTTAATCTGATAACACACATCCAACCCTTCAGCACAATGAAAATGAGTCAAAGTACAATTTTCCTTCTGCAAGGGGATCTCGATCAAGATTTTTTTTGTTTTTGCAAGCGTCTCCCTGAATCCTGTCTGCTCACAACTTGATAGGTAACATCAGCAAGAAATAACTTCATAAATAGTCCAACTGAGCCAAATTAATTCTGGTATTAATCAAAACCTAAACTCCCCCAAACAATACAAAGCAGACCATGTAGTACAAGAAACTATCAGCATGCATTTTAGAGGTCATTTTTGTACTTCAGGTACATGAACTTAAAACCAAAGAGGGACAAGTGTGATAAAAATGTACTCAGATATTTCATAACATTAATATTTATTGCTTTATATGAATACTGTATTGAAAGCCCAAGCATTCAGTTTACACACAGAAATTATACAATTATATACCGTTTCACAATGGCAGTGAGCACTCATTACAATCTACAAAAAAATCTACTTTACAGAAATTTAAAAATTCTAAATATCAAAAAGGTACAGTTGAAGAAACAGGTATAAATTTGGCAGCCAGTAATTGTGACTGGGAGGTTGCAGCTTGCATGTCTTTAAATATGGGAACTGGAAAATATTTGAGTTTAAAGCAGTAGTTTGTGCTTTGAGCTGGTTTGAATAAAACGTAACACTGGCTGTCAAAGTAGCATGTTCAAAAATATTTAGTTCACTTCCAAAATGTTATACAAATCGTGGTGATTCCTCTGCACCCCTAACCCTTGCAGCTCAGGAACATGACCGGGGTCACGTCTCCATCCTTCCCATCCAGTGGTGAGACCAGCCCGACGGCACCTGCAAACCTTGGAGGAACTCGGAGACTTCTCTACAATATTCACAAGCTCCAAGAAGCACTCCAAAAGGCAAATACCTGCTCCTTTCTTCCAAGGTCTTTTATTCTCAAACATTTCTTCTACAAAAGTTTAAGCTAATGTTTTGATTACAGCGTTCTCAACATAAAGCACATTTTCTCATAAATAAAGGAACTCCTTTCACTCAGGCACCTCAGGATACAAAAATGCTGTCATTGCAACAGTTCTCTCGGAATGTGTGAACTCTGGTGTTTTCAACAATGTTAGTACTTCCAGGGTTTCATACGGGCCAGATTTCATGTGGTTCGTTTTTCCAGAGGCAAAGCAAAGTGCCTTGAGAGGTGAACTCAGTCTTTTCCTATAGAAAAAGTATTTGCTGTATTTATCTTTTATAGAAACAGAAAAATATACCCTTTCCCCCTTAGAACAGCGAGGGTACACGGAGGTGTGCATGCTGTGTGGAGGTGTGTGTGAAATGGAACGCATTTGAAACACATAACAGAAGGTTTCTTGGTGTGTATTTAAATAAAAATCCAGAAACCAGCCTGAAACCCCGAATTTCACATGTCAAATGTTGAAACTGTAACCAAAATATGAAGTAACTGCTAGAGCTGTCAGAAAAAGACAAGACAAAAAGCTTTCTTGCTTACGTACAACTAGGTGTGGTGATCTCCAAAAAAGTTGTCAAAATTATAATTACCTTCCAGTTTAAAAACTTTTATTCTAAATAAAAAAAACTATACACAAACCACTGATTTGACCAAACGAAAGTTCAGCGGTAAGCAGGACCTGAAGGAGCTGGTATTCACAGTTCTTATCATGTACAACTCTTTCAAGGTTCAATCCATGGAGAAGTTTATTTTACAACCTGCTTCTTTTTGTAAAACTAAAGGTCCACTTTATTACATAAAATTATTTATACAGTGTAAAACCGGAGCCTTATGGAAAATACTGCCTCTAAGTTTATTTAAATTAGTCTTGCTCCATCGGTTCATCTGCAGCTTCTGTGGCTTCCTCGCTGTTTTCCATGGGGGTCTCTGAGGAGTTTTCTGGGGTTTCAGCAGCGCAGGGCCCCAGCTCTTCCGTGTCGCTGCACTCGGGCGCACCGAGGGCGCCGGCGGCCGGCTGGGAATCCTTCTCTGCCCGTGGCTGCGCGCACTCCTCCATCTCACTGCTCTCCTCGGGGCTCTCCTCAGCCACACTCGAGGAGTCACTGTCTTTTTCTGCATCTTTTCTGTCCGGACCAACGCTTCTGGGAGACATGAAGGACTCTAGAACGAAGAAGGACGGTATTACCAAGGGATTTTCCAACATTCCTCAATCCTGCTGCTCCCCACTCCGAGCTGTGCTGAGTAAAACTTCCACAGCACAGCCAAGGACGGGAAAAACAGACAAACCCCAGTTTTATTAGAAGATGTAAAGAATTAGGAGCCACCTGATAGCTTGTCAGAATATCCAAACTATCCCAACATACAAAAAAAAAAAAGTTATTTTATTTAACAGGTAGCTTCACTTAATTCAACTTCACTGGATAAAGACAAAGTTTAAGAAGTCATTTTTTTCTGGCTTCCCCACATCCTCCATTTGCCTTCAGAAGCATTTTTTTTTGGAAATTATGAAACCATGGCTGTTTCAGGTGTACAGCCATCATGATCTACAGGAACATTGTACAAATACACGAGCCACAAAAAAGAATTGAAAGGAAACATGGAAGAAAAAGTAAAAAAATAGATTAGTCTCTAAACTGCAGGTTTGTACTTTTTTTAACTTAAGTACAGAGCCTGCCCTACAGTGAGATAATTTTTACTGTTCTAATAGGATGTGGAGATATTGTTGCTCAGTCCCTTCAGTGAAAGAACACCAATTTGTACCTGTATTTAAATAAATTCCATAATTAATAAAGACAGTCAAAGAGAGCTATGACTTATCCCTGTTCTGGAGAAAGGATGAGAACACCTGATGATACCCTAACACAGGGATTCTTGAATTCTTGGTGCACCCTGATTTAATTCATGGCCTCAGAAGAGTTTAAGTACCTTTGCCGAAGTTTCACATTGAGTGTAGGAGCAAGGAAAAAGAAATAACAGAATTGCTAAACTATGCAAAATTGAATTATGAACAAGCAGCCCTTCTTTAGGCAGAACTGGAGACCTTCAGCAAGGAAAATCCCAACTCCTTGGAAGTAAAAGAAGAGAGTGAAATCTGAAATACCTTCCTCCTCTTTCTCTGTACAGTGCTGTCTGGCACAGGTCGCATCTTTTTCTTTATCCTGAGATGTAGAGGATGCTTCTGTCTCCTCCCCCATGCCTGAAGAGACTTCACTGGAGGCAGTTTGGTTTGGTGCATCTCTGGCTTCCCCTTCCTTGTCAAATTTAAGTCTTTTTACCTCGTGTCCTTCTCCTTCTGCAGAATCATCCTCAGAGTGCTTGTTTTTCACCGGGCTGCTCTGAGCACCTTCTGATTCAGACGCTGCTGATTCACTACAAGCAACAAAACCAGATGTTTTACTGAAGACAAACATTCTGTACCTTGTCACACTTTAGGAAAAAAGTAGCAACTACTTCAATTTCAACCCATTTGATAACAATAGAATTTGCTTCACTTACACAACAAACCTCCAAGTCATCACTCCTGCTTTAAGACTCCATTGTACATCCCTTAGAGGGTCAGTCTTTTTTAAACTGCTTTTAAAACATAAACCTAAGAGTAATAAAAGCTGAAAATACACTCCTCCTGACCAACCTGTGTTTCTTCTCCTCTGTTTGCTGCAAGCTGGGCTCTTTATGCTCTGTGCTGTCTGGCAAACCGTTGGTTGTCATGGGAGTTGACAAGGAAACCTTCGTCCGACTCACAGGTCTGGGCGTCCCAGGGCCATTTACATTCGATCTTTAAAATTAGGGATGAAAAGTTAATCCAGCCTCTCAGCTAAGTAATTTGTTCCTATTTGGCAGAAAGTAGTTTTACCCTTCCTTTAAAAGATCAACAAAATGAAACAAATTGATGAGGGACTTTGCTGTTTTATATTGAATAAAGATTCCTCACCTACAGCGTGCAAATTTGATAAAAACATTTAAATAATGAAACAAATTCTCAGAAATGGGGTTAGAGAGATCAAAATACAGAGTACATGGCAGACATGTTCATGCCTTCTGTGTCCCCACTGCCCAGTATTCCATGTCACAGCTCAGTTTTAAGGTACTTATTCCCAGAACTCCACTCTTTTATCAGGAGAAGTCACACCCCGGAGCTAAACTCACCTGTCAGAGTACCCTGGGGAATTTCCGGGGAACATAACACCATTCATCCGGTTTAAACTACTGGAATTATTTTTCCTAACAAATGAAACAACAAAATGTTATGAATAAAGGAACTTGAAATCACTTCAAGCTTGTTTGCACATAATTTCCCAATCCCAAACCTACAAAGCTGTCTTACCACTGTCAGGCTTGCATTTATTCCCAAATTATTACACTTGCAGACACCATCCCTGCTGACTGAACAATCGATAACCAAATCTGAACTCTGCATGTCTGGCTTTTAGGTACAACTACTGACAGCAAGAGAGACACATCAGACAGGCACATGCACCCTCCCTGTTACTACCACAAGTTCCATGGAAAAGAGGATTATACTCACTCTGAAGACGGATATACACAGCTGACAACCATGACATTCTGTAAGATACAAACAACAAACATCACGAGTTCAGAAACGGAAGCTTCAGCTCTTGACAACATCCCAGAACTTTTAAGAGTTACAGGATTTTGGTCCTATCTGTTAAAATACCTCTGGCTCCCTCTTCCAAGGTCAGGCTTTCATTAAGTTTGTTACAGTCCTAACGAGACCAGCACATTAAGCCTCAGGTCCAAGTGTCTGCAATTTCCAACTGAGGGATCTCTGGAGAACAAAGTATTCAGAAATGCTGAGATATCCTGTTGTGGAACCACATTTTGAGACTCTTCCTGCCTTCAGAAGGATCCCACGTTCTGATACAAGCTATAAAATGCCAGTTAAGCACCTGTGCGCTCTTCTGAAGGCACACTCTGCTACACCACAGGATTTAAATAATGGAACAAAAGACACTGGAGGGAAGGGGCATCCCTTCTTCACCTCTGGATCTACTCTGAAACGCAGTGTGGGAGGAAATTCCTGATCAAAAGCTTCAGGGTATTTAATCTGATCATGCTAACTAGGACGCCATACAAAAACTGCCAATGCCCCCTCCACAAACCACAGCTGGAGTACTGCACAGTGGTTGGGAAACGCAGCAGTTGCAGCCCTGAGATTCATTTTTATGTCTGCAGTTATTTTAAAGCTGCTTTTTGCTGCTGAAAGGCATGAGAGAAACTCATCAGAGCAGCCAGTAGCTGTACGGTGGCTCTGAGCCCCCAGGAAAGCAGCAGACCTTTGGGAGCAATTGGGAAGTTATTAAGTGGTGGCTGTGACTGTGGAGCTGCGTTCTCTCTCAGAGAAGTACATACCTTTTCAACACCTCTTAGAAATTTGTCTGTTCCTGTGTAATTCCTCCTAGGATCTGTCAGCAACTCACAGAGTCGCTGGATAGTGAAGGGGATGCTGCAATGAAATAATTTATAACAATTTAATTTGTTTTCAAAAAGTACAACTGTTAGGAAGCAACAACATTATTGCTTTCTCCCCCTTCCTGAGAAGGGGGAACAAAACCAGGACTGAAATTTGTTACCATGAGCAATACTGGGTGGCATCTCAAGGTTTTATTTTCCCCTGCCTCATACAAAGCTCTTTCCTGTGCTCACCACCACAACTCCCAAGGAGAATCTCAAATGCTTCATCCCACAGCTCAAAGGATTCATTTAAACAACAAAAAAGGAAATCAGATCATCAACAGTAAACTTTCTGACTGTGCTGTTCCAGTATACAGAACAGGAATTGTAAGGGATTCAAAACAAATTTGAGTCATACACACTAGAGCTAAAAAAGTCTCAACTTGTAGTTTATTTCAGGTTTTACAAAACATGGTTACAGAAAAAGCAGGAAATGTTGGAATTAGTAGAACCATTATACTTCAGCTGTTACAAATAATCTATTTTGCTACAACTGGACAATGCACTCATCTCTCAAGGAACAGATCAGGAATAATAATAATAATAATAATAATAATAGGTGTATAAGCCCATAGGAACCACATAAACACATCTTTGTTTTAGACAATTCTGCACTCAGTTCCATCCCTGCTGAAATTGAGAAGCTGACCTTTCAGACAAGCAACACTTTACAGACAATTCCCAGTTACCTGAGGTGTCACACACTTTCAATCCAAATTCAGTGTCACATTTTAACAAATTTCTGTCAAAAATATTTCAGTAAAATTATGAAGCACCACACATTTTTACAGTTAACTATTGGAAGTTGAAGCCACAGGAATATAAAAAGTTATCTGAGAAGAATATTTGATACGATACAATATTTATGAACCATTTATTTTGTGGTTGGGAATACAACTGACACCAAACCCAGACTGACACCCATGTGTGTGTACAACCCTCTACTGTGAATTTCTGCCCAAATTCCAGGTTTATCATTTTGTGAGGAAGGCAGTACATGGTATCTGCAGACACAGCGCGGATCTCCAGCTCTGCTCAGTAGCTAAAAAGCCACATGAGGGACGCCCAGAGCTCCCCCAGCTCAGTGGGAAGAGGTCAGCACAGCTCCAGTTCATCATCCCACATGACACCGCACTTGAACTAAAAGCCAGGAGTACTCAGAGAGTGACTAACATCAACAATTTAATTATGTTTTTCAGAACTGCCTGTACATTATGTTACTGAGGAAGTCCTAATCCTCAACAAACCAGAAAAACCACAGGTACAAGTGTTCCTTATAATTCAGTTTATTACATGAAGGCTCTTAAGCTTGACAATAGTTCTGGCATTATAAATTTCCCTTCCCATGCTCTTCACTGGTCAGCCAGTAATCTTTGACACCCAAATTCTTCATAAAATCATCAAGCTTAGAAGAGACCTTCCAGATCAAATCAATACTCACAATATCCAGCTTCTGCCCAGTGCCTTCTTTTCACAAAATTCCCAACTTTTAAGTTACAAAGTATTTACTTGATCTGTTAGTCTTTCCATATTGGAAAAATATTAAGTTGATCTTACTATTTCTTGTGATGGTCATTTTGGTTTTGGGTTGGAAATTCATAATAAAGAGATTTCGCTATTTTTTTAATAGAATAAACAGTCCATTCAAAAATCCATTTATTCAGCAGAAACAAAAACATACCGATTTTTAGATTACTTTCCATCAGCCAGTTCTGCAAGACACCCTGGGGAATCAGTACCTGGGTAATTTGAGTTTAGCTGTACTTAACTGGTCCCCTGGAATGCTGCGACAGGAACTGCTCTGGAACATCAACACAGCGCTAATTCCCCAAAAAGACAGAAAACTCCGAAAAGTGCAGCCTGCAACTAACTTAGAAGGAAAGGCTGTGGTCCTATTTTACTCTCAGCTATAACAAGCTCAAAAGAAAAAGGCAAAAGCCCAACTCGTTTCCCTCCAAATTCCTCACAGCCAAGTGAACTTGGTGCATCGAGCAGCAGATGGCGCCCGGCGTCACTCAATCCCCCTCTGACAGACTCCTTCAACATTTACAAATGCTTTTGGCTGGCAAAACACAAAGTTCACTTCACCTCAGGAAATCTTTCTGGTGAAAAAACCCTGTTGTTTTAAAATAGTTCAGCAGGGTGATTTTAAAGCAGAAGCAATTTAAATTGGCGTGAATCTGTAAAGGATCACCAGTGAAAAGTTTGTGAGCAGTAGGAGAACTGATCGTAGATGCTCAGAAATTTAATTAGTTCAGCACATGAGCTGCATGAATAGTCCTGATCTGCCCACTTAAGGAAACCACTTCAAATTCTATACCAACACACTCAAAACTGCACTTCCAGCACTACAGTCCAGAGTGAATTACAAATCAGAAACTCATTTGGAGAGGACTGAAGGGGGATCTGGGAACTTCTAACAGCTATATTAAATTGTAGCAAAACAAACCACCCCATAAATGAAATTTGGATTGTGATCTATTTTATTCATGCTGTGAAAACTTCTCTCTCATCAGAGATCCCCAGTAACTTACCTTGGAACTTTCTTTTTTCACTACCAAAGGATAAAAGGATAAAAAAAGAGGATGTGGCTCTGCAAACCTGTGCAGACACTATGTTAAGTAAGATACAGACAGGTTAAAAGAGCCAGTCTGTGCTTTCTTTAAAAGGCACTTTAGCTAGGAAGACCCCAAACCAGGGGTCATTCCTAATGTGTTACTTCTTCAACTCCAAAGTTTCTACAAATTTCCCACTTTGAATGAACTCTTTCCCTCTCTCTTAAACAAACACTAATAAAAATATCCCAATAATAAAGTCACATCAAGTAGGTTCCTTGTCTGCCCTGGGACCCTGAAATAACACCCTAAAGAAGCCTGAATATACAAATCACACAACCCCAAACCTGCTGCTGCTGCTTTTTGGACAGATCTCCACAGGATTCAGCTTTTACAATCACATGCTCCCTGTGGGGGTTACAGGATTCACTAAAGGAACCACTCTGCAATTCCAGATCCTGAAACATCCCCCGGCATTATTTCCTTTCAGGTAACTAATGGATGCAGTTTGCTTCCGAAGCCTGAGAGTTTCACTGCAAAGTACGAGAAAGCTGAGCAGCACCCTGAAGTGTTCCAGCAAAGGATGAAAATAGCACAGGCACAGCCCAAGCTCCAGACTCATCATGCAGAGGTTTGTTCAGCGCACTTGGGAACAACAGCAGATAACAGCAGCCATTCATTAGCTGTCCCTGGGAGAACATCGCTCGTTTTGTGGGCAACGAAGCATTAACAAAAAGCTGGGGGAGGCGGGAGAGAGGCAGACTGGAGCATAAAGGATAGGTTTGTTGGTAAATTCCTGCAGTGAAGCAGCCCGGTATCAATACTGGGGAGCTGAGAACAAGCTGAATTTCACATTCTTAGAGGTCTCCTACATGAGAGCAATTGTGGGGGGAGGAGGAGATCTGACTTAAGACTCCTAAACTGCAAAAAAACGAAGCAGCATGGAACAATGACAGTATAAATTATAAATACAGCATCAAATACAACACTACAGACAGGGCAGTAGCATCTCTGAACCTGCAATTTCGGCAAGGCAAGATTTAGAACATGCTCACTTATCAACAAGCTGAGAAAAATGCTGGAAGTCTCTTAATGAGTCCTGAGCACCACAACCAGGATGACTCAGCTTATGTAATCCAGTTTAGAAACAACAAAAATACTACGTAAGAGAGTAAAAAGGACACACCAAATAAGAAAAAAACATCAGGAGCTTTATTTGAAAGGCAACAGAAACTTCCAAAATTCGGAAACCAGCCAAGGGCACAGATACATTTCACGCCAGGACACTGTCAGCAGCAGCTCAAACACCCCAGCCCTCACCAGTACCACTTCAGCTGTGAATTTGAACCTGGCATAATTTAGGCATTCCAGCCCAGGTGCACCTTTGCCTCCTGGTCACACCCTGTTTCTCACAGCATGATTTCTTAAAAAGCCAGTGAACTGCCACAAAACAATCAGGAACTGGACACCACAAGGCCTCTTTCTATTTGGTATTGCAAAATGTACTAAAAGAAATCTGACTTTATTGGCTATTTAACCTCTTAAATGTACACAGTAATGTGATATTTCTTTGAACTGCATTGTTTAAAAACTCACTCTATATTGAAAAAGCAAAGTGAATGACATCACAGCACGTCACACTTTTCATTCAGTGACACAATAATGAAGTTCAGAAACTGCTGTAATGTATTTCCAAGGTGCGTATTTGCTTCTGCTCATCTATTCAAGGAAGCAAAATGAAGTCACAGAGACAGTACAAACTACTGTGTTAAAAACTGGGGAAATATGTTTGTTATCCTGATTTTAGAAAATAAAGAATACATACCCATTAAATCCAGTGACAATTTTCAGGATTCTTTCTTTCATCTCTTCAAAGGGAATATATTCCACGTTTGGATTGGGGGGCCCTCTTGGTTCAGGAGCTGAGGTTCTGAAATCATCCATGACTTTCTCCAGTTTGAAAATAAAATAACCTTTAAACTGAGACCACTGAACCCTGCAGAAAACACAAGCATTGAGACACAGGCAAGTTAGCCCAGGAGGCACAGCACAGCAGTGGAAGTTCATGTTTGCAGAACAGCGCTCACCCTGGGCTGCCGGCCTAAGATAAACGAGGCGAGTAAGGCAGGGCTGTTTTCCTTCCCAATTCAATCCATGGGAACTACCTCAACAATGGCACAGAAATCAACTGCCACTAACAGCAGGGGAAGTAATTTCCTTAAAGAACCGATATCCGCGGACAGTGCAGACCTGAATGTGAAATACTCATCTGCCTGTGCAAGGTAAAGGCAGCCCACAGCGCGGGGTACAGTTTGCACTGAGCTCCTAAGAGCTGGAAGGGGAAGGAACAAACAAAGCAAACAAAACCAACCAAACAAAAACAAACAAAAACAACCCCCCCCCCCTCACACCATAAAAACCCACCACACCAAAACACAATGTGTTTCAAGTTTGGAATCCATAGAGCAACTATACACAGCATTATCTGTTTCCCTCACAAAACTGTACCAAAGGCCTTTTGTAACTCCACATACCTTAAAAACATTTCATGGTACCTCTTTTTCTCTAAAAGGCAAGCATATTCTGTATCACAGCCGGCACCTGTTGATGAACAACTGAGCAAAACCACTTGGACTCCCAATAAAGATTCCCACAGCAGTAAGCCATTAAAATCTTTCCACATTACCTCCTGCCTACAGCTTCAAGTTGCATTATTTATAAAATTCTAGATTTTGAAATTTTCAAGCGAACAGGTGGCATGGTGGGACACGAAACAGACTGGCTCCATAGAGTTGGTAGGAGAGAAAGAAGGCTTTATTTACAATCCCAACAGTTTCTTTTAGAACACACCGTGTAAAAAGGTCTATTATTGCTCCATGGCACTGACACTGCTCTCCATTGGTTCAGGAATAGGAAACAACCCCTGGGGACAGTTGTTCTGGCAAAGGGAACACTGTTTGCTGAGCCTGTGCTGAGAAACAGAGAGAGATGTTTTGAAAAGAGAAACTGTTGGCAGCTTTCCCTCGGGAAAGGAGCCGGCAATGGTCAGCGAGCTGAAATTCAGGCTCAGAAATGTGGAGTCCACAGACAGGTCCCTCTCCCTGGGTACAGGAGACAAGTGCTGAGCCAGCCCCTGCACACCCATGGCCCCACGGAGCAGCCACAGGAGCACTCAGGGCCTCCTAGGGCCGTGCATGTCTGAGAGCACAGGGGGCACATGAAAGGAGCTCATTTAGCTCAGGATGGATTTGTTCCCATTCCTGTTGATGCAGGAGCTTGCACAGCTCCAGGCCGCAGAAAAAGAAGAAACAGGGTATACCAAACCAACAATAAAGAAAGAGAGAACATGATCTTTGACATTTATCTGTAACACACACGCTGTGGTACGAGCAGGCGCAAACCAAACAAGTGTAAAATGTGAGCCCCTGGACAGCCCTTCAGCTCCTGCTCAAAGCAATATTAAACTACACAGAAAACCCTTCAGCCAAAGGCTCCATCCCTGCAGGCTGCCTTTCATAGCCCTGACTATTTCTGAGCCCTTCCCTGGGCCTGACCCAACTCTTTGTGCTATGAACCACGAGTGATGTTTGCTTCTCCAGCACCCCCAAATCCCAACCCACAGGCCAAGGGAGCTCTACCAGCCTGCCTGCACCACAAAAGCACGACCACAACATCTTTGCCTTAATTTTCTCCTTTGTCTCAAAGAAATAATTATGGGATGAAAAGGGGAAAAATACAGCTCGGGTTTAGCTAGAGATCAGGTTTATCTAGAGATCCAAATAGCTCAGGTTTATCGAGAGATCCTGTCTTTTACTAGGAATGAAAACTTTGCAAGAATAGGGGAATTCCAAAGAGGAGATCAAACCCCTGTTTTCCTTCACAAGAGACCTTTAGGCACCTCACAACACGAGGGCTCACAGGACTCAGTGAATAATATTAATAAAAAATAATAAATAAATAAACATCGAGGTGCCAAAAGGGAATGGCATGGATTGAAGAGTGCCCCCGAGTGTCACTGCTTTGTCTCCAGTCAGCACTCTACACTGAAATCAGAACACTGTCATGTTCCGCTGTACAGTACCAGGCATTACTACCACAAATGGAGAATTAAAAAGCTGTACCATTCTGCAGTGTTACCACCATGAAACCCAAGTGTTAGTAACAAATCACAGATTTATTACATAAACACACCACAACCACAGTAAATAACCCCATGTCAGTGTGCTCCCCACAGAGCATCCCAAGAGCTTTACTTGCCTCATGAAAGGGGATCCACTATTATTCTAAACATTCTTTGACAACCCCATTTGGATATATTTCCACACTTTAAAACTTACGCTGTTCATTGTTTTCATTGTTACTTATTTCTTGCTAAATAGTAACACTTATCTTTTCACAGACTATTAACCCATCAATGTTTGAAATAAATCAACAACTCGATGTTTGAAATGGCAATCTACTGCCTGAAAGCAGCGCCCACCGGCTCCTTCACAACGTTGAAACTACAAAAACAAACATTGCAACGTTTTACCCATATCGAGAAGATTTTAAACGACAAAGTTTAATTAGCATTTCTCCCATTATGAGAAGAACTTAGATGTGCACCAGGCTGAATGCAGACACAGAAAGCATCTCTCCACCTGCGCTCCAAGCCAGCTGCTCAGTGACTGCGGGCCAGGGGACACGGGGCAGGTCACACACAGAGGCAGCGGAGTTGAGGGATAAACTCACCCTGCAATCACAGGGGTGACCACAGCCAACCCTGACAGCAAGAGCAGCTCCAAGCACCCCAACAAGCTGCTGCTAGAAGCTGTGCATCCACAGCAGGGCTCAGCACAGCCTTGCTGCTCAGTCACTGAGTTTTTCCAGCAGCTTTTTCCAGCACTGCTGGATTCCCTGCTTCCAGCAAAGGGAACTGCTCAAAGGCCTCTGTTACATTCAAACAATAAACACAGCTGTCCTGTGCACCTCCTGACATCAGTGCTGTTAAAATAATGAACTCATTTCTGACCAAAACAACCACAATTAATTCTGCTGGGCCAGTAAGGTTTTCTCAGTTCCCATTTACTTGGTGGAAGTGATCAAAAGTGAGCGTCACAAGAGCCAAGTCACCTTTCCTGTTTAACCACTCCAAGAAAATGACACGTCCAAGTTGGCATCAGCTGAACTCTACAAACTCACGTGTCTCAGCCACAGAGAAAACCAGCTCCTCCATAACAATGGGTACAACTGCTTGGCAATACTAACTTAAGATTAAAAGTTGCATATCCTACTAGCTATCAAAGCAATCTTTATCTGCACCTCTAGAAATCTGAAGTTATCACCACTCACTGAAAGGTTGCTTAGAAAGACAACAGAAGCGCCAAATATCCGGTTTTTAGGAAACGAAAACTATTCTGCATGTATCACAAACTTCCTGAGAAAGACCTCTATTTTCTCTGCTTTGTTATACACTGTGAGAACCCAAAACCAAGAGAAAAGTTTGGCCATACCTTCGATAAGGAGATCAAGAGCAAAATAGAAGCAAAAAATTCTTCTACTCTCTGCCTTATGTACAAGCTCATTAAGTTTTATACACTGGACAATAACTGATAAATATCTTAAGTTCTGTAAGAATAACAAATTGAAGGAATTCCATGGAGAAAATACAGTTCATACTTTTTTCAGAGCAGGCTTGTTTATAAATACTTGCTCTTCCCACTCGGGATTGCACATAATCAGCCTTTTCTTCCAAGCCATGCTCTTCCGGTGCACTCCACTAGCTTGGGAATTTGTATCAGCAATTTCGAGAGCTTTCAGAGCCACTCAAAGAAAAAACTTTCTGAGAATGCTGCATGCTCTGACACACCACCTTCAAAAATAATACTTAAAAAACTTAGTTGACCCCAAAATGCTTTGGCTCAGGGTCCTTTCATTCTAGAGAATGATGGTTTTGTAGTTATGTACATTTTCGGTACATCAAGGCACCTTTCACTACAAACTCTGGGTCACCCTGTGTAAATGTACCTGTACAAAGAGCTCTCCTGAGCTCTGTGAGCCTGGAGTTCCACACATGCTCCAAATCATTTAGGAAAAAATGCCATTGAGGAGTCCTCTGCTTCCTCCTGCACCATCCTTCCCTTTTCTCAACATAAATGATTTGCTCTGGCATACAAAAAATCAAGAGGCAGAAACTGATTTCAAGTAAAAAAAAAAACCTAACAAGAAAAAAAGTCAGAGGCAAAGGAATGGCTGAAGAGAGACAATCACAGCACTTCAGAACTACAGCTTGGATCCACACAAACACCTCACATCTCACATTTTCCCAGGACAGACACAAATGCTGGTAATTTAACTCAAAAATTTAATTGTTTTTTTAAAAAGCACCTTTAAAAGTCAAGCAACAAATGACAGCAAGGAAGCTCACAGAGAGTCCAACAATTCAGTTGTTCTACCTTACTTTAACATTTTATACATGTTAATAATGTGCTTCAAAGTATGAGAAGATGTTTAACACCCTAATATTGTACCCCAGTACAGTCCCTGATCTTGCAATTTCATTAAACATTAGAAACTTAAGAGAAAAATGGATGGAAGAGATTTCAGTGTTTGGAGACACTCAGTTGTGTTTTTAAAGTCAATCAGGAAAACAGACAGCACCTGACCAAACAGCCAATCCTACAAGGAACATCAGCAAGCTTTGAGAAGATTTACACATAATTAGAGAGACAACATGACAAAAGGCTAGGCAAGGGTGAGGGAAGACATGAGACATGTAATGAGCAAGTAGAGATTAAATTAAATTACAGACTATGCAAAAAAATCACTGATACTTTTTTTTTTTTTTCAAAAAATCCCACAGAGAACTACATAAAACCCCAGAACAGGATCAAAATTAGTAGGTGGAGATAAGAAACTTAAACTCTAAGAGGAAAGCCAGGAAGGAGGGATGGGGAACTCCACAGCCAGAACAGTGCAACAGTAACACACCGAGTCACTGAGAGTTCATGAAGCAGCAAAAATATCTCCACTGCATAGGGAAGAGTAATAAAAAACAACAACAAAAAGAAGAGAGATTAATTTAGACCCAATCTAGCACTGCCAGAGCAGAGCCACGGAAGAAAACAATCCTAAAGACTCTGCTCTCTAATAAAAGCAATCAATCTATTTCACACCTGGACTTGAACTACACAATTTGCTCTTGGAACTAATCCATTACTACAGATCAAAAGAATTTGCCAAGCAACATCAACCAAGTTTAGAAATGCACCAAAATCATCTTCAGCAGGGGACAGGCCACCCCAGACAGAAACAGGGCAAGCAATCTGATGCAAAGCTTTGATTCCAAAGAATTAGTAGCACTGCTTGTAAGGAATGGCTGTGCCTCCACTAACATGATTTGCATAGGATTCACCCTTCCAAACGTGCATATCCAAACAAAACAGCATTTTACATGGAAATAATCTTATCATAGCATTCCCAGAGTGTAAAAGACATCCCCCCCATTCCTTTATCTCCCGGCTTATGCAAAATGCTTGTCCTGGAGAAAATGTGAAAGCAGCTCTCTCTCTTACCACAGTGATTATTGAGGAGGAGAACCAGCTCAGTGTCTGCACCACTGTGTGGCAAAGAATTAACTGATATTTTCTTCTGACCACTGCACAAGTTTTTATACTTGATTCTTCTGCCACTTGGTAAAGTCACTTAGGGAGGTGTCAACAAAAAGAACAAAAAGCCTGCAATATTTAAAAGAGTTGTCTGGGCAAGACCTGACAAAGATGAAAATCCCTACTATTTTTAAGGGAAAAGTATCCATGTAGAGCAAGTTATGTGGCTCCCTCTCACACATTGAGCACTGCAAGGCTTTGCTAAATGCACTTGGACACCAACACATGACTTGGACACCAGGGGGAGGTTGGGCTGCCAAGTCTGCAGGAGTACAGAAGACAATTGCACTGACTTACTCGTCTCCCTTTTTAAAAACTGACATAAAACATCAGAAGAACCCTAAGGGAGTGCATATGGCTCATACCCTCTAGACAAACTCCAAAGATTTTTAGGTTCAAACTCCAGTAAGACCCATTGAAGCAAAGCAGGAAAAACCTGAAAGTGACTGAAGAACTGGAGGAAGAATTCAGAGTGCCTGAAACAAGGCCAATTCCTGAAATGAAAGTACTGCAGTTATTCCGTAAATCTTTCTGGAATTGCCTTACAGATTACAGGTTTAATTAAGAAAAACATTATATTGAAGAGATGTTGAGCTTCCAGAGACCCAGCTATGTACTTAAAACATGAAGAGTCCCAGGAGTCCTGGTGGGATGTCTGTCTTCAGATTTCACAGCGTTTAAGTTCATTACAAAATTACTTGATTTAAATTTTAAGAGGATGCCATCTGTTTTGGAGAGATGCTGAATACCACACAGAACATAAAATGAAACCAAAGAAGATCTAGTATTGATTCTATTCATTGAATAGGCCATAAAAGAAATATTAGAACTTAGTAAAAGGAAATAGTTCCCTCTCCACACTTCTCCTACTATTGGCTCTCTGACAAGCAGAAAACAAAACAAAACAACCCCAACCCCAAACAAACAAAAAAATCCCCCACCAAATTAATATACTCAGGATGCAAACACTTTGTGTCCAGCTAAACTGATTTTAAGGCAATGTCCTCAGAGCACAATCTCAGAGGATCACAAAACATGGAACAAGAGCTGTGGTATCACCTTTGCCCCCCCAGATTTGCTGACTTACATGACACTCCCACAGAGACCTGACAGTAGGAACAGGTGTTGGGAGGTGAAGGAACTTGCCAGCTTTAGTAACTGTTGCTTTTCTTTTGTGCCTTGTTCTAGAGCTCCTAGGAGATGAAGATATACTCTAAGACACGGTAATTTCCCCAGGCTGTCAAAGGCAAAATCAAAGTTTCATCCAAAACAAGTTAATTCCTCTTCTATTCTGGTCTATCAATGGGATCTCCAGAACTCTCTGGAAAGTGAAAAGGCAGAGAAAATGAAGTGCACTCAGCAATCACATACCCAATTCAAACCCCTGGCAAGGCAGTAAACTCCAGCACGCTCTTCCACAGGCTCCATGCGGGATGTATCCAACAGGAACACTGAGGACTAGGTGGAATCTGCCTGCTCAAATCCACGGCCCGTGTCTGCCACCAGGGAGCACAGAACTCATCCCAGGCATGAGGAGCCCCAGCGTGGCTCCCTTCCCCCAGGCTGGGCAAAGAGCAGCAACGGGAGGGGGCAGCGCCGGGAGCCTGCCTGGGACTGCCCAGCCTGGCCTGGCCTGGCCCCTGCCTGGGACTGCCCGTCCTCTCCTGTCCCCCTGCCCTGCCCGCCCTGCCCTGTCCCCCTGCCTGGCCTGTCCCCCTGTCCCCCTGCCTGGCCTGTCCCCCTGTCTGGCAGAGCCCCAGCACTCGGGGCAGCATCCAGGGTCCCCTCCCGCAGCCAGCGGAGCTGCAGCAGCACAGGAAGCCCTGGGACTGCAGCCTGTGGGTATCTGTGGGTATCCCACACCGAGGCCATGCTCCCTTGTGGGTATCTCTGCTCTACTCCTGCTCCCTTCACCTTTTCTGTCAATCCTTACCTTATCCAGCACACCCAAATCTGAGATCTCTTCAGTGGCAATAAACAAGGATATCTGGACATACAGTTATACAGAAGGGGTGCACAAGCTAAAAACCTTGAGAACTGCCTGTAAAACACAATTCCCAGCACTTCCAGACCAGCAAATGAAAAAAACCCAAACCTCTTGCCATTTAACATGTTAGCTTTCACACAGAAATTACTATTTCATTATTTATGATATGAACAGACTGCTTCTTAAACAGATGTGCTTTCAGCTTTTTCAGAAAATACCTCTGCAAGTTTCTGGGATGAAAAGCTGCAGCACTGAACTTCCACTAACAGGGAGATGAGCAGGCTGAGGTTCCCACAGGGATCCCGTTGCAGTGCAGAGGGGGGTGCTGGTGCTGGCCCACCACACACTTAACCTTGTCCTTGGTCTGCACCACAAGGGGCAAGCCTGCTCTGCAGCTCCCACGCATTCCTGTGATCCCACACACAGGGAGGGGAGGCACATCACTGATCTAACCACAAATTAATGCTGCAGATAAGGCAGAGTAACGTGTGGTGTGACTACTGAGCCATTTCTTGAAGCAACAGCACTCATTTATCACATAAAAGAACATACCTCACCTAATTCCACTCTTGTGTCAAATATTCTTTGTCTTTTAAACTTATTTTTCTATTTCCTGGGCTTTATTCTAACAGTATTCTGATGCAATTCATTTTAGTGCCACGATTTTGCACGCTGCTGCTATTTTCACCATTGACAGAGTGCAGAGTAAAACGGGAAATTCCAAACAATGACAAGTTACACAGTAAAATCCCCTTGCACCAGTGGAGACTGGCTGCTCACATGCTTCTGGGAAGCAGACAAATGCCCTAACCTAATATCTAATCAAAGCCTTAAGCAAGTGCTAGATCCTTCAAGAGTGTTTCTAAATGAGCAATCAGCTTTAAAAGTTGAGGTGCTCCAGGTCGGGTGAATTTCCTGGAGCACTGTGCCCTGCTGAGTGTGCTCCTGTTAGGAAAGCACTGGCAAAGCTCGTCCTGGGGGAGCGTCCTGCTTTCCTTCACCTGATAACTCATGGAAAATTCAACACATTCACATTTTATCTTCAGCAGGATTTTACCTCATGTTACCTTTCACTTTAATTAAAAATATATTGAAGAGTTCAAAGGAGGAAAAACTGGTATTTCCCACCAGCACAGGAGGTGTTTTTCCATTTTCACTCGCTGATTGTTGTCAGCCTAAATCCAGCCTTTGCTCTCCTTGGGAGCAAAATGAGCTCATTCCAGAACCAGGGAAACTGTCAGACATTAGAACTACATTTACTTCGGTAGCTGTGAGTGTTCACCTCTGCTGCTTGCAAATTACTACTGCTCTTGCCAGGAACAACAAAGATTAAGACTTAGTTATGGAAACAGGCAGCTGAAGAAGACATTAAAGCACTATCTGTAATCATCAAGGGACTAATTCTGATCTCTGCAGATAAATATTCAGCTGACTCGAACAGAATACAGCTGTCTCACAGAACAGAAAAAAATTTCAGTCCAAAATATTCTAGGAAATACATTTGTGAATACAGTTACCTAAAACCAAACACAAGTACCTTCCTTTTTCTTATGTTTTAAAGTCAAAACCTGACCACAGAACAAAAAAGTACAATATTACAACATTCTTCATTCAAAAATTAACTTCCTTATAGCAGAGTAGAAAGCAATCTAGGACACCAGTGTTGCTTCAGGTGCCACTGGTTTGCCCAGAATAACCAAATCCACACAAGAAATGCTGCAGCTCCCCTGGCAGGTGTAGCTGTCACTGTTAAAGGAGCTGGTCACTCCAGAGGAGCTGCAGGCCACACTGAGATAATATCATCAGATGTTTATTGTATATAAATAAAGCTGGGAAACCAGATTAGGAAAAGGCACCCCGTGCAGCTACTGGATCTCTGTTGCAGTGAGTCCCTGTGCTTGCCACCTTCTGCAGTGTCCCAAAAACCCACAGGCCTCATCACCCAGGGCCCACAGCACTACTGCTGGGACCAAGGAAACTGCACTTGGTACCGACTCCTTCCAAAGCTGCACCTGTTACCGACTCCTGCCAAAGCTGCACCGGTTACCGACTCCTTCCAAACTGCACCGGTTACCGACTCCTTCCAAACTGCACCGGTTACCCACTCCTTCCAAAGCTGCACCGGTTACCCACTCCTTCCAAAGCTGCACCTGTTACTGACTCCTTCCAAACTGCACCGGTTACCGACTCCTTCCAAAGCTGCACTGGTTACCGACTCCTTCCAAAACCAGGCACAGAAGCCACCCAGCTGCTGCTCCACAAGGCATTCAGCTGACACATGCCAAGCCTGGGATGACAAGGTGTACCCTACCCACAGGCATCAGGTGTTTGTGCATCATCACACTCCCCTGCCACTTCCAAGCCAAGCACCACCAGCTATTGCCATCATGGAAATCTTGTCATTGTCTTCAAGTAGTTTTATTTCTAAAGCTGAGACCTGCCAGACACGTGTAAGCTGGGTGGGAAAGCAGCATCAGTCTGGTTTATGCACAGACTGATAATCCACCTTCCCCAAGTCAAGCAGGCTGCTTTGAATCCCTCCTTCTGTGTGCACTGCTGCCTTGTTCCTTCCCGCCACGTGCCATCAGGCACAAACCTTTCCAAAAGCTTCACACAGGAAGAGGGATCAAGGCTCACCAATTACCAAGTCAAAATGCAAAAACATCCTTGCACTGAGAAGAGTAAGAGGGAACGAACAATACCCAAATGCCTGGGAAAGTCCTTCAGATGAAATTCTAACAAGCACAGCCCTCACAGAACAGAGGTTTGAGGCCCACTGGAAAATATCAGAGGTCACACTGAGGCAGCCACTACAGCAATGTCTGAGAGGTGAAGGCACAAACCGAGAGAAACCCTGAGGATGACAACAAATCCTATCAAGGCAGAGAACTGAGCTTGAGGAGAACGGTGACCACAGAATACAAATAAAAGTGATCATCAGAAACACGTGCAACTGCATTAACTACCACAGAATATGTGGTGGGGAGCTTTTCTGTCCAAAGTGCCACAGACTGGCTGCCAAAAAGATTATCAGGAAATGTACTCACGAGAACAAACTGTGTATAGCAACAGGGAAGGAAACCACATTAACACTGCAAATCTGAAAGTGCAAAGAGCTACATTTGTGATTAAAACCGTCCAATCACCCCCAAACCCTCAGTGCTGCAATCAGAGCTTGCCTTTTGCCTTTCCTCACACGTGTATTCCACAGAGAGACTAATGTTTATTGTGCTCAGTTCATCACACACATTTTATAATGGCACTTAAAGTCTGACCTTTACACTGCAAACCCCACTCCCAACAGATATGAAGTGGCAGCACTTAAAATAAAACACTACAACAGCGTGTTTCCCAAAGCAGCAAGTGATTTCATCCATATCACCACTGACTGCTCTGAGGTGCTACAGTTACACAGTTCACACATACAGGAGTTTTGGTTTGTAACAGAGGTAAAAGTGCACGGAAGCTAAAGGAGTGTTGACATAGGAGCATCAGCAGGCTTTCTGACCAAAGATCCCGGTCCTTCTGAGACACCGGTGGATTATGAAACAGAAAACAGTGGCAGTGGAATGGAAATGAGTGGAGGGTAATTCCAGATGCTGAATGGGATGGAGTTAGTGAGGAATAATAGTGGATAACAATGCAAGGAAGTTTACTCACATCTCGTGCTTTACTGAGAACGTGGAAATGGAAGAGGCTTGCACTACCAAAGGCACACAGAAACTTCTTTCAGAAAAATATGATCCTCCTGCTTATAACAGCAGAAACTTGAGAATTGTTCTATTTCATGTTTTAAAAAAACTGTAAGGAATTGCATTCCCCAAATAGGCATTAAAATTTCCAGAAAGTAAGTTGTCTCCCAATCAGAAAAAATGCTAGCACACACATGTCGAGCAAGAAAACTGCTCGCTGAATAAATGCAGGGAACATAGTTTAGGAAAAACACCAGATTAAAATTTAAGCATGGGAAGTAAGCCAGAGGACATATGGCTAAAAAAACCCTATACATTCGTAACAAGAGAAAGGATATTATACACGTGTTCAGAGTACACAGTTAAAACACTTAAACTGAGATGCAAACTTACTCTTTATCCTGGCTACTGTATCTTCATTTAGCTCTCCTACAGCTGACAAACTATGTCCCTGATGTAATAAACTAATAGAAAAGTTAAACTGATTCAAAACAGCTTAAAAGCATAAGAAGAAAAAAATTCACTGCTACATAAGGTACATGAAGCAGCATCAAAAGGTCAAAAGTGGTTTTGCCATTATCTTTGGTGGAACTGCAGTTATGTAACTTACATTTCCAGTTACGTAATTTAGCAAAGGCAAATCAGCCCTGCTCCACTTGCCTGCCTGCCGAGGAGGGCAGGCCGGAGAAGGCTGGAGTTCCACCTGAGCAAGGCTCAGCAGCACAGCCTGCCCTGGCAAGGCTGCAGCCCCAGTGCAGCACCAGGCTCCGCTGCAGCGCCTGCGGTGCCAGGCATGCAAAGCCCAGGCAGAGCCGGGCACAAACGCGGGCGCTCGGAGCCCACAGCGGGGCAGCCCCTGGGCCGGCACGGGGAGCTGGGGGAGCTGGGCACAGGCACAGGGAGCTGAGTGTGGGCACGGGGAGCTGGGGGAGCTGAGCACTGGAAGGGGGAGCTGAGCACTGGAAGGGGGAGCTGTGACCGGGCTGCTCGGTGCCTGCAGAGCACAGGCCCTGGGGCTGGAACCCCGCTGCTGAGCCCCACCAGCGAAGGGCTAACTGCACCCAGGGAGAGGGGCACCAGTGTGGGGTGACAGGCCCTGCACCCAGGGAGAGGGGGACCAGTGTTGGGTGACAGACCCTGGGCCCAGGGTACCCCAAGGGAAACCCCAAGGTTCTCCCAGAGCACTGGGTTAAGCAGTGACACCGGGAGCCAAACAGGGGCTGTGGAATTGCCATGATTGGAGATTTTCAGAAATGCTGCACAAAGCCCCCCAGCAGTGTTATTGAGCTTTGGAATTAGCTCCCCTCGAACACAGGGTCTGCCTGGATCACCTCCAGGAGTTGCTTCCAACCATTCTGTGATGATAGCACCAGATTTGCCCTAAAATCACATGAACTAAACTTGACCCAAGAAACTCTGCACAACCCACTTACGAAAGAAAACTGCTCACTGAATGAATGAATGCAGGGAACATATTTAGGGAAAAAAACAGAAGAAAATTTAGGCATGTGAAATAAGCCAGAGAACATATGGCTAAAAAAACCCTATACATTCGTAACAAGAGAAAGGATATTATACAAGTGTTCAGAGTCCATAGTTAAAACAAACTGAGACGCAAACTTGTTCTTTGTCCTGGCCACTGTATCTTCATTTAGCTCTCCTACAGCTAACAAACTGTATCACTGCTGAAACAGGAGCTTGAGGTTCCCTCAAGGAAACATGCGAGGAAACAACTTCTGCTTTCAGGTTCAGATGAGGTTCAAATTAGTATTTCATAGCTTCCAAAAGAATTTCACTACAGGAAGAAATAAAAGCAGAATGTATTTTAATGGCTATTTACGCTGCACTAAGGGGAAGAACCGGTGTAGCTGCATCACAGCCTGGGCAGAGTTTTCTACCTGGGTCTAGAAGGATTTCACAATTAATCACTTCTGGCCATGAACTGCACGGCTCCACATTTTGGTACTTCATCACTTTCTGGATTCCTTCACTGTCAGAAAGCTCCTGCATTGGACTTTCTACTACAGTAAGCCATTAAAACTGCACTTTACAGCTTCCCTGCCCCAGGGCAGGAGTGGGGAAATGTATAAAAAAACCAACATAAAATTTTTGATTGCTTTAGTTCTCTAAGTTTTACTTTCCACTTTAGAAAAATCCAGTTTTCCTTGCCAGTCCAACACATTGGATTTTCTTGGTGAAGTACCTAAATAAATGGTTTTAAAATATTTTTGCTATTGAAGGGCCAGAGTGACTCTAAACCAAAGAGAATTTCCTAAGAGGTAAGAGAAAACATTTTAAATACAGGACACAAGATCACAACTGATAAGTGATCTTCTTATCTATTTTTAAGAATTCTTCAGAAATAACAAAAAAATTTCACTGTTCCATTTCACTTCTAGTACTGCAGTGCTCTGATGTCCATCCCATCCCTTAAAGCTCTTTCTGCTTCAGAAAAAAAAAAGGTAAGTGGATTTCTTATTTAAAAAAAAGGGCACAAAAACTCATCCTGTTTCTAGAGGTCTCTCAGATACAGTTAAGTACTAGGAGGAACAAATTTCTCTTCACCTTCCTCAGTGTTGCAAGTCACACTGATCTGTTACAAACTGGAGACAAGGAAGTATAACAAACTGTCCTTGGTCTCACTAAGGAATTCCCTGTTAGGATCTCAGTAAAAAGTCTGGTTAATTGAAGAGTATGTTACTCCTCTGAAAAGAAAAAAAAAATTCCCAAGATTCAAGACAACTTTAAAAAAGGTTGAACATCAGATTTTATATTATATTTCACCTAAGGCTAAGTCTTACCATGGCAACTGTTAAGAAACAAAAATATTTCAAAGCAGCCAAGCAATCACAGTCTTGCTTCTGTCACCTCTCATACAGGAAGTTTAGACTGGCTTTTGTAAATGTAGGCCATAATCTCACCAGCAATTAAGAGAATGGTTAACTTTGCACAAGAGGAAAACTTCAAAAAGATGAGGTGAGTGCACATCACTGTGTGATCAGGATTTTACTGCACAGCACCCCTAACACCACGAAGCTCACACCGATAACAGAACCAAAACAACGCGTGGTTTTATTCCACACCTCCCCTGTGAGTGAGAAAGACCTCTAATGATGATAAAGATGCTAAGAGCCTCAGCACAGCTGCCGTGGAGGCTTTCCCACCTCTGACCCTCTGCAGCTGCCAGGGCCCAAACTGGACCAACGCAGGGAGCCTTGTCTAGGAGAGCAGGACTGCGAGGCTGCAGCCCCAGGCTCCCGGGGAGCTCAGAGGCAGCCCCCCAGTGAAGCAGAGACCGGGGGCCGCAGCAGCCAGGGACACCCCAGGAGGGTCAGAGCCCCCCCAGAGCTGCAGCTCCCTGCCCCAGCCCCCTCAGATGAACAAGCACATGGATCCCAGCGGCCTCACCACTGCCTGTGCTTCCATCCGGTGGAAAAGCTACACGTGCCATGATCGAGCTTTGAGGAGAACCTAAAAAGTCACTTTAATTTACTTCACTACTACCTTTTCAGGCTAATCGTACTAAGTCACCATGGTCTGCTGCAACTGTGGCTGGAAACATAGGGGGGATGAGAGTATTTACCCCAGGATGCAGACTGCAGTTTATCCCCTAAAAACCAGTGTTCAGGATGAAGTTAAAAAGCTGACAGAACCCCCATGAAGACTCTCCTAGAACTAACAACTGAAAGCAAACCCATTTCACATATCACTTGCCCTGATGTGCCTGAGCACTTTTTGTTTGTTGCACCAGGAACAGGCTGTGACTAAGAACCATTGTTTTTCAATAACCGAGTCTGCAAACCACGGCTGTAATTACCCCTGACTAAACCATCCTCACAGCTTGGTTTTTTTCAGCTATACTCTGAACTTTGTAAAAATCCTAACAAATGTCACTGCAAACTAGTATTTTATCTTCTCATGCCAAAGTATCTATTTATTAATGGTTTCGATTCTATTACACAGTTACTTTTGCATGGGTGAAAATAAAGACTATCTAGAGAATGTAACATTTTCCTGTATTTGGTAGGTTTGTCTATTCCAGAATACTTGTACAATGATCAAGCTGTACCAGCTTACAAATACATTAAATTCTTAAAAGGCACATTATTAATCTTCCTATGAGTAATTCCCAAGAGATTTTAATTTTTACTCATTTTTCCCTGATATTTTGATATATAACACATCAGTGAACATACAAGCATGTTTGATGAACAAATACAGGCTTTGGTAGATAATCTGAAGCAAATTTAATATTATAAAACAGTATTTCCATGCCTAGCTCCAGATTATATTAGACACTTCTGATGTTCATATCCAACACTTTGTAAAAAACAATTTAATGCAACTGAAAGGTTCAAGAAGGTTGAAAAGAGCTACAGATCTCAAAAAAAAAAAAAAAAACCCACAA
>WBMY01005620.1:11253-58418 GCA_013397315.1 Donacobius atricapilla
ATTTTATTTTTTAAAATAAATAAATTAATAAATAAACTCTTTTATTTTGCACTTGCCTATCACATTGGATTTTGCTATTAAACTTCCCATTGCACTCATAGAAAAAAGTATTGGATTTTGAGCAGTTGGAATGTAAGATATAATGTAGACAGTATCCATATGCTGATGGCCTTTGAAATTTCTCTCCTGTGATATTATTTCCTCTCTATC
This sequence comes from Donacobius atricapilla, assembly GCA_013397315.1. Taxonomy (NCBI): domain Eukaryota; kingdom Metazoa; phylum Chordata; class Aves; order Passeriformes; family Mimidae; genus Donacobius; species Donacobius atricapilla. The sequence continues at coordinate 11,464 of WBMY01005620.1, forward strand.
ACTCTATTCCTCTTCCACTTCTTTTTCCCATATAGTCAATATTGACTTCCTTTAAAAAGATTTATTTGTGTTTACAGCCTTGTTTCTACATTCAGCAGTTTATCCTGAAAAAGTTCCCCTCCCTCTAAGCTGTCATGGGATAAGGTAAAAGCTAGAATGAAGGTATGAGAACAGGTGAAATAATCAGAGAACAATCAAAAAAAAAAAAAAAAAGTTAAAGTAATTCCTGACACGGGACAAACCTAATAAGGCCCACAAATTGTCNCAGAAAAACCCATCTCCTAAAGCTGGAAGTCTCACACAGATGGGATCCATTTTCCAAAGGATCATAAGACTGAGGAATTAATGATTTTGGAAGTCTTAATTCAGTCCTTGGCTCAACACTGGGCCAATATCAAGTTGCCCAGGGTCTTGCTCTGGGTAGTTTCAGGTGTCTCCAAGGTGTGGCTGCACAGACCTTCTGGATCCCTGGTCCAGGGCTGCACTGGACTAAGCGGAAATACTTTTTATTTGTTTCTAGTGGGAATTCCCCTGGTTGGATGTTGGTCCCTTACCACTGTAGCAGTGCAGCCTGATATCCACCGAAAACCTTCTTTTCCCTGGAGTGGATGAACCTAGCTCTCTCAGCATCTCCTTGAGTGCATCCTCCAAACTCCTGATCATTACTGTGGCCTCTGGCCTCCCCTGTCCTCTTTGCTTTGCATGGCAGCCTGGCCTTCCAGCAAAGTGGCATCCTTATCCAAACTGTCCCTATCCCAGGGAAATCTCCTAGAGATCTGCTGATCTCCAGGATGGAAGCCCAGACGTCTCCCTGGATGGGGAAGCATAATACTGGTTTAACTTTTCATTGATTTATTATTTATGACCTATTCAAACACTAAAGTCCTTTTTCTTTTTCCTTTTTTTGTCCCCTCTTCTTTTCAACTTGTGCTGATTTCTGTCTGCTTTGTTTGATCTGAGACTCTCAAAGCAAGAGGTTCACCCAGATCCTCTTTCAACCTCCCTCAGAACGAGCTGCAGAGCTGGGAGCCTTTTCCTCCTTTTTTTCTGCACTTGGCCAAGAGGTTCCAATTTCATTTGAAGATACTTCAAAATCCTTTTTCGGTTACTTTGGTACTGTATCCCTCCATAANGCACTCATAGAAAAAAGTATTGGATTTTGAGCAGTTGGAATGTAAGATATAATGTAGACAGTATCCATATGCTGATGGCCTTTGAAATTTCTCTCCTGTGATATTATTTCCTCTCTATCACTCTATTCCTCTTCCACTTCTTTTTCCCATATAGTCAATATTGACTTCCTTTAAAAAGATTTATTTGTGTTTACAGCCTTGTTTCTACATTCAGCAGTTTATCCTGAAAAAGTTCCCCTCCCTCTAAGCTGTCATGGGATAAGGTAAAAGCTAGAATGAAGGTATGAGCACAGGTGAAATAATCAGAGAACAATAAAAAAAAATAAAAAATTAAAGTAATTCCTGACACTGGACAAAGCTTATTAGGTCCCACAATTGTCACTGCATTCCACAAAGACCTGGGAAAAAGTGCGAATAGGTTGGTGACAGTTTGGTGACAATCCTTCATTATTTGGGGCAGTCAAAGCTAATGCTAATAGTGAATATTTGTGTAAGAAATGTCTTGGTATTGGATCAGCAGGTGGTGAATTAAATGCTGAGGTGGTTGTGCACTCAGGAGAAGGCAGCAGCATTTAGGGAAGGGCTGCTGAACCTTTGTGAGTGGTGGGAATGGGAACCTCAGCTCTGTGGTCAGAAAGGGCAAAAAATGGTAGGGATGTCTTAGAAAGGAATTGTCAATAAAGAAAAATATTGTTATTCCTTGTGCATGATGGTGTTGTGAATGTAATAACATCCCTGGAGGAGCTGCTACTGAAATTGTCAGGTTATCTTTGGCCACATGTTCCTAAAAAGGAGGGAACAGACCGAGAAAAGGTCAAGGGAAGGAGGGAATTGAGAGGTCTGGAAAATACTCCTGTTCAGCTAGGCTAGGATACACATCCCTGCAAGTGTTCCAGGCCAGGCTGGACAGGGCTTGGAGCAACCTGGGATAGGGGGAGGTGTCTCTGCCCATGGCAGGGGGATGGAATGAAATAATGTTTAAGGTCCCTCCCAACACAAACAGTTCTGGGATTCTGGGACAGGATTTCTTCATTGGAAAAGGGATGGTGAAGCTGGACATGATGGTTTATAATTTGTAAATTAATTACACACATCCATGGACAGCAGATGGGAAGCAGTTGTTGCCACAGGATAGCTTGGATCCTGAAAGGAGATGCGGGATGAAAAAGGAATTAGAAATATCCAGAGATTTGAGGCCCATTGGTGATCCCTTCTTTGGACGTCCTGAGTGTCAAAATCCAATTCCTTGACTTAAAAAAGGATGGAGTGAGAAAGAGACCTCTCAGGTTGCCAGTCAGGTTCTTCTCTCTGCTAATAAATCCCTCCAAAATAAATACCTAAATGAAAAGGGTCAAAAAAACCCCCAACCTGCTCTGGCCAATATCCAGCAGCAAATATAGCTGAGGGGGCCTTTGGTAGAAAAATGTAATGCAAAGAGAGTGGGTGCTAAAAATAAAATAAAAGTTAGGTAAATTGCTGGAAAAGGAGAGAGGAGAGGCGAGGAGAGGCGAGGCGAGGCGAGGNCGTCCTTACCTGTTTATTCAGGTTCCTTTGGGTCAGTGGCAGATGTCTCAGCACAGCATTTTGTCCTTTGCAAAACAGGTGCAATCTCCGGCCAAGACTTAAAGCTCAGGGAGACTTGTCAAGTCAGCCAGAAAAACTCTTATTTTTAAGGGCAGACAGCATGAATTGGTAATTGAACCTGACCTCCTCCATAAGCAGGGCAGGAGAGTAAATTTTTACATCAAACCCATTATTTTTCCCTCAGCCAGACCATGCATTGCAAAGTAGTTCTCTTTTCTCCCAAGTTTTGCATTTAAACATCCCCCCCGCCCTCACTTTTTTTGTGAAAATTTGCTCTGTTTGTTAATAACTACCTGTGCTTGTTTTTCTTTTAATTTTAATTTAATTTTATTTTTTTAAAAATGTTCCTCTCCCTGACAGTGGATTTTCTATTCCTTTGCCCGCTGAATGACACAGAGCCCTGCTTCCCAGATCCCAAGAGGCTGGGATCAGTCGGAGGCTCACTGTGCCAGAGCAAAGATGATAATTTAGAGGTTGACTGGAGAAAGTGGAGACTGGAAACAAAAGTCAGATCACGTCTCCTGGTACATTAATCAGCAGGGGTGAATTTATTCCTTTTCACAGGCAGTTTGTTGGCACAATTATTCATCTTTGTTCAGTTTGAAAAGCTGGAGGTGGGATAAATACCTGTTGTGCAACCAGAAATAGATGGCCAAGTCACAAAAATCTGGAAAAAAAGAGTTTCTAATTCCTTAGGAGTCTGTTATGGAGAAGAATAAAGCCCTGTCCAGCCTGGCCTTGGACACTTCCAGGGATCCAGGGGCAGCCACAGCTGCTCTGGGCACCCTGTGCCAGGGCCTCCCCACCCTCACAGAGAATAATTTCTTCCTAAAATTCAATCTAAACTTGCCCTCTTTCAGCTTAATGCCATTCCCCTGGTCCTGTCACTATATCTACTCATCTAAAAAGTTGCTCTCCCTCTTTCTAAGAAGCTACTTAAAAAAAAAAGGTGAGAGCAAATACATGGAACAGTACAGAATATGGAATTATGCAGCTCAAAGGAGCCCCAGAGGCCTCAAACTCCATCCTATCTGAAATGCCACCCAAGATAAATATTTGCCTGGACTTCAGTGGTGGAGAATCCACATCCTAGCTGGGCAAGTGATTTCAGTAATGGAACATAAGAACACTCATTACTGATTCCTGCATCACTTATGTGGTGATTCAGCAGCTGCACTGAACATATGGAATTTTGGGTAGCCTGAGGAGGACATGGGACACAGTCCCATGGGTGCTTTGGCAAAGAGAGCATAGAGAGAGTTAGAAGGATAAATTCTACACATATTTATCTGTGTTTATGTGCAGATCAGAGTAGACATATCTATTAATACAAATAGATGAATATACACCTGTATAAAAACACATTTATACCCTGTCAACCCTCCTCCCCAGTCCCCTAAAGCTTTAAGAAGCATCATTAAAGCTTGAAACGCTGAAACAGCTGAGAAATGAGAGCCCCACAGCAAAGTGAAATTGGATTTGCTCCTTGAATCATCTGCTGAGGACTGCAGTAATAAACATGCATAAAACAATGGCAATTTACTCACATATTAACAACTGTGCTGTCAAGGCAGAAAACCTTTTAAACCCAGAAAACCACCTTGCTGTGAGAAAAACAGGGCTACCCAAGGGCATTCCCTTTTCTAAGGATTTGTGGAGAAATTCCAATTTCCAACTTGCAAATGAGGAAGAGCTTTTGGGATACCTCAGCCTAGGTAAAGTTTGCCTTTTCCTTCCTGTTGGTATATGCTGGGTTTAAGGCTTTTGGGGGTCTTTTCTTGTGTTCCTGTCAGTTTTGTGAATTTCAAGCACCTCCTGCAACCTCTGACATGGAGAAAGACCATGGTGTTCCTCTCCTAATGATTGCAGTTGAAGCCTCCTGGCCAGGAGCTTTGGGACGTCCTCTTTCCAAAAACACTCTCCCGCCACAGCTGAGCTCAAATTCCTCACCCATTTGTTGTTCTGTCATGTTTTAAAGGAACCATGGATCTGCCAGAGGAGAGCAGAGGGGCTTGAGCAGGCAGTGCTGTGCCTCTCAGCGGTGCTGCTAACTGAATTATGTTACATTTCAGTGAGATTTACGAATCATCTATAGGCCTTAGGATTATTTATTAATTTTTTATTTTTTAGTCCAAGAAACAGCAGCTGTGGAGGAAAGAAGAGTAAATTTTCAGCAAGCGAAGTGGATCAGGCCTGATTTTCTGGTGCAAATCCCAAATGCTTTCTTTTAGTGAGATTTTTAGCCATGGTGAGCTGGACTCAAATGGGCCAAGTCGCTCCTTGCCTCAGCCTTTTTGAAGGCAAAGTAGAGAAGTGAAGAAAGTCCAGCAATCTCCAAACTGTGTGAAATGTCCTGCTTGATAAAAAAAGTTAAATTGGAGATCTGAGCACAATAAATGCCAGATAATGTTCTCAGCAAGTGCATAAAGCCTATTTTTGATGCCTACACCCTTCCCTCAAACCCCAAGGCATCTGTTATCCACCAGCCTTGCACACAGGAAATCTTTAAATTTGGGCAAGTTTAGTTTATTGAACTGAATAGAACGGAACATTTTTGCTATAAACCTTTTTTTTTTTTTTTTTTTTTTAATGGCCTCCTGGGACCTCAGTGTAATTTACACTCTCTGATTTTTCCTTCCTGGCCTCTTGGCAAGACTCTGTGTCCCAGGGCTGGGTGGTCTGGTTCATCCTGGTCTAACTTTTGGTGGTAAGTTCAACCACAATTAATATCCTGGGTTTTCTTTTCCCAAGAGAAAAGGATGGCTCAGACTTTCAGTTTCTCTCTGTTCTTTGCCCAACATTTACTTACCACGTCCTAGCCCAGGTCCTTCTGCCATGACCCTGAGCCAGTTTTGCACATCAGGTTTTCTGTCCTGTTTCCTGACGTGTGCAGATGTCTTGGGTAGCCTAGAATGGCTCAGATGGCATGAAACGCCTATATTCAATCCAGAATTATTATTTTTTTTCTCTAATGGAATTTAAACATGACTCGTACACGGACACCTCATTGGAATGGAGAGATTTTAATCCATGAGCTGAATCCCACAGGAGGTACCAAAAAAACTCCAAACCTACTTGTCAGTGACCTTAGTGTCACTCTGTGTGTTATGAGTCTCCAGGGAGGGACGCTTCGAGGTCTGAAAGTGGAAAAAAAAAAAAATGGAAACCTTGACACAGGATGGCTGAAGTTTCTTGGGAAACCTCTAAGGCAACTCCCAGTCCCAGCTACAATCCCTGTCCTGCGAAAAAAAAGCCAGTTGTAAAAGTCGGTTCACTGAGGGGGATGGTTTTCAATTTCTAAGTGGCAAAAGAAAAAAAGTTCCCAGCACACAGGAATGACAAAATCTTTTGATGACTAAATGTACATTTGGGACTAAACTTGAGTTTTCCATTTTTTCCCCGCATTTTTGCCTATGGGCAGGGAAATGCAGGGTGCAGATTTGTCATGGATGGGCTGCTAGTGTGCAGAGGGAGGGGACACAGAGAATGCTGGACTTTCCCAGAGCCTGGACCATTCTGAGTCCCCTCTCTGACCACGGGAAATTCAGAAGGAATAGAGGGAAAGAAAAAGACAACAGGGAAATAAATATCCCTTGAAATATCCTCCCAGCTGACAGCAATTTCTGCCTCAGGGATTTCTCAGCTCAGAGATTATCTAAACGTTTTCAACTGCCCTTGATTGGTTTGTCTGTCACTAAGGCATCTAATTGCTGTTCTAACCCCTACAGACAGATGCAATATCTTGTGGTGATGAGTTCCACAGTTCACAAATGATCCACATGAAGAATTACCTCGCTCGGTTCATTTTGATAATTGGGCTTGATGTCACTTAGTTCTTGTACCATGAGAGGCAGGGAACACTCATTCACTGCTTGTCTTCTCTCCAGCACTCCTGGTTTCACAGACCTGAATTCTCAGTCATCAGAGTGCCATTTGATTTAAGTGTTCCTCGGATGGAAACTGTCCTGTAACTTTGTTCCATTCTAAGTCCATTCTACCCTTTCTGAACTGAATAATGACAAAAGCAAACAGGAGTCAAATTACACATATTCAGAAGTGCAAAGATATTTTCAAGGTAATTCTCAATCTCTTCCATTCTCCATTTCTTCCCCCAAATTCCCCGAAGTAATTTTCACCTCTGACTGCTATCAAATATTGAACCAATGTTTTCATGTTAGACCTCCTTTTGATTTTCCCTTTTGCCTTTTTCCCTTTCCAGTCTCAGATCTACATAATATAGATAAGAATCCCAGAATGGTTTGGGTTGGAAGGGATCATAAAACCCATCCCATTCCACCCCCTGCAATGGGCAGGGACACCTTCCACTATCCCAGGCTGCTCCAAGCCCTGTCTAACCTGGCCTTGGACACTTCCAGGGATCCACGGGCAGCCACAGCTGCCCTGGGCACCTGTGCCAGGGCCTCACAGGGAAGAATTTTTTCCTAATATCCCATCTAAACCTGCTCTCCAGATATGGCCAGTGCAATCCCTCTATGCCTGTGTGTCAAGAAACTGAGAGTGTCCTCTCCTGACTTGCTTTTATCATTAATTCTTCCAAGTGGGAAAGATTATCCTTGTGAAATTGCAAATAAATGTCTCAGAGAAAAAAGCAAGAGTGGATAATTTTCAGGTTTTTCTTCCTCCCTCCTATAACCCTTGTTTTAAAAATCAGACACAGCAACAATTCACAGCAACGTTTTAGACAGATTTGTGCATGTATTTGGTACAAACAAACAAAAATATGTGCATTCTGTTTCATAGAGCTTACATCAATCTGGCAGAATCTGAAACACAAAACAGAAATACTCCGGCTAATAAATACATCTGGGGATGAAAAATAAAAATCTATACATAAAAAAATTCCAATGTTCTGCTAAAGAAAATGTACACTTATATACACACTGTAAACAATAGTAATGCAACCCAGCTGGCAGCCCAGCTCAGGCTGACAGGGACCTTCCTTCCCTCATGGACTTGGGAGAGTCCAGTGACACAAAAACTGATTTTCCACCCTCAACTCTTGGTTCCTTGAAGCAGCAAGGTCTGACAATGCAATTGTGACACAGAGCCAGTGCAGTGAGGTGGGATCTGATGGGTAACTGAGGTGCAGGTGTTTTGGGAAATGGCCTGCCAGGAAAAATTGCTGGAACAGGGCCATTCCCTCAGCTGGTCACACCCTTGTGGATCCAGGGAAATCTGTGGGATCATAATGAACTTACCTCCTGAAAGTCTGAGCCCATTTTTCCAAACTTGGGAGAGCTTGGAAATTGAGGGATTCAAGGAGAAATGCTCAATTCCAAAAACTCACGTCATACTTCATACAAGATTTTCCTTCCTCCCTGCCAGCAAAGACAGCCCTGTCTCCTCTAAATGCAGCTCTGCATGAGCAGCCTCAGAGACCAGTCCTGGGACTGCTTCTGATGCAGGATGCCAAATGAAAGCGGGGTAAAAACCAAGTATTTTGCCTGAATGCAGCCCAGCACAGCTCAAGGCTTTCCTACAGCACTTTCCAGGGCACCTCTTGAGGACAGATCAAATACAGTGAATAACTCAGCCAGAATTTGGGCATTTATGTGTGTGTGTGTCATGTGTGTGCTTAAACAGACTTTATTTTCTCCCCTCTAGGTCTGTAAAGACTTGGGATGGAGAGGCAGCAAACCTCCAGACTAATCCCTTTCTCCTCGAAAAGCTTTCAAGGGGCTGGAGGCTGTAAATGTAAATATTTCAATACTGAAAAAAAAAAAAAAGAAAGAAAAAAGTATATTGGAAAGATCAGGGAGAAGTGTAAGCGGTAATACCAGCTCATTTATGGGAATGCACCGCTTGCCAGCATTTGCTCAATCTTCATTTATATAGGGATGTTTGTCCGTTTATAGGAGAACGCCTGGTATTTTGGGAGTGACACATTTATATAAACACAGTGAAGGGTGTACGTCTGTCTGTCTGGTCACGGATGCACTCAGGGACTGTCCTCTCCCTAATCTCTTCTCTGCCACATCGCCAGTGCCTCCCATCAGGACCCCCAAAACACCCAGGAAACCAGTGGCAGCTGCAGTCCTCACACTACAAAATGACTTTTTGTGTCACCCCATCATCTCTGTAAGGTCTCACTTCCCTTCAAAGCCAAACAAACAGGGAAAAAAAATGTAAAAAATGTATTTCCCCACAGAAGTTCCCATGGGGTGTTGGGAAGTTCCCCGCTTTGGTTGGGCAGAGCTGGCAACCTCAGGCTGGTTTTGCAGATGCTGAAGAACATGCAGGTGGTTTTGAGTCTGAGTTCAGTGTAAGTGCTGGGGTTTGCTGCTGGGAGGAAAATATCTGGACAAAATCTGCTGGTACTTTCTGCAATAATTGGTCCAGTTTGTCCTGCTTCAAGTAAAGGGTGGTGAGACAGGGCCAACTTTAGATATCTTGTCTCAATATGCACTGCACAAAAGAGTAAAAAAATAAAAAAAAAGTCCAAGCTCTCTCCTGGTTTGTTTTCCTTTAATCAGGAACATCAGCAAATCAGAACATCAAAAAGGCGACATTCTCCTTGCTGTGCCTGGGAGCCTTTCATCTCCCTTTGGCAGTCACCCTTAGAGGGATGAGCCGGATGTGCTGCAGGTATTTCCATGAAAGGCTCCTTGTGGGTTCAAGGGGCAGTGCTGATGTGGAGCAGTTTCCACCCAGGACATGTTCAGCGCCGTGTTTCCACCCCTCAGGACTTCACATTCCTGTTCTTTACTTCCCTGGCTTGAGGCACTTCACCTTAGATCCATCTTCTGCCTGCATCACCTATGTGCTTCCTGCTCATGGTTTAACCTGATGGTCGCTCCTTGGGGCTCACTGTTTGAAATTTGATTAAACCACTCTGAATTTTCAAACCACTGCCTGCAATCCATGGCCAAGTAGAGTCTGAGTGATCATTTCCTGAGCTGCCTGGTCAAGGAGGGCTTGCCATGGCCTCAGCTCCTTGACGTTCCTGGGGGAGGCCGTGGTGCCCTCCTGAGGGGTGCTCACACTCCGGGACTGTGAGCAGGAAAAAACCCACTTTAACTGTCATTACTTTTGACACAACCAAGGCAACTGTTGGCAGCCACCAAAAATTTGATGTATCAAGCATGTGGCAAATCCCTTGGGAGAAGGGTCATGAGTGTGACGCTGACTGGGGACAAGATCCCTCCACTTGAGGGAGCTCCAAGTGCACCTCAGCCCCACTTCAGCTTGGACTCTGTGGGCAGTAGAAATGCAAACTTTCAAACTCAGCCATCCCACCTTTCCTGAGCCATGGCACAGGCTGGCTGAGGACACGCATCACTGAATGACAGAATCATTAAGGTTGGAAAAGACCTCTTGGATCATGGAATCCAACCACTGACCCAGCACCACCCCATTCACCAATAAACCATCTCCTCAGGTGCCACATTTGCATGTCTTTTGAACATTTGCAGGGATGGTGATTCCACCACTGCCCTGGGAAGCCTGGTCCAGTGCCTGACCACCCTCTGAGTGAAGAAATTCTTTCTAATATCCAGCCTAATTCTTCCCTGTCACAATTTGAGGCGATTTCCTGTTGTCCTGAGTTGAAGCCCCTGGGATGCATTTTTATCTTGCATTTTCTGAGAAAAACAGCAAGAGCAAAGAAGGGGATGGGAAAGTTTGGGGATGACTGACACCAAAAGGAGCTGGTTTCTCTGTGTGGCACAAGTGGATGTTCACTAAAGCAAGGTGGGTTGCAAGTGTTTCACTGGAAAGTGAAATGTGAAATGCTTCACAGGATGGAATTAGAGGAGAGAGACCTGCACACCCCTTGGCAACAGTGCACACATCTGGAATACTCCTCTGGCCTAAAACCAGGTGATGTGGAAGGGCCAGCGGGGTGGCTACTGCAGAGATGATGTCTGAGAGCCGGGATCCCTCCACCTTACTTGGGAATACCCCAGTCTGCTCTCCCTCCAAAGCCAAGTCCTTGTCTGGATGTCCTGTTCAGGATCTAGAAGCTCCCAACCCACCCACATAAAGGATCAGCTGCCAGCTACTGCTTGGCAGTGTCCTTCCTGGATGCTGCCTCTGGATGGAAACATGACCACATGTACTAAGGCAGGGTTGGCAACTTTTGGGGTTCAATCTTTCCATTAGATTTCATTGTGGTGTTTTTAAGGCAAAAGAGACATCCTGGTTTCCCTTAATTGCACAGCTTCTTCTAAAGCCAAAGACAACCATCCACCAGAGGAGAAAGCTCTTGCCCTAAGGTCATACCCACACCTTCTCCTCCTGCTGTGGCTTGTTAGAATGGGATATGCCATTGGCTCTAATTTGAGGAACCCACAATCCCACAGAAGGGGCTGAGCTCCATGTGGGGGATGCTTGGATAACCTTTGGGCAACTGCATTTAATACCTGATTGCTGCTTCCAGCCTGCCTGACAGACCCACAGGTGGTATCCCTCCATGATTCGGCTGGATACCTCTAAAGAAAACGTCAACAGCTGCCCCAAGAGGCTTCAAATATCTGTTTCTCTCAGCCCACAGCAGTCTGTTAAGTCATGGGTTTGGTAGTCGATGGTTTCCGTGAAATCGTGAGGGATCCCGATCGAGACAGACTCCACCTCTGTCTTGTAGGTGGCTGTCACCCCCCCTTTGCTGGAGCCACCCCGTATTTTGTTAGAAAGGCTGTTCATCTTCTCCTTCAGCTGGGTGGATGCTGGTTTCTGGAAAGGGGTGAGCATTTTCCAGCCCTTGAAGCTGAGCGTTCGCCTCTTACTGGCTCTCTCCTGGAAGGAGGAGTTAAATATGAAGGAGCTGTTCAGGGTGTTAATCCTGGGCCGTAGGTCTGTCTCTGAGTCCTGCACCGAGCTGTTGATGGAGGCCCCTCTCCAGTGGTGGTCATAGACCCTCCAGATGGGCCGTCGCCGCCGGTGGCACTGGCACTTGAGCAGCCGGATGAACGCACGCTTGAACTCCTTGCTGGAGCACGGGTAGATGATGGGGTTCACGCAGCTGTTGAAGTACCCCAGCCAGAAGATGATCTTGAAGACGATTTCGGAGGGCTTCAAGGATGGGAAGAAAGAACCTTGGGAGAGATTGGAAGGAATATGGTTAGAGGAAGTGGAAGGATGTGGCAGAGTAGGGTGGTAAGGGTGGTGTGGAAACCTTTGAGCCTCCAGGGTTCAAAGGGGAGTTCAGGGGAATCCCCAGGGCTTTGCCCTGGAAGAATATACCATAGAGTCTCCCCACCTAGGCTGAAAGGAAAGACTTCCCCCATGGTGCCTTGCAACACTATGTGATCTACCTCAGTTTTGTTTTCCCCATATGTCCCTAATTCTAGGGGTTTCTCCTTTCCATATTTCCCCTTTGGTTGTGGTATCCCTGGTGGCCTGTCCCAATGTCCCCTGTAGGGCACTGCCTTTTGTACTGCCCCCGTGCCCTCAGACCATTGGTTCCTTGTTGCTATAGGACACGAAATCAGACCACACAACTCCAGAATTTGTCAGAAGGCTAAATAGATATTTATTCGAAGTCTGACACCCTTATATACCAGATCGCTAGAGCTAAACTGATTGGTGCTAGAAGTAACGTCCATTCAATCACACTGGCCAGCACAGAGAGACATCAAATCGTCTCCACCTCTGAGAAGGAATGAAAACAAGATAAGAGTTAACAAAAACATCTTCTTATGTTTACAGAAAATTCTGTGAGAATGATGTTTTAGAAATCAAAACATCTCAGGCTGAAAAATCAGGGCTACAGTTCCTGACCCCATGCTTAACCCCATGCACACCTTTGATCCTGGTCTTTTGTCCCTGATCCCTTTGTCGTGGTGAACGTAATAAACCCGTGCTGGAATTCATCATACAGAAGGCCCTTCCTTGTCTTTCCTTTGCTGAGCTATCTGTGGCACGTGTGTGTGTGCATGGACTGGAAATGATTGTTCCTGTGGCCTACTCTGAGCGGCTTCTGAAGGAGATGCTTGGAGAAGGTAGCAGCATTTCCTCATCCTGCCTCACTGCTACAAGGTGGTGGTCAATCCAGTCTGGAAGAGGAGAGATGTGTAGAAAAGGCTGACGGTGTGGTGCTGGTGGTGGTGGTGAGACCCTGGAATTGTCCAAGGCCAGGTTGGATGGGGCGGGGAGCAACCCAGCCTAGTGGAATGTGAAATGACTTTCAGGTAATTTACTGCCTCCAGACTTACAGACTTCAGCATAAAAGTAGGGCCACAGCCCTGTCACCTGCACCGAGAGAAGAGCAACACCCCTTCACCTCCTCCTCTCATGTATTTTTGGGCATCAGTGTCACACACTCCTTGTTCAGATTCTGTGGTGATGCTAAGGGGGGTTGTTAAAGTGGGCTCAGATAACATCCACTGCCCCAAAGCTCGTCCTTGATACTTTAAAACACTTCTGTTCACCCAGTCCCTCCTGAGGTTTTTGCAGTTTCCCAGTGGTTTTCTCAGTGAAAAAGCTGGAGAGATTTTTTTTTTTTTGAGCCAGAAGATGTCAGTGTTGCTCCCACTTGGCCTCAGAATAGCATTCCCTACTTGGATCTGAAATAACTTTCTGACTCAGCCTTAATTTCTTTTAATTTTAGCTCCAGATGACAAATCATGCCACCATGTGACTGAGCGTTAATTTGTATTTTAGTAAATAACATTAACTCCAGATATCATTATTATTTTCCCCTGCACTCCTAAGCCTGGTGTCAAAACAGTAAAACAGGTGCCAGGAGCCAGAAATTCCTGACTGAAACTACATAAAAGCTCCTCAGGCTGTTTGCTGAAGGAAAACCACCCTCCAGCAAACTCAGAGAACTGGTTCCAGCAAAGCTTTTGTACACCCATCCCTAAAAAGTCGAGAAATTTCAGCCAGACTCAACATTAGGTACGTGGGCAGCTCCATCACGGGTATGTGGGAGAAGACAGACAGATCCCAGCATTTTATGGTGGCCGGGCAGGCAAAGCAGCTTAAATATCTGCTGAAGGCACACACAAGGCAGGCAAGAGCTCAGGCTGGCTGTCAGTATGTGCTGAAGGGGGCATGGAATAAGGACAGAGAGCAGGACTGACATCTCTGTGCTGGGAAGACTCAGGGCCTTCCTGGAAATGAAGGCATTTGCAGCTTAAAGAGCAGCTGCTGTTGGTGCAGCCACTGGCTTTGAATGGAGCAATGGTCATGGAATCATGGAATGGTTTGGTTTGGAAGGGACCTGAAAGATTAACTTGTCCTAAACCTCCTGCCATGGGCAGGGACACCTTCCACTGTCCCAGGTGGCTCCAAGGCCCATCCAGCCTGGCCTTGGACACCTCCAGGGATCCAGGCGCAGCCACAGCTTCTCTGTGAAACGCTGTGCCAGGGCCTCCCCACCCTCACAGGGAACAATTCCTTCCCAGTATCCCATCTAACCTTGACCTCTGTCAGTCTGAATCCATTCCCCCTTGGACTGCCACTCCATGCCCTCATAAATAGTCTCTCTCCATATTCCCTGTCAGCTCCTTTAACACAGGAGTCAGTTTTGTAGAGGCAATGACCCCACCTTGGTTGTTTTAGATTAAAGGAGTTTGTTCTCTTGGGGACAGTGATGAGATTTACAGGTTGGCTCTGTGCTGCTGGAATCACCAGTTTTGATTTTAACCCCATCAGAAACACCTCCCTAAGTGACAGCCAGGAGCTTTGAACCACCTCAGTGGTGCTGGGGCCATCCCCCTTTTTCACAGTGACCCCAAGACACCCCCCTGGACCCACAGGAACCATGGATGTGTCAGGAAATGGGACCTAGGAAGATGAAGGACTTCATCCAACATGCAATCCTGCTTATTCTCTTGTCAGGAAGAGGTTTCCCGCCTCAGTTTCCCCACAGAGAAAGGATTAATTACCATGAACTCTTCACAGTGTTGCTGTGAACTCTGTTTGCAGCATGCTCTGGGTTCTCAGAGGAGCTGCAGCTCTGAAGCATTTTTTAGCTTCAAGAGAGAGGAAAAGAAAACAAAAAAATATGGTAACAAAGCAAATAAAAGAAGGGTCTCTTTTTAAATTCAACTGGTAATTACTGCTTGAGCCAGGCTACTTAAGAGATTGGTGCTTGCCTAAACAGCCTGATGGTTGCTAAAATAATAACTTCTATCTGGTGTTTAGCAGTTCAGGGCACAATGCAGTTTCTGTACTATGTGCTTTGTCTTTTGCATCCAGATAGAAAACACAAATTGAAAAGGAAAAGAAGCTATGAATTCTCTGAATTTCAACTCTGGCTGGTTTTCACCCAGTGAGAACCTTGTGTACATATGAAGACAAGGGGCCCATTACCATCCTCATTACCATGCAAATAAGCGTGCCCCTTGGAAGGGACGTGTCCTGAGTGCATCCACAGTTTCCTCATTTCCTCGCCCTGGGATGAACAGAATTGGGCAGGGACTCCTCCAGCTCCTCTGCACATGCTGGAGCATCATAATCTCCTGATGGGCACTGGGAGGCTGCACATAAGAGGATTTGAGGGCACTGTGTAAAAAATTGAAGCAATCACTTCTTGCTTTCATATATTCGAATATGCAACAACACTTTGAGGGTTTTTGGGCTGGGCTTGTAATATTTCCTATATAAGTAAGTGAAAATCAGTACTGAGTGATGGACACTTGAAGAGCTCTGTGATGGACACAGAAGGATATGCCCAAGGTGCAGAAATACAGAATGTGAGTAAAAGATCAGGAGTAGCAACACAGAGTGATGTACCAGCACTTCAGTCTGTTATCTTGGTGTAAGAGCAATTTTTGGTGATCTGGCCCCTAAAAGCATCAAGGCCAGTACAGGGCAACATCAAAGAACAGGAAACATGATTCCTGTGGGATCTGTGTCACAATACAACAAGAAACCTGGTCTTGTTTGAAGAGGAGCTTTTGCTCTGCACTCAAAATCAGCCCTCTGGGCACCTCTCCTGGGAATCCAGCTCAACACCTCATGGGGTGAGGGAGGAGGAGATGGTGACATCCACCTTAGAGACATCCATCAGAATTTATAATAATAATGCTGGGGTCTTAACAGTCCATTTGGGGACTTTATTCCTTCCATCATTTTATAAAAGATCATCCCACATCTTGCAAAATCTGAATCTGACAGAGCTGGGTGACAGCAAGGGCTGTACGCCCTGTTGTAACCCTAAGTAATTTTCTTCAGGACCATTTAGAAATTAAGAAAGCTGCAGGTCAGCTCAGGAAAAGCCTGTTTGCACCTTGTAAAGTAACTGAAGTTAGATTAAACATGATCTGAAGATTGAACTTCAATTTTTTGGTGATGCAAAATTTGAGCCAATAAAGTATGAGCTTATACCTTTTTTTCCCCTTTTTAATTACTTGTTAATGTCAGCCTGCTAATATTTTGGGAAAACCAGGCAGGTAAAAATTTCTGGAGCCATGAGCATGCTTCCCAAAACTGTGACGTTCTGTGGTGGGTGGCAGTGGATGCAATCTGTGCAATCTGGCCTCCATGTATCCAAACATCCCTTTTTTTTTTCAGGTTGTTTGAGCTACCACAATCTCATGATCTTTCCTTGCCTGCCCTTCTCCACCCTGCCCTCCCCATGACTCACTGGAAGGTGATATCACTTGGATTGTTTGGAGAGTTGCTGGTCCCAGTGTTCAGTGCTTGAAAAAAATAAAGCAAAACAAGAAAAAAAAAAAAAGAAAAAAGACAAATGCACCAATGCAAATGGAGTCAGTCCAATCTAAATTCTGGCCCTGGCTCCCAGTGTACAGCCAGAATTCATGAGCAGGCTTAGTTGGCAAGGGCATCTTTGTTCTAAAAGGTCCCTGCTTTGCAGCATGTCCTGAATAGTCCACAGCACAGGAATGCTGCAGACATGGGAGTAGGTGGGCAAAACAAAGGGATAAAGTCATGTCCCAGTGCTGCCCCAACCTGGAAATGCAAGGACCAGCAGGACTGTTCAACACTGATAAAGGTGTTGCTGTTGCTGGGTGTGGGTTTTGTGTCAGGAATGGGCTTGCAAAAAAATAGCTTTTGGAGAGCTGCATCTTACAGGTGTCACCACAGGAGAGGGAAGGTGAAACCTTCCACTGGAGGTGGCAGGTGAACAGCTAAGAAGAGTAGATGAACATGGTTCATCTCACAGCAGGTAGCTCAGCTGTGGATGTCCCTGCAAGCAGGAGGTAAAAATTGATTGGCCAAACTCAGAAAATTATTTAAAAAAAAACCCCAAAACACCAATGTGTGAACCACTCTATTTCTGAGTTAGGAAGCTCCAGAAATCCATATGTAGGATTAGGACTGTGGTGTGGACAGATGTGCCATCACATGAGCTACCAGAGCAGCAAGCCAAAAGAACTGCAGCTGGTAGAGAAAAAGCTGCTCACTGTGGGTCCTCCTGGCCAAGGGAAGTCAGAGAATCATGGAATGATTTGGGTTGGGAAGGATCATAAAGCCCATTTCATTCCACACTTTCCACCATCCCAGGTTGCTCCAAGCTCTGTCCAACCTGCCCTTGGACACTTCCAGGGATCCGGGGGCAGCCACGGCTTCTCTGGGCACCCTGTGCCAGGGCTCAGCACCCTCATATTCCAAAACCTTTTCCTTGTATCCAACCTAAATTGAGCCTCACTCTCTTCCTTCTTTTTTTTTCTGACTCTCACAAAGTAAATCAATTAAATCTGCTCCAAAATAATCATGAGCTGCCCCTTTCTGCTCAGTACCCAGCTTGCATCTCTCCTTGCCAGCCCCTTCCCAGGCCCCGTGATGGACAACCTCCCTGATGCGGCTGCCAAGCTGTGGGAGAACCGGCTGGATTTCAGCAAGGACTTCTCCCAACGTGTGGGACTCAGATTCTGACTGGTCTTTCCTGACCTTCTTCTCCGTTCTCTATTAACCATCTCCACTGGGTATTTGTAGGCACACCAGGGTCCCTAGAGGGTTAACACCTCCTTGGTGTGTCTTGGAATGATCAGGGAGTTCACTGCCCTCCTAGGATGGATCCAAGAGCTGCTTGGCCTGGGGAGGAGGACAGCATGTTCACAGCCACTCAAGCATTTTCCCTGGAGGACGATGGCATTGGGATATCGGGTGGAATTCCTCAGGCCTGTCAGCCCTCCAGCCAACCCCATAAACAATGTCACAGATAAGCAGCAGCTTCCCAATGAAAGCCCCAATGAGCTGCCTGTGTGTCTCTCTGCTGCCTGTGTGTCCAACTTCTGCATCCTGGTCTGGCCCAAAGAGAAGCAGGGAGAAGCCACCACTACCCTGACCATTGCTGACCTTCTAGGCAGTGTTTTGTCCCAGCTCATGGTTGGAGGGATGCTCCTGGAGAGCTCCTGGCCATGCCAAAGCCTGTGGTGGAGTGTGCAAACCTGGTGTGTGGGTCCTGGTGGGGAAGGAGTGAAGCTTTTGGTGTGATAGAGATCAGGGAAACTTTCGTCTGGCAGTGGTAGGGAGATTGCAAAGGGAAGAGAAACCAGTCAAGGGCTCTGAAAAACACTGACACTCTCAAGCAGAACCTCAAATTTGAGGTCTGAGTGTGGTTTGTGTGTCAGCAAGAGATGGATAATGAATGAGAGCCTTGTTCTGGTCATTCACTGTCAAATTCATGGCCCCCAAACCTGTCTCCCAACATTTAGGAGTATGGTCCTAGTGATGTCCCTAAAATTTTTCTCTAAGGTGCTGCACATCAATAGGACTTTGACCAAAACTGCCCTTTATTCCCCTCAAATATTGGAGATCTTCTCAGAGTAATCCTGGGAATTTGGACCACTGGTGGGAGTCACTGATGTGAGGATGTTTATGAAGCATCAAATTTCCTGAAAAGTGCGGCTCTTGTGTGAATCACCTGACTTCAGGCACCTGAGCAGGTCCTGGGGCTCCTCTTACAGTCAATGGCTTAGAGGGCAGATTCTGTGGTGAGAGTGGAGTGATCCATCTCATCCTGACAGTAAGTCACCAGGCAGATGGATCACACCAGGCTTCAGATGACTGGACTCACACTCCTGGCTCATGGGCAACCACATCACCAACATCCAAGGTTATTCCTGATGGATTTCACCCTGAATGTCATGATCATCTGGTGGTCTGGTGCTCTCTGAGAAGTGGCCAAAGCTTCCCATGCACCAGTTTCTCCACTGTGCAGGATAGCACTTTGATCACAGGAAGAATTTCACCAGTGGAAGGTGAAGTGAAAAGCCACACAGTTCATCTACACTGTTCCCTGACAGAAACTTCATAAGTAATTTCAAGAATTGTAAATAGTGCTAATTTGCTTAGTGTGGTCCAGCCAGACCCCTCCAGATGAATATGGTCCAGGGCCCATCCTCAAAAGAACATAAGGAATTGACTTTACAGCCCCCCAACATTGCCCCAGCAGACTCTGCTCCCTGAATCACCTCCAGATGCCCTGGTGCCACATCACAGGGCATGGAATGCAAAGCTTCTGCTCCACACTGCAGATCCAGGTTGGTGGGCTGACACGGCACCCTCTGCTCTGCCACAGATCCTGAACTCCACAAGACAGGAATTACATGGTAGGACCATGGGAGCACTGCGTGGGGCACAAGACAGGCTTTGGGCAAGATCCTATGAAGTATTTACTCTTCTCTCCTCTGCTCTGCAGTTCTTGCTGCAGGGGCTTGAGATCACAAATTGTCTCTTTTTTCCATCTTTTTTTTTTTTTTGATAGTATAGCTTCTCTTAGTTAGTTTGATTCCTGAGCAAAGTGTAGCTAAACTTGTAATTTGCTAGATATTAT
Organism: Donacobius atricapilla; assembly: GCA_013397315.1. NCBI lineage: Eukaryota > Metazoa > Chordata > Aves > Passeriformes > Mimidae > Donacobius > Donacobius atricapilla. The sequence continues at coordinate 30,889 of WBMY01005620.1, forward strand.
TGGGAATGTGCTTTTTCAATATGATTAGAGGCAGATCAGGGGCCCCAAAGAAGGTTCAATCATACAATCAGGGAATGGTCTGGGTTGGAAAGGACATGAAAGATCATCCCCTGCCATTAGCAGGGATCCATTCTATTATCCCGGGTTGCTCAAAGCCCCATCCCACCTGGCCTTGGGCGCTTCCAGGGATCCAGGGGCAGCCACAGCTTCTCTGGGCACCCCGTGCCAGGGCCTCACCACCCTCACAGGGAAGAATTTTTTTAATAGATAATTTAAACCTTTTCTCTTTCAATGTGAATCTATCTCCCTTTTCCTGTCACTCCATGAGTTTGTAAATTGTCACTCTACATCCTTCTCATATGCTCCCTTCAGGTGCTGGAAGGCCACAATTAGGTCACTCCAAAGCCTTCTCTTTTCCAGACCAAATAATCCAAATCCTCTAATATATCATCTTTCTGGATAGGGCACAGACCCTTCAGCTGGGGACTCACAGCTGAAATCATCCTCAGCAAATCCCCAGAAGGTCATTTCATCCATTGCATCCTCCTTCCAAAGACCTGGGTGTCCCATGCACAAAACCTTCTTGCCCTGCAAGGAGTACACCACATTCCTCCTTTCATGAGGGATCTCTAAAGAAGAAAGTCATGTTTTAAACAGAGGAATAACTCAGGAATTGTGGCCTGCTACTGCAGAGTGGTTGATATCAAGGTCTGTAAGGAGAAGCTGTACCTGCAGCACATGGTGGGTACCACCAAAAGAAGCCCTGAGTGGTGCATCTTGTCTGACTGGATTTCTCCAGGGTTTTCCATATGGTTTTCCACAGTCTCCTGGAGAAACCAATGCATTTTGGTCTGGAAAAGTGATCTATGAAGTGGGTGGGGAGCTGGCTGACAGGGCAAACCCAGGGAAGGGTGGTAAAAAGCTTCTTCCCAAACAGGCAACCTGTCACCAGTGGGATCGACATCGCTCCCAATGCTGTTTAATATCTCCATAAGTGATCTGGATGATGGGATCAGGTGTATCCTGATGAATTTTCCTGGTGATACCAAACAAAATGAGGAAGTGGACACTTCAGGAGCAGAGGCCACCCTGCAGGAAGTCTTGCATCAACATGAGCATCACCAGCAGAGATGAAGAAGGAATTGTGCCACTCTACTCATTGTGTTCAGTTTTGGTCCCCAGCAGGCAGAAGAGATGTGGGCAGGCTGGAGAGGGTCCAGAGTGGACAGGAATATGATCCAAGCACTGGAAAGCTGCCCTGTGAGGAAAAGCTGAGAGAACTGAGCTTGCTAATTTCTTGAGAAAAGAAGGCGGAAGGGGAGGTTTTATCACTGTGTAGCTGTGAAAGAAAGAAATTGTGACTCCCTTTTTACAAGGAGTCACCTGGAAAATATGAGGGATCATGGGTGCAAGTTATTCCTGGGGATAGTCCTATTGCACACAATTTTTCACCATGACAACAATCTGCCATTGGAACAATTTACCCAGGGAAGTGGTGGATTCCACTTTTAAGATTCAGCTGGACATGATGTTCAACCATCTTGTGCAGACTGTGCTTTTGCCAGGAAAAGTTGGACCAGATGGTCTTTCAGGTCCCTTCTAACCTGGTGATCTGTGATTCCATGAGTTTTTCCTGCTTCTTGATTTTTAACAGCTCTGCGGACTCTACTCAGGCAGGACTAGGCAGAGGAAATGGAGAGAAATTCTGAAACCAGACCTGGGCTTGGATATTGCAAAACGAAACTCTGTAATAAATCTTTTAAATGGTTAAGACAATGCTTTCATGACAGAATCACAGAATGGTTTGGGTGGGAAGGGACCTTGAAGACTCAGGAATTCCAACCCCTACCCTTAAATCATGCTACCCAGTAACTCACTTCAACAGTGCCCTGGAATAGCCTTCTTAGCTGCTTGGTTCATCCTCCAAGAAGAAGGCCTTGGCAGCAGATTCAGGACACAGATAGTGCTGAAAAAAAAGACGTCAACAGGAAGATGGACTTTGAAATTAATCATAAAATTAAAAGAAAGACAGAGATGTAGGCGTTTGACATCTGACTTTTAGTACAGACTCCCTTAAAGGTAATATTTTTTGCAGTGTTCCTTGTGCTTGGGAAAGACATATGTGTATCCAACTGCCTGTTCCTTGATTCACAAATAATAGCCTCCAGCCCCAGAGGGAACCTTAAAACAAATCTCCGAATCATGAGACTCAGCAAAAGGACATAAATAAAATTAAGGGAAAAAAAAAAAAAAAAGACAAGATTGACCAGTCTGGCAAACCCAAAGGGAGATATCAGAGAAGTTCTTATTTACCAGATGCAAATGAAGAAAAAAACAAGTCTCCTGAGAGAAGGAAAAAGTCAGGGTAACCGAGCTGCATGTCAAGAGCCCTTGTCCTACTGTCTGAGCAGGAAGGAGACTGGAATCCATGCGCTGATGTTGGAGTGAGCATGGCTGAGATCTGTACTGGGATGGTTCACCAGGGGAAACACGCTGGGGGCAGACTTTAAAAAGAAAATTTCCATCTGGCTCGGGATCTGAACGAACACAATGGCCTTGTGGGGTTGCTAAGCTCCCTCCAGGGCAGCGCAGAGCTCGCTCAGAGAGGAGCACTCCTGGGGCTCTCCATTCTCCAAACCGGAGCATCCTGAGCTCGTGCTGCGCCCAAGTCTGGGAATCTCTTCCCTGAGCACACCTCAGGTTGGGAAATCCTGTAGAAAAGGAATGAGGGGAATGATTCTCAAGAAAGCCATCCAAGTCATGCAAAAACCACTGTGTTTGCTGGGTCAGGCCCAAGACTATTCTTTGTTTTTCCAACTCAGAAGTTCTTTTCTCTGCACTTGGTTTTCTAAGAATGTGAACTCACCCGCCCCGTCCTGTTTACAAGCTCGTAAATATGTAGATCAGATTTGGCTGCAGGGTAGGCCTTGGAAGGGCTGAATCCTGCTGGGAACACATGGCATATTATGTACAGCGAGGCCAGATCTGTGTTGCACGGAGGAAAAAGGCAATTTTTCATTGGGACCAACCCAACTCAGGGAAAAAAAAAATTGCACCCAGAGCAAATTGCACAAATCCCGACTTCAATTTGAAGCTCAGGGTGAGCAGAACTCACCTGAGGCAAGTGAGTGTTGCCAGGACCCCAGCACAGGTGACACCATTGGTCTGGAGGGATCCTACAGTGAGCCACACTGGAGGCTGATGGCTGGGAATGCTCGGGAGAGCTTGCCAGCATCGGGATGTTAGCATTGGGAAAACACGGTATCGAGAGGAAGTGTGGGAGCTTCCTCGGCGCGTTTCCACCGTGCCAGCCCCAAGGGCTTTTCTGTTTGTATCAGAACTGTGCAGACAGGACGTCACTGGCCGTGGAGCCTGGCACTGCAGCCTGTGTCCTGTCCTGGCACTGCCAGCTCTGATGGATGCTGGACAGCATCCTCCAGAGAGCCGCTCCGCCACGCCCGGTGCCGTGGCGTCATGGAGGAAAGGGTGGGAGGAAAAAAAAGGATGGGGGAGGTGGATATTTTCAGCTCTGATGAAAAATTGTGGTTGGTTTCGCAGGCTCGGGAGGGGTTATTCAAGACCAGCCAGCCACCTTCTTATTTCTTTTCAGGCTTGGAGGGGAAAATCCTCCAACGCCTGCCCTGTTTCCGCACTCGGCTCCAAGGCACAGCCCTTTTGGCTTTAGCTTGCATGGAAAAATCCATGGTTTCTCATCACTCACTTTCTCTTTCTTTATGTTTTTTCCTGCGATAAGAAGGGAAACTTAAAACCCCAAACCATATTTCCGTCTTTTCCCCCAACCTGGAAATATTCAGGGGAGATAGCAAAGAGTTGGTCTGTCTCTCCCCAGCCCTGAAAGACATTTTTCAGCTGATATGAAGCTCTAAACACATTGAACTTCAAAAGGAGACATTTTCCCCCCTCTCTCAGAAAACAATGGGTCAGTGGAACTGAGCTCCAAAAATATATCAAGAGTGGTGAGATAACAACATCCTCATCACTCCCAACAGTTCCTGAAACTCTTAACTTGAAGGGATAAATTCTCCTGTTAAATGCTGCACTGATTGCCTGTGAAGGACCCCTCTTACCCAGTCCTTTCCCTCATCACCACAGGGAAGATCACATCTGTCTGATATGACCACAGAATCGTGGAATGGTTTGAGTTTAAAGGGACCTTAAAGATCATCTCATTCCAACCCCTGACGTGGGAAGGGATACCACCACTAGAGCAGGTTGTTCTTATCTGGTTATTCAGCAGTGATGTGCTCGAGCCATATATTTTCACACAGGAGGCAAAAATTGGCTGCCTGGTCGTCCTCTCTATAGAGCTGAGCCTGGGACAAGCACAGAGACCATCCTGGGAAGGAACAAGAAATGTGGGAGCAGACCAACCATCACATCACAGTGGTTTTGTATAAGCTTCACAGCCCCAGGGAGTTTTAAGGAGGTATTTCAGGAGAGAGAATGCAAAAACCGTGCTGCATTTGCCTGGTTTAAATGCCTGCACAGGGCAATGGGATCTCTGCTGAGGAAAGAAGAGAGTCTCAAAGTGTCTCATTATGGTAATGAGGCTCTCTCTCCACTGACATGATTCCTGCTCCATCTCAGCCCTATCCCTATTTATTTTTTAATTTCTGAACCTGAAGGGAAAGTATGAAGATTTGCATTCCATTTTCCTGGCACTTTGAGTTCTGCCCATGAGATTCTGTCTGCCTGTCTTCTACCTTTTCCTTGGATAAACAAGTCTCTTTGCTCCCATGCTCTTCACTCACTGCTCAGAAATATCAGACATGGCACACGGGGTACTCTCCCTGCCTTAATATGGCCTTGATTCCTAATTAGCTCTTGGATATGCAAATGTTTACTTCTCATTCCAGGTAAGTGACTCTAGGTAGGCTTTCAAACTCTCCTTGAGAAAGTGCTGCTTTTGTGGACAGCCCTTATCAAGAAAAGAATCATCCCAGGAAATTATTATCCTCTCTTTTGTCCATCATCACCAATTACTTCCTGACTTGCCACCTCCCTCTTCTGTGACTTTGATGTGTTCTTATTTCAAGGGAACAAAAAACCCATGCCATATATGACTGGCTCTGCCTGTGCACTTCCACCAGCAGTGCTGTCTAAAACCTGGGGGGGATTCTGGGGGACACTGGGGCATCTGTGGGGGTCCCAGTGGGTCTCCCAGGGTGTCTTAGTCAGAAGATCTTTGAGCAGAGTTGTTCAGTCCCCTCTCTGTGTCATGAATTTAAGGCTGGGTAAGGAGACTGTACCCTTGCTTTGAGGCAGGGCTGAGCTTGCCTTCAATGAAGATCCCCTAAATATTTCCTCCAGATATCCAAAACACTGAAAGAGCAAATTCCCCGGCAGCTGAAGCCTTCTGCCTCAGACAACACCACTGACCTGTTTCTTTGATATTATCGACCTGTTCATAATTAAATATCCTGTACTACTGGGTGAAACTGAGCCGTGTGATGATCCCTAACATGAAGGCTGTGGCACAGATTTTGAAGATCGTTACATACTGAACTCTCATTAAACTCATGGGCATTAAGCATGAAAATATTTCTGAACATAACAGTTCCCAGCATCAACCCCAGTACTGCATATATTAGCAATAGTCTCAGTTCTGGATCACTATTTGTGCTCACCCTGAACAGTAGAACGTGGGAATATATGGGTTAAACGATTTATTGGAAGAATGTTTTTCCTTCCAGGAACAAGCTGATGACTTGCTCTTACAGTCACCTCCCTCACAGAATGGCTGTCAGGGCTGTTGGCAAAAAGACAAGTGTGATTCACCTAGGAGCAACATGTCACAGAGAATTTATAATAATAACTCATGCTCAGATCATAAAATGCCAAGAACTGGAGCAGGTGAACCAGACCAAGAGAGCCTGAAAAATGGAAGTTACTCACATGGAAAATCACGTCCCTTTTCTGTGCCCACAGAGCAGAAAAGAAGCCAAGGAGTCAGAAAATGCTTTGAGGAGTTCTATAAGGCAACACAAAGGTCTGGAAAACTCAACTTCGACCATGAGATTAAAGGGTCTTGATGTGTTTGAATTATCCAGGAGAAACTGAAGTGATTTGCTCACACTTCATGGTTAAATACAGAAGAAGCTGTTTCTGAAGCAAATGTATCTTTAATCTTGCCAAGAATGGTAGAAAAATTTAATGGTTTGAAGTTCTAGCTAGATAAATTTACTCTGGGAAGAAAGCAGTCATTTGTAATGGCAAGGGTATAAAACAATTGGGAAAAGCATAACTGGAGGCAGGGATTCTCCATTATTTGCAGTCCTTAGTTAATGCTGAGTGTCTCTTCAGGGAGAAAACTTTTCTTTGAGTTACGGAGGAGCTGAAAAAATAATTGAATGAGGTGCTTAGGGCTGCAGGTGTCTGTGAATCACTGCAGACAGTCAGAGCAGTCCCTTCAAACCCTGAAACTCCATCCCAAAACGTGGCGGGCCTTGAATATAAAAGAGTTGTAAAAATTATCCTGACACAGAGAACTTCAGACATGATAAGGGCAAAAACTATTTAAGAAACTGCTTGTCTGCTCCAGAAACTGCTTTAATTAAGAACAGCAGTGACCTTTATTCCCTGCTGTAAGATCCTTCCCGGTGTTCCACACGTGTGCTATGATGTCTGCATTTCTATGCATTTGATTGCACTTGGAGGCACTGACAGTGAGTCAAGCAGCCGTGTCAGGGGGTTTAATTTGAGCATAATGAAGGTTTTGCTTGTTGGGGGGTTGGTCAGCATTTAATTAATTACAATGAACTACACTGTTGATATTTGAGAGCAGTTAGTCTCTCCACGCTCTCATGTCCAGAGTTAATATCCTTTGGTGCGCCAATAATTACCCAGAGCAAACAAAGCTGGGAAGAAACAAGCACCGCAGAGGCCTTTCTGGGCCCACCCTCACAAAGAAAGCTGCTGCCACTTGCTGACACAGGTGTCAAGGTCTGCAAGGACCTTGTGAATGCCATGAGCAGAGCCCTGAGCCAGCTGTGAGACTCTTTCAGGTCCCAGCAACATTAAAGCTCCATTTTTTTTTTCTTGTGCTGCTGAGGAAATCAGCGTGTGACATTCAGGGTACTGGGTATCTGTAAGAAATTTCTCTCTTTGCTGGTGGTGAGGCCCCATGACAGGTTTCCCAGAGAAGCTGTGGTTGCCCCTGGATCCCTGGAAGTGTCCAAGGCCAGGGTGGATGGGGCTTGGAACAACCTGGGATGGTGGAAGGTGTCCCTGCCCATGGCAGGGGGTGGAACTGTATGATGTTTGAGGTCCTTTCCAACCCAAACCATTCTGTGGTGATTCTGTGAGATGCTAAAACTGTCCTGCAGCTCTGGAGACAGCTGTGGGGAGCAGCCTGGGTTGTCCTCTTGGTGTTGGATATCTGACTGCTGATACAGCTTTGTGTCTGTGAGACACACAGCCCACCTGGGAGTAGTTCTAAGCACCCTCCAAAGAGCTGGAAAAGCAGATGTATTAATGGAAAACATGAAAAGAGATTTTCTATTAACGTGCCTTTCTCCTGATGTGTGAGCTTTCTCCTCACAATCCAGCAGAATATGGATAACCAAGATCAAGAGAAGTAAAAACCCTCAAACAATCAAAAGGCTTATTATAAATAAACATCTCTCTTCTCCTTCTCATACCTAATGCTTTCTCTGGGGACACTGTTTGAAGATTCCCATGAAAATATTCTCTGTTCCCTGTCAGGGCAAGGAAACAGCATGTGCCAGTGACTCCCTCCTGTGCTTTCCTCCCTGTGGTGACATCTCACTCTCAGAGACAGGTGCCAAAGGGTGCGAGCTCATCCCTGGCCAGGCTCCAAACAGACATGGCCTTATCCATGCATGGGAAAAAGCATGGACAAATGAAAGACTGGCATGTCAGTCCTGACCTGGTAAAGAAATGGGAATGTCAGCTCAGAGTCCTTCCTTGATAACAGCACATCCATTTACAGCAAGGATAGGCTCCAGGGATCCTAGGATTCTCAGACACTTGTAAGGGTGAGGATGTTGGAAGGATGAAAAGTGTGTGTTGTGTGTATGGGAGTCTGGGATAAAGAAAGTCGCTTATGAGACTGGGGCAATGGAGCTGTTGGGAAAGAGGAGGCAGCAAAGGCTGAAGCATTAATCAGAAATTGGATTTTGGGTGAATTTATGTCAAACACTATATTTGCACTGCTGTAGGATGGAAAAGCTTTTCCCTCAGTGATAACCCATTCAGAACTGACTTGTAGTGATGCAGATTCTGCCTGGATTACACGAAGCAACAAAAGCAGATTTGCACCTGCAATCAGTTTCATAACATCGGGACAGCCAGAAATTCCCATGTAACAGAAATACTCCACCACATGCTCATTTCATAGATCTATTTCCTCTGACCTGAGGTCAAGGGAGGGACAAGATCATCTTTTTAGACAGTTCCCATCCCTAACCATCTACAATTCCACAAAGCCAATTGCTCAAATCCCGATGATTTTGATGTGGTAAGATGGAATCATTAAGACTTGCTTCTTCTGCAGAATATGTCAATCCATGCTCGGGAACAGAACTACCCAGAAATCTGGATGTGTGGTGTGGGGGGAATTTCAGTGTTTGATATTTTTCTTTCAAAAAACTCCCCAAAGCCGAAAAAACAAACAATCCCCCCACCCCCCACCCCAAACAAACAAAACCAAAAGCAACCCAGCAACAATAAAAAAATAATGAAAATTTCTGGGGAACTGTGATTTTTTAAAAAAATGAATTCACAGAAGCTCCAGTGCACACTGCAGTCTAAAAGGGATTCCTGGGAACCTGACAACTACCAGCTGACATGGTAACAGTTGTTAATCCATGGAGTCAACAACCACTAGATGGATCTGCACTGTGGGACAGCCTGCTCTCTCCTCTTTCCCAAGCTTCCATAGCCACAGAGTGCAGAAAATGCAAAGTCTTTGGCTAAGAACTTGCCCTGGGCTTTCCCTGGACTGAGACACACAGGAGTTCAGGCAATGGAAATCCTGAAATCCTTGGAATTCATGAATGTGGCTATCTAGAGTGTCCTGATGTCCTCCAAATTAACATACTTGTAGCAGGAAGCCTTGAAGCATGAGAAAATCCTTTCTGGAGCCAGGATGCTTCCAGGTTACTGGCGTTGGATCCAGGAGTCAATCCTGAATTAGCCTGGAGCTGCCAAGGTTTCACTCTGATGGCTGCATGGTAAGAAAGCCATGGAAACTTGGCATGGAAGGGCTGCCCTGAAGCTATGAGGAGCGATTGAAGTGGAGGCTGTAAAACCTGGGACGTTTCCGCTTGGTTTTCCAACAGGCATTTCCCAATGAAATCCTCCTTTGCTGGCCACCATCCAGACCAGCTACTCAGGAATCTCACAAATTCCACATAAATGTTTCACTCACTTTGGGCCAGTGCACCCAGGAGAGTGGCAAGTGCTTTGCAGATGTGCAGGAGGCTGAGTCCATGCCCCAAATGTTACAGCAAGGTCAAATGTGACCAGTTTGCATTTATTGCTGGCTCTGGATTGACACTGGGGAGCCCTGGACCTTCTGGAATGACTCATCAAGGAAGGAGAAAGGGAGAGGTTGCGCAGATGGATCTGTTCTCCATTCCCACTTTAACCTCTACTTAATGGTTTCCTTTTCTTTTTTCCTTGCTCCTTCCTCACGTCTATAATGCATCATTTCCCACCAATTTAATGCAAGAGATGCAATCAATCACCTGCAGGCTGCTAAACCACCAGTTCTGGAGCTGGAATAGCCATTTCCAGGGTTTGAAAATGCAAATGGGCAGGTTTGTGCTTTGCAGCAGTGTGGATGCCACCAGACATTTCAGCCCTGCACTCCTGGGCTTCTGGAAAAGCCAACATTTAACTCTCCAGCCGGGCTGGATGGGGCACCAAGTTGGCTGCTGATTTGGAAGAACAGAAATACAGCAAGCAAAGGCCAGTTGAGTCTCTTATTCTTTTGGTTTCTGATGAGAATGGAGGACAAAATGCTTCTACTCAGAAAATTTCACCTTCTGTTGGAAGAAAGTTCTTCCAGTTATTGGAGATGGTCAAATCATGCCTTGAAAAATGGACACTTCCAGGGATGGAGCAGCCACAGTTTCTCTGGGCCACCTGTGCCAGTGCCTCACCACCCTCACTGTAAAAAATTTTGCCCTTAAATCCAGACTCAGCCTACTCTCTTTTAGTTTAAAACTGTTTCCTCTTTTCCTGTCATTACAGACCCTGGTAAAGAGCCTCTCTCCATATTTTTTAAAAGCCTCCTTTAGGCCCTGCCAGGGGCTCTGAGCTCTCCCTGGAGCCTTCTCTTCTCCAGGTGAGCACCCCCAGCTCTCCCAGCCTGGCTCCAGAGCAGAGGGGCTCCAGCCCTTGGAGCAGCTCCGTGGCCTCCTCTGGACTCTCTCCAGCAGCTCCTCATCCTCCTGCTGTTGGCCCCAGAGCTGGAGGCAGCTCTGCAGGTGGGGTCTCACCTGAGCAGGGCACGGGGGCAGAATCCCCCCTTTCCTGCTGCCCATGCTGTGGGATCAGCCCAGGATGCCGTTGGCTTTCCAGGCTGTGGATACACATAGCTGGGTTGTGTCCAGCTGTTCATCCACTAGCACGCCAAGGGCTGCTCTCCCTTCATCCCCCAGCCTGTACTGACATCCTGCACTGTCCTTGCATTGGGCTATGTAAACAAGATGAAGAAGCTGGGTGACACAAAATATTCCCCTGGGTGACAAATCAATCCATAGTCCACTGATGGACTCTGCCCTCAGGGAAGGAAGAGGGGTTGGACCAGCTTGGAGATTGCTCCCTGGAGGAGACCCGGGGGTGAAGGTGGTCTCTGCCCTCCTCACACCCTGGAACATCCATGATCCTTTGTTTGTTCTTTCTGACCTCCCCTGGTTCCCTCAGAGACCTCCCTGTGGGATAAAGAGGCTTGCTATCAATTAGGCTTGTGAGACAGCTGGTTATAATCTCCTCTTTGATGTCCTGGCACTGAGAAATCTCTGGATGCTCCTACTGAGAGAGAGAGGAAACAGCCCAAGTTACAGGCTGGCCCTGCAGACTGTCAGCCTGGGAATCTCCCAGGTCATGAACCTGCCCTTGTTCCTGCTCTCCTGGGCCACTGCTGCCCCAGCTCTGGCTGGCTTGAGGAGGTTTGGGTGATACCATCAATGCCCAGAGCACCAGAGAGGGATTTGGAAGTAACACTGGGAGGGATTTGTCCCTGCGCCTGACCCTGACCTGGTGCCATAAATTTATTGGTTGCCTCTTTCATTTACATATTGGAGGAAAGAAAAACAAATTTTCATGTGGGGAAAACTCATCAAATTATTTTTGCCAAAGCAGATGAGAGAGAAAGAAAGAGTTTGGAAAACAAAGGTGAAATTTCAATACTGAATCTTTTCTAAGCAAAACTTTTCTTTTGGGGTAGGGTGCAACACACATGTTGAAGTACTTTACATTAAAATTTGCTTACATTTAAGTTTACAAACCAAACCTAATCAAAACTCAAGAGGGCATAGGACATTATGGGTCATTTTGAAAAAGAGAGTTTAAATTTCTTTTTTGCCCAACTCTTCCCTCACTAGATTCTAAATCTGTTGATAAATGACCATTATCAGCCTCCTGGATCTCTCCTGGGTGCTCCCGCATCCTCATTATCCAACTTTTCATTGAAAACACACATTTTAATGCCTGATATTCTTCTGTGCATCTTCTGTGCGGCACTTGTGGTAGCCCCACAACCTAATGGTGCCCAGAGGTCAACGATTTGCACAGTTAAACTCACAAAAACAAGGCAGTGAAGTCTCTGGAGTGAGGAATCACCATTTTACAATAGGAATTCCAGCTCCTACACACATGCTCCTGGATGCAACTGCAGTCCAAATAGATTTTATTAGTGGGAATAACAAATAACGAATTGTTCCCAAATGATCACATTCTTTGTTGTTTTGCTGTTTGTTTGGGTTGTTTATTTTTTTTTCCTGTTTGGTAATGGCAATAAACAGCTCAATTTGCTTTTCATTTGAAGGCCTTTTCTGAGCGATTTTGCAGACATTCCCAAATTTAATGGAAACATCTGCCTAGTGGGATGGGTTCTACTCCGTGCCAGAATTTGGTGGAGTGGATGGCTTAGCCCTGATGTCAGACTTGGTGGTTTCTGCTGAAACCTGTAGGACCCAAACTCCAGTTTACCTGTCAAAACCTGCCATAATGTTTCTGCAGGGAATGAAATGGAGCAACAAGCAATAAGGATAGCCAAGGAGAGGATGAAAACAAGGGAAAATTTGCTAGTGCTGAAACTTTTCTGAGTGACCAGCTTAGCACCAGCAGAATTGGGACAAAAAAAGACATTCAGAGTGGGGTGGAGACCAACAGCCACTCAAGGAGGAAGGATTTAACCCTGAGAAGGAAGAAAACAATCTCTGGGTACAAAGATCTCTACAGGTGCCAGGGTGACAACAATGGTGACCCCAGTGCAGATACTTTAATTCACTGTCTTGCTTTTCAGAGCCCTTAAAAGTGCCCACAGCATTGCCTGGGTGCCTGCCAGACCCTGAAGAGGGTTTCCTCACCTACAGCTGGCTCAGTCCCTTTGTCTCTTCACAAGCAAAGTGATTTCTTGTGGACTCTGACACTTTTTTCAAATGTGTGTAGTAGAGCTGCCTCCTTGATGATGCAGTTTGGAATAAATTCCTTAGTTCCCTATGAACCTGAAACGCAGTCACTCCTGGCCTGAAGAAGAGTGAGAGGAAGGTGTTTAGAAGTGTCAAGAAATAAACAGGGAGACAGAAAAATGGACTTTCCCAGACCATTTTGCTGAGGTGGTTGACCCAGTCCCCATGGTGACCATCAGGCAGTGTTGGAGGGGGAGGATGACTCACATCTGGCAGGGGAGCAGCATTTCTTCATCCACATTTCAGCACTGCCAGATGGAGACCTCGGGGCCTTGAGGTATGACTCCTCCAGTGACCTGGGGAGATGTTTCCAGCTGAGTTTGGAAGAAGGATCCTATGGAAAATCCCTTATGGAACAAAATAGCAGTGAAAAGGATGGGCTTATGAAATTAACCCTGTGGTACAACCCCAAGCATGGGCTGGGGCATGGCAGGGAGCAAACATTTATTTTTCAGACACTTTTCCTTGGAGATCTTTGTGGCATGACCTGGAATTGTCCAAACCCAGTGCCAGCTTCACAAGCAGAGCACCAAACTGCATAGCCTGGACAGAGGCAACCACAGGGGACATCCACCAACTCACTCCAGGTGGTTCTCTTCTCCATCTCTTCTCCAGGTGGGAAGTGTGATCTGTCAGGGCCATTGCTATCAGGGACATCAGGGTTTTTACCACACAGAACTGCTTGCTCAAACATCCATTTTTCTGCTGTTTCTTCAAGAGTTTGAGTGTAAAGCACAAGGCTGGTCTCCCAAAGTACCCAAACCATCAGTGACCTAACAGGGAGTGAATCCAGATGGATCAGTGGGGGAATATGAATGGTAAAGCCAGGAGCAATTAATTAGGTGAAATGGATTCAACAAAAAGAGGCTACAGGGGGAGAAGACCTGTAAGAATCTAATTACTTAAAGAAGATGACATGGACACAAAACTAAAGAATTTGCAAGGAGACACGGATGTGTTCCTACCGCAAACAACAAAATTTCCAAGAACTGGATGCAATATGATTCAGAATGGCCTCTCCCAAGGCACAGCAGCAGAGGTTCAGGGACAGGGACACACATGAAGCCCAAGTGTTTTTGAATGGGATCATGGCTGATCCATGGGGAGGGACAGTGGCAGTCAATCCTTTCTCCAAATGTGACAACTTGTGCATGGTATTTGCCACCAGAGCCACAGAGGGATACAGAGAGGAGGAGAATCAAGAAAAGGGAGAAGAAGACGAAGAGCTACAAAGGAAGAAGGCACCTGAGGGATTGCCAATGCACTCGGTGGGATGGCAGACGTGATCATATTTCTGCAGTGTTGCTCTCCAATGGCTGATCTGAATTCTGCTGTGAGTCACCCATCTCTGCTTTGAGCAGTAAATGCTTGGTTTTGGAGCAAATTATTTTTGTTCCATGCATTAGGCTTTTAATTTAATCACCTGTGGTTTCTCTGAGTGCATTATTAGGGGTGTGCAGCGAGAGTACACAGGGAAGGAACAGACCTTTTCCAGCTGAACTTGTGGAATTCATCCTGACAGGCCGATGGCCCCATTTAATGTAAACACTCTCCACTCAGCCCTCTTCCCTCCCTGCCTTTGACTTGAGCAGCCACAAACACTGGGAAAGTTCTGTTTTGAATGTAAATACTTTCCCTTGCCCTGTCCTTGCAGCAGGAAAACGAAACCGCCCACGTCCTCATTCCCCCGACCTTTGGGGGAAGTTCATGGATCCTTCCTGTAGGGAAGCAGCCATGTTGCCCACTGGGGTCGTTAAGGGATGCTAATGAGTCCCAGGAAGAGTCTGAGCATCACATGTGTTATAAAATCAAGGAATTGCAGAGTGGTTTGGGTTGGAGGGACCTTAAGATCATCCAGCTCCAACCCTCTGCCATGGACACCCCCCAGGTTTCTCTGAGCCCCATCCAACCCGGCCTTGGGTGTTCCTGGTTCTCACATCTCAGCATTAGCAGGTGGACAAAGGCCTAAAGCTGTGATGGGACAGGCTTTGTGTGCACCACGGCCCTGCCCAACACCTTACTGTCACTACCTGTCCTGAATGGAGAGGCCAAACTGGCAGACAAATCCACGTTTTCCATCTACTGAGGAAGTCAGTGGGGTCCTGCTTTCCTGGTGAATTGGCAAAGTGATGGAGACTACAGAAGAAATCGTCAGGTCAGATGTGTAAAATCACACAAACTTCTTCTCTATCTCTGCCTGTCAGCAAAAATTAAGCCCTTCCTTCAGAGACTTTTATACACATTTCTTACTATTCCTGCACTGAAACAAAGGTATACCCTTCAATGCTTGGCAGCAATGTGAAGGAAGCCAGGCTGGCACCTCTTAGGCCATCTGAGCAGGCAGCAGCGACCCCTTTATTTTCATTTTCAGGACACAGCTTCATAATCTGCCTGTGGAAAGGTGCATCTGAAGGAAAGGCATTGACATGCCAAGGTACCAAGCTGCAGGGCTGATCCTAAGCTTCAGCTTAGGGGATAGAGAACGAAACATTAGTGGGGTAGCTTACTGGATGTATTTCACATGAGGATGTCTGGTTTTCTTTTTAATTTCTTGGGAAAGCGATCCAGGGTGCAATCCAGGTCATCTGAAAGCAGACACTGAGGTTGCTTATGTGTCTTGTACCACTGGAGATAAATGGCCTGGATGTCCTTCTAGAAGGGCTTGGAGCTTCTCTAGGTCGTTTTGCAACCAAAACCTCACATGGTTTCCTCCATTAGGTGATACTCCTCCAGGTGCATTTGAGGGTAGTAAATTGCAATCCAAGCCTGGTGTGCAGTCAAGGCTTTGTAGGCATGGACAATGATAGAGATGAGACATCCACCTGCTCATAGACAACACAGAAATCGCCACCTGTGGGTCTGGTCGCAGTTTCTTTGTTGACCTGTACACCAGAAGTGATCACATTCCTTGTCTATCAGAGCCATGGATAAGAAGGGAAGCACTGATTAAGGAGGGGGACTCAGGGAGGGAGGGTGGTGGCAAAGGGAGGTGATGAGATGCAATGGGAATTGTTCCCTTCTCTCAGGTGGCTTTCCCAGGAGAGCAGAAACCCTCTGCCAGTATCTGCACCACTCCTTTGCCTAAATGCTGGCAAAACTGCAATCTGCCTGCATGCAGATACTATGGGGTGCTCTCCTGCCTCCCCCATCCATCTGGATCCACTGGCTTGAGCTGCCCCAGTCTAGAAATAACACTCCTGTTTGAACAGCCCCTGACACAGAAGAGGCTGAAGCACGTGACTAATGGGCTTGTGCATCGTGAAGGATAGATCAGTCTGCAAAGAGCCCAAGAGTGCTGCAACTGTGTGGTGTCACTGGAAGTGAAGCACAGCATGATTTAATCCCAAATAATCTGGCTTTTGCAAGGCAGAAGAAAAGGAGAGGTGCAGTATTTGGAAAATCCTGCGCTTTGCCCCTTCTTTCTCATTACTAGGAAGGTAGTGAGGCCCTGGCACAGGGTGCCCAGAGAAGCTGTGGCTGCCCTGGATCCCTGGAAGTGTCCAAGGACAGACTGGATGGGGTTTAGAGCAGCCTGGGATAGTGGAAGGTGTCCCTGCCCATGTCAGGGAGTGGAATTGGATAGTATTTGGGATGCAACCCAAACCATTCTGTGGTTCCATTATAATCTCTGAATGAGGAATACACAGAAAACAAACCCTGTGATGTAAAGTCACTCTGCTTTGTTTCCCAAAATCCCCACAAGCCCATGGCTGGCTGCCGGCTGGAGTTCACACTGCATCCTCACAGCTTTCCAGATTAATTCCTATGGAAGGAACTCTGGGAACAGAAAGAGCCCATGGCTGAAAAGCTTTTCTGGTGCAGTTTGGCAAGTGTCATTGAGAGAACTTGGCTTCAAAGGCTGAGGTTCAAAAGCTGGAAGCTGCTCTGAACCCAAGTCCTCTCCAACCAGGACAAGGGGAAGCTGATGGTGCCACCACTGCTGCGTTTTCGTGTGTGCCCCATGCCCTTCCAAATTGCATTTCTGAGAACACAGCTGGGGAGGGATTACAGGTGTCAGGTCCCCTGCCAGGCACTCAGGTGAGGGGGCAAGAAATAACACCATTCCCAGCTTCATCAGGTGACCTTGGGGCTCAAAACTGAGCCCCTGGATTTTGGGGTCAGTGCCCTCTGTGATCCCTGTCATTACTCAGGAGCTGTTTCTCAGTGATTTGTGGAGCTACTCTGAGGAAACTTGAGCTGGAAAACAGCCAAGGATGAGATATGACACAAGGCCACTGTGCTGATGACATCCTCCCCTCAGCAATGCCAAGCTCCACATCATCCTCCTGCTGCAGGGGAGATTCCTGTCCCTTTCCTGGCCCTGCTGCCCTAACCCCCTCTTGCCTCACTGCCACAAAGATACCCCTATTCCTCACGGTCTCCGTGCTACAAACTATCAATTTTAGGCTTAGAATATGATTTTCCCTAATTCCAAACAAATTTATTTTTTAACTTGTCCCCACCTAAATGCTTTCACCAAGGTCCTGCTCCTGTCTCCTGGACTGAGCTCTGGCACAGCCCTTCCAGCAAAGTCTGGGGCCAGATTCTTGTGCAGTGGGGGCTGTTCCCTGCTCAGCGTTTGCATAATTGATCCTTTAATTGGAGATCTCTTGCAGGGCTGCCTTATGGCTATTTCTTTTCCTGTCATGGATTTTTTTTTGGAAGGCTTGCAGCTTTTTCCTTGGGTTTCTCAGCACTTGCAGTCTTGCATTGCAAGAGCCTTGCAGGGGAATACAGCCAGGAGCTCTTTAATTCAGGAGATCAGACAGGGAAACCCCTGTGATTTGCTCCAGCCTCTGACTCACTGGGGGAAATACAGATCCCATTAACCATGACAAATAAAATCCTGGACACAAGAGGAGCAAGTTTGATTCCAGGTCCTGAAACCGAGTGGCCCAACAATCCCATGTTCCTACAGCTCCAGGCACACTTCTTGGGAAGATTTGTGGTGGAAAGAGCTGTCTGGGGCCAGTTCTGTATTCCCTGAAAAGCCCTCATCATCCTTAACTGAATGCCGTCAATTTGCTCACTGTGAACAATGGGAAAGGTGGCTTGGACTTGGCCGGTAAAGGGATTTCTCCCGGCAGGAATCCCTTCTAAATGTTTCTTTTAATTTTTTTTCCCAGCTACTGTAGGGGGTAAAAATAAAAGTTGCATTTCAGGGGCCTTAATGACTGAGCTGTGAATTGTCTCGGGTTGGAAACTGCCCAGCAGGAGGAAATGCCCTCTCCCGATCAAGCTGGCTGTTGGTTTTCTGCCACCAGATCTGGTGGTTCTTGGGCTTGGCTCCAAAGGCATCAGCTACAAGCCCTCTTGGAGAAAGGCTATTCATTAGGAGCAGCTAAAAACCACCTCCTGTTCCAGCCACTCCAGTTAATCCATCCCTGGGCTGATCTCACCCATAAATTATGGTGCAGGGAGAAGAGCAGTCTTCTGTTTCCATGTGACAATTTCATAGAGCACCAAATCAGAGAACGCAGGGCAGGCAGAAGTAGAATCAGGGAATCACAGAGCCACTGAGGTTGGAAAAGCCCTCTAAGATCACAAAGTCCAACCATTCCAAGCGTCACATTCACATGGCTTTTAAAACCCTCCAGGGGTGGGGATTTCACCATTGCCGAGGCAGCCTTTGCAGGTGTTTGACAACCCTTTCCATGAAGGAATTCTTCCTAAACATCATCCTAATCAGTGAACAAAGCTGCTTCACTAGAATCATAGAATCAATACAGCAAGTTATCCCATAAGGAATGATGGAAATAAATCTCCTGCTTTGTACCTGCCAGGATAGAGACCCCAAGAACCAAACTCAGTGTTTTGCCCATCATCTTTCACAGGTTTGTCCATCTTCTATTGTCTCACATTTGGCAGAACAAACTCAGCTTGTTACAGAGACACAGAATGGAAAATTTCACCTGATAATGTTTGACACCAGAAACTGGGACTTTATCCCAGAAGGGTCCCATAATATTAAAAGGTGCTATCAGCCCTACCTAGAATACAGCACCGTAATCGCAGCAGGAAAAAAACTCCCATTGATACATCAGAAGATAATTCAGGTTGCTTTCCCAAGGAAACACACTTGTTTTGTCAAATATAATAAAGCCATCTAACCCAGCTTAATATAGATGAATTTACTGTTATGTGGGGTATTCTGGTATTGGTTCCAAAACTCCCGTTGAGAGATTTTGTAACATTTTTCTCACTGAATCCCAGTAGTTTCAAGTTTTTCAGGGTCTATTTTTTCCCTGTTTGTGGTACACTCCTTATAGCAACAGCCATGAGATACGTCAGGACTCTGCCATATAAAAACGGACATTTGGCTTTAAATAGTTTTATTTGGTGGTGTAGAGGGTGGACTGGAAGCAGAATAATCCCTTACACGAGTCATGGAATATCTGGGTCCTACTCCCAATCACTGCACTGTTTTGGCCAGGCAGAAGCAGAGCAGATGTTCAGATTTGGGTGTCCAAATCATTTACTGAGGTCTAGAATGAGGCATCTGTTCTGACTGCAAAAACTGCACTGAGCCCCTCTGTCCACCTCTGCCTTTCCACACAGCTAATGGGTGGGAACACTTGGGCTCCAAATAATTGTTTTTGGCTGATTATTTCCAAACAAATATGGAGTGTTTCCTTGTTTTCCTGCACCCTGGTGTCTTCTGCACTTGGGCACGTGGAAAGAATCAACACTGTCTAATGTTTTGGCTGCATAAGTTACTCATAGGCTTGTTATCCATGTGCCTACTTGTAATTCCCCCCTGTGCCCTCCTGCAGGATGGAAATTCGTTTTCCCTGGAGGGAAACCCAGCTCCCAGGTTGTTTATCCAACAAGTTTCTCTAGACAGACACAATCCCTGCAGGCGAATCCACTGTTCCTCCAGTGCTATCCCAGTGGGCTGCACATCCGCACGTGTCCCTGTGCCTTTCCCACTGCACACATCCCTGCTGTCATGCTCCAGGAATGACGCTCTGGCAGGCTGCTACACAGCCCTGATGCTATTGCAGACACTCTGAGTGGGAAAAAGAGAAGCAGAAATCACATTTAAGGGCTGCTGAACCAAAAGCAATGGATTTCCCCTCACTTTAATGCTTTAAGAATTGTCTCAAAACAGTTTGGGAATGGTTTTGGATGAAGTGTTCTCCTCTTGAGAAAGGGAGATGGGCTGGAAGACCCATCCATCCCCTATATTTAATGAATTTATGGTAATTCGGCATGAGCGCATGTGATGGGAACATCCTATGGTGCCTCTATGATGTTAAATAAATCCAACCAGAGCTTGGTACCAGCAGCTTTTGAGGCCCTGTGTCTTTGCTGGTGTTTTTAATCAATGTATGGTTTCTGTGAGCCAGGACCAATGGGGAACATGCGGCAGATGGAATGGTTCATCCCAATTGCTCTTGTTCCAGTTTGATTTGATGCTCTGGGTCATAGATAATTATTCCAGAGCAATTTGCATTCCTTTCCCTATGTCAGTTTTGCCACTTCCATCTTTTCCAATTGAGAAAATTCCACGAGATACAAGGAACTGCCCTGACAATCAAAGTAATTAAATGTACTTTTATCCTTCTACTTTCAAATCACCTTTTTTTTTTTTTTTTTAAATCAGGTCCTCCTATGCACAACAACACTAAAGTTTGGGGTTTTCCTGGGATTGTGTCTTGTGGTAGATTTTTAGTATTTTCTGATGTCTAACTGAGTGCTGAGCTTGCTCTGAACCTTCCTGCTGTGAGGGACAGTATAGAAATTTTCAGTCCTTCAACCATCTGTCCATTTTTATAGGAATCCGGGATATTAGAGCACTTTTAGCACTTTTTCAAATGCGACTTGGGTTGATGATGGTGTCCATCCAGTGAAGCATGACCAGGTCAGGAGAGGGGATGGGGCTTGGAGCCATCTGCTCTAGTGGAAGAGGCGTAGCAGGGGGTGGAATTAGATGAGCTTTCAGGTCCCTCCCAACCCAAATCGTTCTGTGATTCCATCACAAAAGAGTTCATCAGGTGGTGAGTCCATCACAGGCACAAAGTGATAACATAAGCCCTTTTTCTCTTAGGAAACTGTACTAAATGCTCTTTTATCAGAGTAGAATTAGATTCTCAATTTCTACCAGAACAGATTTGAAATGTGATTTCACACTATTTTCCCCATCATTTATTTTACGAGTGGCACTTCCTGAAGTTGAGCACTGCTACAGCTCTTCAAAACGCTTTGTGAAAGGGCTCCTGCCCTATGTCAAACAGCAGCTAAAAATATATTTATATTTGGGCTTGAAGGAGACCTTTCAGAGCCTGGCTGGTGTAGCAATTGCCTTTCCTTAAGGGTGAAGGTGGAAAAGCCAGTTCACTGTTCCTCTGAATCACACCTGGAAATGAGCAGCAGCTTCCACTGCAAACGCAGCAAGACACCAACCCAAGGCAAACATTAGACTGTCAGTTTGGAGGGTCTCATCCGTGCTCAGGGATCTCTTCAGGCATTCCTTGTCTGGGTAACCTGCTGCTTGTGGATGGACAGGGTGAAGGGAGCCTGGGGTTGTGGCCTTCACCCTTGTGTGGCACTAACTATGGCATTTCCTCATTTCTCACTATGTCTTTCTTTCTCACACCAGTCTTGATTTCTGACCAAATCCAAAGAATAACAAACATAGGAGCCCACCATGGGAGCTCAGACTCGAACATGCTTAAAAAACACAGGCACTGAGGCACATAAATCACCATCCTGGGTACCATCTAGTCCATCCTTGACCCCAAGGGGTGGCTGTTTCCTCCTAGATCCTTCTGAGGTGCTGATGGAGAAGGTCTTGACCTCCACTCCTGGGATGGGCCTGTCTGAGGACTCACATAGACTTCAGGTGCTCCCCAGCTGAAGAGTGATGGGAATCATGCCTCCATCCCTCCTCCTACTCTTACTTACTTCCTTTTGGATCAGGTTTGAGAAAGCAGGTGACTATCTATCTATAGGGCGTTCTGGTTCCCTGACCACCTGGCATAGGTGTCCTACTGCAAGGACAAAGCCAGCACCTAACTTTTAACAGGATTTTCCATTAGCAAAAGAGCCAGTGAAGCCTCTATAGAGTCATAGAATTGTTAGAGTTGAAGAAGCCCTCAGAGATCATTGAGTAAAAAATCCGGACTAGAATATATCCCACATTTCTGCAAATACCTGCAGCGCAGACACCATCAACTCATTAGTTGTGACTGGATGTTTTTGTAGTCATTGAATCATGCAATGGTTTGGGTTGGAAGGGACCAGCAAAATCACCCATGCCATGGGCAGGGACACCTTCCACTATCTGCTACTTCAAACTGGCCTTGGACACTTCCAGGGATCCAGGGGCAGCCACAGCTTCTCTGGGTACCCTGTGCCAGGGCTCAACACCGTCACAGGGAGGAATTTCTTCCCAATACCCCATCTAACCCTGTCTCATGGGATTTTCACCCCGTCAAACCCCCTAATTAGGGTTTTTTTGTTTTTAAAGTCCTCTACCAGGGTTTAAAAGATGAGATGGAACCTGTGGCTCGGTCTTCAAAGGTGTTTATTCTATTTCTTATCTTAAGGCCTCACAACAGCCTCAGCGTGCTAAAGAAAAAGTAGCTACAGGAACACAGACAGAGGGTCCAAGGTAATTTTAAAGATTTCTAATCCAATTAACTCTTAACGCATACTGTATTTACAGTTTTGTACCAATAACCATCACCTATTCTAGACACGCAATTTCTACATCAAATTCGTTCTACCAATGCCTCTATGCCACTGTCACAGCAGAAAATGGAGTAGACAAAGAAGAAGAAGATGAGACAATGCTCAGAATTAATCTCGCTTTGGTCTACTTCCATATTAAAAACCCAAAACTACAAATTTTCACCCTGTGACGAACTAAACTACTATTTATTTTAAATCTTTGTTGTTTTCAATTCATCTATGAGTGTTGGAAGTTTTCCCATGGACTAAGGTCAAAGACAATGCTTTCCTGGGGTCCCAACCCCAGGCCCCCCAGGGCAGTTTGAGGGGTTTTCCACATGCCCTGGACTCCAACACCTGTCCTCTGGCAGTTTCAGAACACTGTTCCTTGTCCTATCACTTTCTGCCCATATAAGAAGTCATTCTTCCTCCTTTTATAAGCCTCGTTTAGGCACTGAGGACTCCCTGGAGCCTTCTCCTCTCTGTGTGAACACCCCCAGTTCTTCCAGCCTGGCTCCAGAGCAGAGGGGCACCAGCCCTTGGAGCAGCTCCATGGCCCGAGACAACCAAAGGGAGATGAACCCAATGCTACAAGCCAGCCTTAAACTCCTGGCCCTACATCTCTGAAAAGTCTCCAGTTAAATTCTCTTGGCAGGTGTTTGCTCAGGGAACAGGAACTCCACCACCAACCCCAGAACCATCTCCCAGCATCCCCAAACAGCAGCCCAGGAGAGTTCACTGCTCTCCACACCCAGCAGACACGACCTAAACACAAGCTACAAACCAGGATTTCATCTTGGGTTGAACAACCCGCTGCTAAAGATCCTCGTTAGCCACAGAAGCTGTTAATTGTATTTAAACTCCTGGTGATAGCATCCCGTGCTCAGGGGCTGTGATCACACACATCCAAGAGCGAGTTAAATTACTCAGCTGATAAACAGACCATGGTGGTATCGGGGAGTTTGAGCTGATATAAAGAAAAAAATTATTGTACATTGTTCAAGCATGAAGAAACAGCTGACAGCATTTAGTGAACACATAGCTCTTGTTATTTGAAATTTTGGGTTATTTCAGCTTTTCAGCACTGATGTGATGAGTATTACTACTGTATAACTAATGTGGGAGCTACTCCACAGAGAGCGGCAAGGATATGTGCAGGCTCAGAGACCCTGAGCACGGCGTGAGTACGGAAGTTTCCAAGTGCTGAAGGACTTTTAAGTGGAGCTGAGAGTCTTTTGTCACTTGAAAAATTTAATTTTACCGAAAATTTTAATCAGACATCAGTGAACAGTGTGACTCAGTAATGGCTTCTTGCAAATTCATGTCAAAACGAGAGAAAAAGAAGTCAAAACACTTCGATGTTTTCAGAAGAAAACAGATCACTTATTCATTCCACTTTGATGCAGGTTGAAGGCTCAATTTGAAAGGTCTTTAAATTTTAATAAATTCCCATTTACTCTTAAGTTGAAACAATGCATTGCTCTTCAATTGAAAGTTATCTTGTTTTTTTGTGGGAGTTTCACTTTCATTTAAAATGTGTATCAATATAATTTTCTGTTGGTCCTGAATTCTTTCACCTAATTTTGTCTAATGAAATAAACAAAACCCATCCTACTTTACCACTTAAAACCTTCTGTTTTAGGAAAGTTGGTCACAGCATGTTCCAGCTTGTGCATTTACAGTAAAATTTACTGATTTCTGCAAGTCACAGACCTGTCTCCTGAGCTGTAAAGTCCAATATTAGAAGTTACTGTTCCCCTCTTGACAGCATTGAACAATTCTCAGATTTGAATAGGAAATTGCAATTAATAAAGGCGGGCGGGGGGGAGAAATCAGAGGCAGCATATTTTGTAGTCATAAAATAAATGAACTTTTGCTGTGTTTATATTATACACATATATAAGGCAGGAAGTAAAGATCAAAGCTGTGTTTATAGAGAACTTGGCCAGTTGTGTGCTCGGAGGAAGAAAATGGGTTCATGGGATGTACCTAAAGAATGAAGTTTGGATTTTCAGCTGATGGAAATCAGTGTTCCTCCCTTGACTTCTCTGATTTACATCAGCAGAGAAGCTGGCTCAAGGGTTTCAAGGCAGAGCATGTATGGTAAAACAAAATAATTTTTCTTTTTCTACTGAAAAGTATTTGCCTGAGGTTCCTTCTCTAGCTTAAAGTACTGGGAGTAATTCAGAGGAACAGGATCCTGATTTCCAGCTCTATTAGCTGACAGGTTGACAGGTGGTTGGAACTAGACAATCTTTAAAGTCCCTTTCATCCCAAATAATTCCAAGATTTCGTGATTTTAAGGTGTAAAGGTGCAAATGAGGTTTGGAGTTGGTTCCTGCCCTGGTTGGCCAAGGAAGGGAGTATCAGAATGGGGCTGCTCAGAGAGCTCAGCCTTTAAGTACTGGCATCTCCCTGAGCCCCACAATTCCCGAAGTGTTTATATGCAGGTTACATCACCTCCCCTCCACGCCCCCCCAATACATCTGATCACTGAAAGGGAAACTGAGGCATGGTCAAACGGGATAATTCATCCCAGATCTTGCAGGAAGAGGAGTTCAGTGCACCCTTACTGCTCCCTGCCTGAGTTAAACCATCAACTGCAATGCTCCCACAGGGTGAAAATTCCTCACAGCATGATTTCACCCCTGTGGAGAGCTGAGCCAAACCCCCCAAACACCCTCACCCACAGGGAGACCCTGGAGCAAAGAGGCACCAGACAGCAGCACAGTCCTGATGCATCACTCCAGGGACACCTCGGCTCTGGAAGCACCATCGGTCCCAGGGGATTATCCCACTGGAGGGCGTCCCACAGCCCTGGCCTCCAGCTGTCCCTGGGGACACAGCCCCGGGAAACAGCCCCACTGCGGGAGAGAGCTCAGAACCTCGGCAGGGCAAAATCTGTCCTGCAGTCACGATGCTGTTCCCACTGACTTGAGAGGCAGCTCTGGGCAAGAGAATTTGAAAAACCCTGAGAAAAAGTGCAGCCCCAGCTGTAATGAATGTTCCCCTGGGGAAAGGGTTGGTGGGACACAAGGCCCCCATGGGCTGTGGCACACATGGGTCCCAGCTGGCAGATGGAATGACAGACCTCTCTGCTTTGCTGAGCTCTGTGCAAAGGCTGCTGCTGACACTCAGGAGTAATTTTAATCTCTTTCTTCCCAGCTCCAGGTTTAGCTACAGCATTCCAGAGGGTTAATCAGGTCCCCAGAGCTGAGCGCCTGCTGTCAGGATGAGGAGCACTGGCTTCCCTGCCCGTCCTGGGCCACTGGTGCTGAAAGGGGACGTTGCTTTGGACATCACACGTCCCTGGTGGGCTCTGTGCCTGCTCAGCCTCCCCTGCACAAAGGGGGGAGCATACTTTTCACAACCAACTTGCCAAAACTTTAGAGCACAACTCGTGAGACAACCCTAAATGAGCACATGGGCACTACAGCAGGGCCACAGCTCCTGGGGGTGGTGGATCCTGGAAAACCACACAGGGTCTTCACCCATCACCCTTATGGATAACACCCGGTCCTGCTCCAGGTCCCTGCACAACAGCAACCCGGGAAGTCAAGATTTGTGCTTCAGGCTCTGACACACCCCTTGGAGGGATAAAACCTCGCTCATCTCCAAGAGAGGTGGGAGCCCTGGACCCACAGGGGCATATCCAGGTGCAGTTCCCAAACTCGGAGAACAAGAAGATAGCAAAACTGTTTGGAGACCACTGTGCCATAAAAACAGCCTGTTTAAAACAGAGCTGCTTCCTCCTTAGCCTGAACTTCATTAGTTAAAATGCTGAACATAGAATGAATTAATTAAAGGAATTATTATGCTGCTATTTTATTCATTTGCTATCTACTTTGGTTGATTGTATAACTTTGCTTAATAAATATTGAATAAGTGTTAATTAATTGAATTAATTCATCGCTGGTTTATTCACCTACCAGTCACCTATCCCTCATTTCCATGCATGAGTTTTGTCCTGAAAAGTTTGTCCCAGGGAGCAGGTCCCCAGGGTTTCAGCCCCAGGCAGTGGAGCTGGGATGGGATCACTTACCAAAAGGCAGGATGAAGAAGAAGGGGAACCAGCAGAGGATGAAAACACCCACGACAATGGCCAGAGTCTTGGCTGCCTTTTTCTCCCGGGAGAACTTGAGGAGCCGCACGGAGAGGGAGCTCCTGAAGTTGTGCCCCTTGCTCCGGGTGCTGGAGAGAGGCTCCTCCAGCACGCTGCGGCAGTGGATGCGCAGCACCACCTCCATGGACTTGTTCCTCTCCTTCTTGACCCCTGCCTCCAGGCTCCGGGTGGTCCGCCTGGCCACCACGTAAATCCTGAAGTACATCACCAGGATGACCATGAGGGGCAGGTAGAAGGAGAAGAGGGAGGAGAAGAGGGCATAGCCCGGCTCCTCCGTGATGCTGCAGATGCTCTCATCTGGTGGCGGCGGCTCCTTCCAGCCCAGCAGCGGCCCGATGGAGATGACCATGGAGGAGAGCCAGACCACCACAAGGATGACCCCCGCCTTCCTCTCGGTCATGATGGTGGGGTACTTGAGGGAGTACTTGACGCCGATGTACCTGTCCACGGAGATGATGCACAGGCTCATGATGGAGGCAGAGCAGCACAGCACGTCCACCGCTGCCCAGATGTTGCAGAAGATGCGCCCGAACACCCAGAAGCCCAACACCTCCAGGGTGGCCGAGAAGGGCAGCACGGTGGTGCTGAGCAGAAGGTCGGCGATGGCCAGGTTGACGATGAAGTAGTTGGTGACCGTCTGCAGGTGCCGGTTGCAAGCCACCGAGAGGATGACCAGGATGTTCCCCACGATGGCTGAGAGGATGAAGACGGCCAGGAAGACTCCGACGCCCACCGCCTGCACATCCAAGGCGAAAGTCAGCGTGGTGCCGTTGCCCTCGGGGGTCTCCTCCCCTTGCAGCCCCCAGGACCGGTTGGCAGCGCTCTGGCTGCCTTGTCCCGTCCGGTTCCCACTCAAGCTGCCATTGCTCAGCTCGGGGAAAGTCATTGTAGAGAAAGTCCGGGCTCCATTGAGGGCGAGGAGAAAGCGGTGCCGAGGCGCAGCTCCCCCGGCATGATCCCCGGCTGGCAGCCCCCACCAAGACGCGCTCCGCACCTCGCTCCCCCGCCCGGGGTGGAGGGATGGAGGGAGAGAGGGATGGAGGGACGGA
>WBMY01005620.1:58496-103447 GCA_013397315.1 Donacobius atricapilla
GCAGCCCCAGGAGGGTCACTCTGCCCCGGGCGCAGCCGGGGGTGCGGCGCTCCCGCCCGTCACCGCCCGAGGGCAGCAGAGCGCAGGGTTCGCCCGCGGCGCGGGGTCCCGGGGCTGCGCGGGCAGCGCGGGCAGCGCCGTCCCGCTGGAGACCCCCCGTGCCGGACCCCCGCCACAGCAGCCTTCCAGGAGGAGGCCCTGCCAGGCGGGCATGTCCTCCTGTAGCCCCAGCAGCCCTCCAGGAGGATGCCCTGCCAGTCTGACGTGCCCTTCTCCCAGCATCCCATCGCAGGGATGCCTATATTGCTGGCATGTCCCCCTAGCCTCAGCATCCCACTAGGAGGATGCTGTGCACAGCTATCCTGTCCCCCCCCACCCTCAGCCTCCCACTAGGAAGCTTCTGTTCACAGCTATCCTGTCCCCCTCCAGCCCCAGCACCCCACCAGGAGAATGCCCTGCCAGTCTGACAGTTCACCCCCAACCCCAGAACCCCACCAGAAAGATGCCTTGCCAGGTTTCCTTTGTGGTCCTGCATCCAGGGCTTCCATCAAGCATCCATTCCATGCCAAACCCCGTTCTCCCAATCCTGACCCCCCAGCCCAGGCATCCTGCTCGGGGTGCAGGCAATTCCCTCATGAGCTCCTTCCCAAAGCAGAGGGGACAGTCAGGGTCTTGCATTTGGGGACAGCTCCATGCTCTGTGTCTGAACCTTGCAGTGAGGCTTGTACACAGCAGCTTGTGACTATAACATATAGGCACATATTTCTGGCTGATTTAAACAGGGCTGGTTTTGGTTTTTTTTTTTCCCACTGATAATAGCAGATCCTGTTTACACTGGTTTCCTCCCAGTGACCTGCCTACATACATTGCGATGGGGGCTGACCCCACTGGTGAACAGGGGCTTTCCCTCAGCTTCTTTCTACTGTACACAGGAAATATTTCTTTACAGTGTGTTTATCCATGATTTTTCAACTTTTTTTTTCTTAAAAAAATAGTTGTTTTAAAGGGCAGGCCAAGTGGACAGTGGGATGATTGAACTGGTGCTATCAGAGCATGGGAGATCTGTAGATTCACTGAGTATGAAAGTGAACAAAAAATATTAAAGCTTATTTATTCCTTTATTTCCCTTGATAATCATTGCAGGAAATGACACATTTTTTATTTTCCTAATTTCTTTCATGCACTTTTTTTTCCTCCTTAAGATTTCACCCAACTTCCTTGAGCTGGGTTTTTGGCCCTGCTGAGGACAAGAAAACTTTAAAATACAAGAAAATAGGAACAAATACTG
Source organism: Donacobius atricapilla (assembly GCA_013397315.1). NCBI lineage: Eukaryota > Metazoa > Chordata > Aves > Passeriformes > Mimidae > Donacobius > Donacobius atricapilla. Next base: position 59,785 of record WBMY01005620.1, read on the forward strand.
CGCAAGGAAAATGTTCATAAGGATGGTTTTGCTTAAAATAACCCACCCAGCAAACTTTTAACAGCTTTTTTTAATGTGAATCAAAAGAAAAAAAAAACAAACCAAACACTCAACACTTGAGGTCAAATCAGTTTTCCTTATGTTTTGATGAAAACATGTCAGCCACCAAAATGAAGGATCGTTTCTTACCGGGATGCTAAACTCAGCATGGGAAGATCTCATCCCAGGAATTCTGTAGCCCTATCTTTGCAGCAACACAGATTGCTGTAGAGATAAATATATCTCATCTAATCTATCCAGTGACACCCAGAGATAAAAAAAGCATGTGCCTCTCTCCAAAGTGAAGGCTTGACTGGAGCTTCTCATGTACAATGGGATTTTAATCACGTAGGAAGAAAAGAGGATGAAGATTTTGCATCTGCCCTGATCCTGCCCTCCCTGGGTGAGCTCTCCTCTCCTGATGTCTCCAAACACAGCTTGTCCCTGTTGCTGAGAGGTTTGAGCTGGCATGGACTGCAGGTTTGAATGGGGTGCAAGGATGGGATGGGAGAGCTGAAAGGGCAATTTTTGGTGGGGGTAAGAGCCTGGGGACTGCCATGTCTGCCCCAACCACACAGGAAACCCTTGAGGTTGCACTGATGCCTTTGGGTGGGTCTGCATGGGGGAATTTGAAGAAAACACATACAGAGTTGTGTGAGTGCCTGGGATCTTGCCAGTCTGGAGGTACAGCTCTTCCCTCTTGATGCTTTTCATCCCTTTCCTCCCTCTTTTTTTTACCATTTTTGGGGCAGAGGTTGTCCTGGGATTTACGTGGTGCCATTTGGTGACGTGAACAGGGCTCTTTAGATACATAAAAACACACACACACCTGGTGAACAGTGTTGGTCATGCTGTAATTACATTTTATGCCCAAATCTTGGAAAGGAAAGGCAATTTTTTGTTTCAAAGCACCAGAGCTTTAAGGATTTTGATCAACATTTGCAAACACTCTGGGGTTTATACCAAGGAGAGTGGTACTCTGGGTGGGAGGTGTCCCCGCCCACGGCAGGGCTTTGGAAATAAATGATCTTTAAGGTCCTTTCGAACCCAAACCTTGATTCTGTGACTCTACGCTTGTTCTGCAAAGGAAGATTATCCATGATGCATCTGCCTGCAGAATCCCCCAGATCCAGAGCTGGGAGAAACGGATCCTGCTCACAGCCAATGCAGAACAGTAGTAAATTCATATATTTAAATGTTTGTAAAGATGGGTATGTCTTGCCTTGGGCAGGGCATCCAAAAATCCTCTGGAAAGCCAAGATCAGTCTTCCCTGCTTGTCCCTCTGAGGTCATGTCCAGCTCTGCTGGCTGCTGTACTAATCCCAGGGCTTCAGGCACATTAAAAATGAGCTAAAAGTGATTGCAAGGGATGGTTCAAGCCTGTTCTGCTGCACCTTTTGTTTCCAAACATGAGGGCTCTGGAGAAGCTGAAGATCAGGACAATAAATGGGAGATGTAATGGGCAAAACCTGGACTGGGAAAATGCTGCAATGCTGCAGAGCATTAGAAATGTTGGGAATTTTGATTTTAATTGTGACTGGGCGGGGGGGGGAGGGGATGTGCATAGATTGTCCACTTTTGTTGGTGTTGTGATGTTATTCTTTTTCAATCTAAATGATTCTAAGAAGTTATTTTGACTTTGGGTGAATTCTTTTTGTTGATTTAAGTGAAGTTTTTTGTGATGAGTGCATGTTTTGATGGTGTTTGTGTATTCTTGCAATTTTATTTAAGTCTAGAAAAAGTCAGGCTATGCTGTGAATGTTTATGGCTTAATAAATGAGGCAGGAAGGAGAAGGAAATAGCTTTTGTTAACTGAAGGATAAAGGTGGGGGGAAAGAAACTTTGAGCATCCTCTAATGATATCTACCTAAACCTGCTCAGACATGGATTACAATTCCTTTTTCCTTTGCCTTCCTGCTACCACAAACCATCCCAGCCACTATCACATCTTACTACATTTATTATTTTTTTCCCAGTTTTCTCCTTTTCATGTGAATGTGGCTGCTCTGGATATGGTTTGGTTTTGAACTGTTTGCACCCCTATTCAAGTGCTGTGATCCCAAAGCGCGCGTGGGAAGGACCATGGAGGTCTGGTCCAAGCCCCTTTCCTGAAGATGGATTTGTCTTTTCCAAAACCTCCCTTCATGGTGGCTTTCTCCACCTTCAGTGGATTCCCTGTCCTCTGGTTTGGAAGGCTTCTGGTCTAGTCTAAACTTTCTTTGCTCCTTGCCAGCTGATGCAGAGAGCAATTTATTACCTCCCTCTTACATGTTTTTAATTTAATTTTGGAGCAAGTGAGTAGGGAAAAAAAAAAAAAAAAGGAAAAATAATAACAGAATGGTTTCAGTTGGAAGGGACCTTAAAGATCATCTTGTTCCACCCCCTGCCATGGGCAGGGACAACTTCCACTAGCCCAGGGTGCTCCAAGCCCCATCCACCCTGGCCTTGGACACTTCCAGAGATCCAGGGGCAGCCACAGCTCCTCTGGGCACCCTGTGCCAGGACCTCCCCACCCTCACAGGGAAGAATTCCTTCCCCACATCCCATCTAACCCTGCCCTCTGGCAGTGGGAAGCCGTTTTCCCTTGTCCTGTCACTCCATCCCTTGTACAAAGTCCCCCTCCAGCTCTCCTGGAACCCCTTTTGGCTCTAAGCCTCTTCAGGCTGAGCAATCCCAAATCTCTCAGGCTGTTTCCATAGCAGGGGTGATCCAGCCGTTGGAGAATCTCTGTGGCCTCCTTTGGACCCCTACAACAAGTCCACATCTTTCCTGTGCAGAGGAACCCAGAGCTGGGTGCAGCAGTGCAGGAGGGGTCTCACTGCCCTCCCTTGGGAAAAGAATTATCGAACACATGAATTCCTTTCTGACCATGCTCTTGGTGCAGGGAAGGTGCTTTGGCAGATCCTTGCTGTGATTTACAGTGAACTCTTTCAGGACCAGAAATTATTTTGTCTTCCTGGATGCAAGGGCTGACAGGGCAAGTGGAGGAGTGAAGCTGAGGCAAATTTGAGCCCCTCCAAACTCCAAAAAAAAGGGGGATGAAATGAAGTGGCAAAAGTGAGGGCATAAAATGAGGTGGTAAAGCATCTTCCAGACCACCAGCCATGAGTGCCTATGGAATGTGGGCATTCAGGAGGTGCAGGATTCCACCCCATGTCTCAGTGGGCTGCAGCCAAGGAGAGAGGCTGGAATTGTTGTGTGGAAGAGGAAGAGCTCTGAGTGCCATGCTGCTGTCTGGGAGTCTGAGGCAGGTGGGATGGGTAGATAGAACGAGCAGATAAGTGTGGTTTATAGGGCTGGTGGGACATGTTTGTTATTTCAGTGGGAATGTTGACATGTTCAAAATGAAGCATTCCTCAGTGATGTTCTTTCTTTTGCCTTTTGCTCTGTTAAAAGCCATATAATAAAACACTCCAATACCAGGCAGAGCATTTTAGATACACATTGCAAAACACATTTTTTTGTTCAGGGAGGAATGAGCAAAACATAAGGCCAATTACTCCAGAATTACTAGAAGAATTAGCAATTAGCAGAAAAATTGCTAATGACAATGTAAAAAGGGCAGTCACTGATGTATAGAATGAAATAAATCACAGCATAAAAGATAAATCACAGCAGAACCAAATATGTAAATAAAAATGCTACAAAAGGTCAAAATTGCAACAAAGAATTGCTCTGTTATCACACAAAAATATTTCTGTTGGCAGTTTTGTTTCTCTGCGAAATTTCACTTCACCAAAATGTCAGCATTTATTTGCCATTACTGTATATTTTCCTACCAGTTAGAAATCCAGACCATCTGCTGCTTCAAATGGCAGGTATTGAATGAGCCCTGAACCAAAGCCCCTCTGATTTGTCATGATCTGCCTCTGTCCTAGAGTGACTTTATGATGCCTGTATCCCCAGTCATCTGTTCTGTATATTGTGTTCTGCACCTTTAAGGTGATTCTTAGAGTGCAATTTGTTTTGAAGACTGTGTTATCTCCCACACATTTCTTTCCGGGACACTCTCCCTGTGCAGCAGCAGCTTGGTTGGACTGCTGCGGGACAGAGATNTAGGGGAGGGGCCGTTTGGGTTTGTTATTTCCAGAGGAACCCTATTTGGAAGTTTCCTCCCAAAATTTGCCCTAAACTAGGACAGCTTCTCATGGTTGATTCTTTGGCTCATAAATAAAAGCCCGAGAAATGGTTTTTGGAAAAGGATACCAAACTAGGACTTCATAGAATCAGAGAATATCCTGAGCTGGAAGGGACACACAAGGATCATTCGCTTCAACCCCTGTCCCTGCACAGACACCCCAGCAATCCCACCCTGTCCCTGGGAGTGCTGTCCGAGTTCTCCTGGAGCTCTGGCAGCCTCGGGGCTGTGCCCATTCCCTGGGGAGCCTGGGCAGTGCCCAGAACCCTCTGGGAGAAAATATTTTCCTAAAATCCAACCTAAACCTTCCCTGGGACAGCTCCAGCCCTTCCCTTGGGTCCTGTCACTGTCACAGGGGGCACAGATGGGAGCTGTCCCTCAGGAGGAGCTGCAGACCACGATGAGTGTCCCCTAAGTCTCCTCTTCTTCAGGCTAAACCAACCAAGGGACCTCAACCACTCCTGGTATGGCACCTCCAGACCCTCCAACATCTTCATAACCCTCTTTTGGACACTCTCTAATAGTTTTATCTCCTTCTTTCTTCTTGCATGAAGAAATTATCATGACATCATTCCATCCTGTCAGTCATAAGATAACCAGAAAACTCAAAGAAGTCATTGTCCCAACAGCTGATCTTTCGATGGACGGGGAGCTGGGTGGAGAAATGGAGATGTTGGGAGGAGAGGAGGACTTGCAAAAAGGGCCCTGAGTGTTTGGCTTGAGGACTTGCCTTTAGCCATCAGGAGCAGGGGACACTTGCAGGGCATCAGGGTGATGCTGGGTGGCCAAGGGTGCTCTGTTGGCAGAGGTGGGTGAATTGGCTACGTGTTTTAGTCTAGGCCAAGGGGGTGCTTTAGCAACAAGGTAATGATCTTGATCCTGATAAAGCCCAACAGACTTAAGCCTTTTTGTAATCCTCTTTTTATGACGCATAAATATAAAGATAAATAAATATGTACTACTTCTATAAGTTCAAGTTATATTGTAATTTTTCCCAGGAGCTTGTTTGCTTTCTTGAGGGAGTGCAGGGAGCTTGCGAGCTTCCACACTTCAATTTAACACAAGTAAGTACAAGTAAATATTAAAACATGGCACAAAAATGCGTGGCATAGGCTCAGACTAAAATTAGACTGCAAACTGGGTGCTGTTCCTCAACTTTGCCTTCAGTTGGAATTAACCAAAGTTACTCTGGTAGCTATCTTGTGACAGATTAAAAAGATCTGGGTTCAATGTGTGTGAGGCTTTGGGTTGCTTTTAATAAGCCACCTAAAACACTGAAGGATGAGGAATAACTCTCAGACTCATTTATTTCTGTGGCATTAAGGAAGTTCACTCCCTGTCTGGGCTGCTCAGCTCCTGTCCACCTCGGGTTAGGAGTCAATAAAAAGTGTGCTTGAAGCTGATGACCTGAGGGCAAGGACACATGGTGGAGGTACAGCCATGACATCAGGGTGGCTCCCTGTGAAAACTTCACCCGGAAGACAATTTCTCTTGCACTGATGTCTTCAGTCACCAGCTTTGTGTGGTGACTACTCCCTGGTGGTGGTTTCTTTGTTTTCTTTCCAAAGCAAAGTTTGGACTGAGCTCAGCCATCTCTCTGCGTCAGAATCTTCAGGGCCTCTTTGGATCTGTAACAGGGGCAGTTAGGGGTTGAGAGAGTTACATCCCTTCTGTAATGCCAGTTTTTTTTTCTTCTGATCCAATGGAATCCATTGCAAAGAGGAATCCTATGGCAGCACTGACAGCAGGAGGAGAACATCTCCTTATCCCTGTTTCAGTACCTTGTTGATCAGCTCAGCCTCCCCTGACATTCCCATGGAAGTCAGAAATGCATTTGTGGTTTTTTTAACTTGAACCCTGATGTTCTGCAAATCTCCCTATTAATCCAACAAGAAATGTCCCCTTGAGTAATGTTAATGTTGCTTAGTCTGGGAATATTACGTCCAATAAAGAGATTGCACCTGAGCAAATATCCAGATTTGAGATGTACTTTTGTAATGTCTCTAGCTGCTGGTCCAAGTATTGAATCTGCTGCAACCCACAGAGCTGAAAGAATAATGAATTTAGCAACAGGCATAGCAATGGCCATGTGAAGGCATTAGCCAGATGTTTGCTTTTAGCAGGGCATGTGTGGGATTGCCTTGTTCTCTTCCCCCTGGCTCTCAAGTGACTGCAGAGCGGCATTTCAGCTTTAGAAGCTGGAAGGGCAGAACAGATTTATCCTGGCCAGTAAAAGCAAAACCACATTACAGGGAGCTCTCTAGTCTGGAGGTGAACGGGTCAGAGAAGGCCCATTACGAGACGTTTTGCTAAAGGAATGACCTTATTGCAAAGGCTCTGGTACTTGGATGGCAGCATCAATTTCTTGTTAGCTGTTCTGAAGTGATCCTGGGCTGCTCTGTCATTGCAGCCAGTGAACTTGGCCTTCCAGGGCAGGGCTTTCTGCTGGCAAGAGGAAAAGGGACATTGGAAAGAGAAAAACATGCTTGGGGCTGCAGTGCTTGGAAGAGCAGCTGCTTTGGGAGCCAGGGGCCATACGCAGATGTATTTTCCAGGTGAATGCCTGTCCAAGGATGTAGCAAGGATGCCCTTGCAAAGCTTAAATGAGATACATTGAGTCACACTTCCCAGTGTAAGGATGGCTCTTCAGGTGGGAAACATTACGGAGCTGCAGATTCCAAATTTCTTCACCGGTGGTTTTGCATTTTGGTACAAATCCCGTTTCTGCAAATGACCTTTGATGGAGTTTGGAAATCGTCCATGTGGTTCCCAAATCCCATGCAAGTTCAGTAGCCTTACCAATGGCTGCTAAGAAGGGGAGATGGTCACCTCCTCCTCCTCTTTGCTGCTACAAGGGGCCTTGAGCAGCACTGTTGGGTGAACTTTTAAACACAATGCTGAAACTTTTCAAGCAACCACCCTGTGACTGTAGCATACGCCTTATTTTCTGACTTACCAGGTGGATCTAAACCCCAAAAGTGGGATCAGATCTCCCACTGGTGAGGAGGTAACCTCTTTTACTGAGTGTGCCTTTCAAATTATACATTCCATATGGAAGGAGGGGGTTGGAAAGAAATCTCAGAACTATTTTGCTTATTTTCCCACAGTTAAAGACAGAGAAACAAAGGTGTTAACCAAGGAAACGAGCCAAATTTTCTGTCCCTACATTTAGATTTTCTGGACTGCCATGGTCCCTGTTGAGTCAGGCTCAGTTGCCCCTCAAGGCTGCAGGTTGTGAAGTCTGAGAGAGCTGAACTTTGGTCTGAGGATATTTTGACAACACCACTGTGTGAAGAGCCACCATTTAACCGAGGCCATCTTTGCCAGGGGGTGTCCCATGTACCTCCCTCTTTTTCCTTTTCAAGCATTTCCTTGGAAGTCATAGAGGCCTATGCCATAGATATATTAAAGCATTTTCTTTGGAGTCATAGAAATCTGGGTTGGAAGGGACCGTAAAAATCATCTCAGGGCATTTGGCAGGGTCATGATTTCTTCTGGTGGTTAATCCATAGGGTTTCTCAAGAGAAATCCAGGTCTGACACGTAGATCAGGAACAAACTCCCAGAAGGACCTATCCAAATGAATCCTTTTGATCTTGGTGATCAGGGATCTTGAGATCTAAGGAGTCAATCAGACAAAAGATGTGACTCCTAAAGACTCATGGAAAATGCTTTGGAGAAGACAATGAATAATCTGCTTGCATCAGCTACGTAAAGAGCTGAAACAGGTCAAAGAGCCAGTCATCATTAAAAATATCATCATTATTTTTAGTAGGGACTAGAATAAAAATATACAGAGAGGAAAAGAATTAAAATACATTTCTGGATAAGTGTATGTTATCAACAGCTTGACAGCCAGTGGGAGAAAATGGTACAGATTAGAGGCAGAAATCTGGGAAGTGAGGCAGAGAGAAATTAGTAAGAGTACACTGAAAAACAGTAGGAACCCAACACATCTTTTTCCAGCTTCTGGGCTGGAGCAGCAGCTGATTGCAGGCCACGATGCAGAGCAAACAGGGAAGTGCAGTAATCTGATACAGATGTCCCAGCAGCGAGTGAATCCTTGGTTTTGACAGCAGTTCTCTGGAATTCAGGAAATTACTGTGGTTAGATGCTAATGCTTTCTCCTGCTTTGCTTTGCTTCCAGGATGAGGGAAAATAAAACATGAAAAATGAACACATGTTACGGAAAGCTGAGAGGCTGGTCATGGAGTTTGTTTTTCCCTCCTGATGTTTGAAGCTGTGTTTGCTGGAGAAAGTGTGAGGAGCAAATGCTTGCCTTAACTTATATTTGTTTATGGAGAATATAACAGCCAATTCCTAAAGCCAACATAGACCAGAACTGAGGTCCTCACCATCCAGGAGTGCTTCCTCATTCCAGATAATTCCATGTACTGGGTACATTAACAGAGTGCTGAGGGGTCAGGAGAGACGGTGAATGTGAGCAAAATGAGCATGAATTATTAGCTTGTTGAATCCTAGGAAAATAATTTGTTTAGGAGAGCTCCACCACCCAGCTGGTACTTTCAGCACAACAAAATATGAAAATCTCTTTGTAGAGCAGTGGCCCACCTCTGATCACTTCTTATTTTATGAAACAGTTGGGTGCAGTACTATACTGGTGAGAAATTCTGGATTTTCCTGCACAGTGGACACATCTTGACAGTGATGGCTGTGGCACAGCTGCCAAATTATGATTATCTAAGGTTGGATATTCTTTTGGCTGAAGATTAGCTGTTAAAGCAAAATTCAGCCAGAATTGCCAAGAAATGCATTAAAGGAGAGCAAAAGGGCTGGTGAGGATACCAAAGACAGAGATAAATTACAGGAGGAGTTGTGGATGATCCATCCTTGGAAGTGCCTCAGACCAGGTTGGGCTTTGGAGCAACCTGGTCTAGTGGAAGGTTTACCTGCCCATGGCAGGGGTGTGCAATGAGATAGACATTGAGGATCCTTCCAAACCAAACTTTTCTATGATTCTTTGAGATCAACTCTACCTCCAGCTGCAGGAGGAGAGTGCACCTGGATACTCTGGTGAGAGTTTAGGTGGTAAGTACTCATCAGAGGATACAGGTATGTGATCACCTACCTGCTCTGCTCTTAGGTTCTTTCTCAGGCTGTTACCAGTGCCAGAGAAAATTCCCCAGATTTTTGTCATCCCAGCAAGGCCACTCTTCATGTTCATTCTGGGGAAAGAGGAGGAGTGAGGCTGTTGCATGAGGTCATTCACTAATCTCATCCCCCAGAATTTCCCATAAAAATGGAATAATGAAATTGTTAGAGGAAAACCAGAGATACAACAACTTGTTACAGGCCAAGCACCAGGACTTATATAACATGCAGAGCAAAATTCTGGTCTCCTTTGTTTCCACTAGGTTTCAGAGAATCCTAAGGGTTGGAAAAAGTCTCCATAATTGAATCCAACCTTTGCACAAACACCACCTTGCCAACCAGACTGGAGCACTGGGTGCCACTGCTAATTTCTCAAACACTTCCATGGATGCTGAAAGCAGCCACCACCTCCCTGGGAAGCCTGTTCTACCCTTTCTGGGAAGAATTTCTCCCTGAATTTATCTTCTTTTTATCGTATTGATGCAGTGAATCTTAAAAACATATGGAACTGACAAAGAAGGGACCTGATGGCAAAATTTAGTGTAAAAAACCCCTTCATGTTCATAGTCCAGGTAACTGGTTTTGAGTAGTACCATGGGCACTGGCTAATTCTTTTAAAGTAATGACCTGGATTCATGAAGGAAAGCCTAATTTGGTTTTTTTTTTTAATGGCAGCTTGAAGAGCTGCAGCTGAATGTGGTGAGAACAGTGTGATACATCCAGCTGGAGCAATGCCTTCAGGTGTGTCAGTTCAGAGACTGAAGGAATTATCTCCTGTCACACAAGACATCTAAAAATGCCACGAGCTCTCTGCTCTATATTATGTAATTCCATAAATACCTTGGATTTCTATGAACCAGCCCAGAGCTCAATAGGGTAAAACAACAAGCACCACAAAAATTAGCAGTGGAAAAAAACCAGATCCCATTGTGGCACTCCATAAATCAGGAAATTCTGAGCCAAAAGCAATGCTAGACTGAGGGAATGGGCTGGAGGATGTGTCATGTTTTCAATGCCATGTTCTGGCTCTGCCTGACTCTGTACAAGGCAGACAATTTTAAAGTCAGCACCAGTGGAGGGCCCTTCTCAACAAAATGCACATCTTTGATGCCTCCCTACCATATGGGTGAACCACACTGTCCCCTCAACAGTGCCCTGTCAGGACTGATATGTGCCACTAACTTGTGCTGCCCCTTCCCTCCCCTGATCTACTCCAAACAGTAGTCCAGGACAAGAGTGATGGGCTCAGTGGGTGCCAGGACTGGCAGGAAGGGAGGTGGCCCTGTCACCCTCCTGGTAGCACTCCTGACCCCCTCCCTGGCAGAGGCACAGTGGGTGCTCAGCCCTATCAGCCAGGCTGAAGGAGGGGAGGGGAATCTGGGACAGTCTTCTGGGAAGCAAACTGACAGGTCTGTCCCAAGAATAAGACGAAGGGTCTAAAGTTCTTATCTGAAGCCTGTCTTGGTCTTCTTTGCTCTTCTGGCTGTAAGTGTTGTATTTTCCCATAATGACTGGTTCAGGATCACCAGACTGGTTGGCTAATGACCTGGAATAATTTCATAAGAGATGAACCCAGACTGGGATTCAGCCAAGACACATAAACAGTTCAATTACCTGATGAGGGGATGAGCTTAAGCCAATTTGCAAGCAAAAACAAGGTCTGTGGGATTTAAGTCAGTTCTTATCGTGGTCATCATCTCAGGACAAGAAATGTAAGAGAGATGAATCTCCCTGTGGTTGGCAGAGATTAGAAAATGTGTTGTTTCCTCCTCATATGACATGCTTAATTCCTAAGTATCTGCTGGACAGCTTGGGTGGATTCTTGCACTGCTGACTTTCCCAAAGCAAGGTTATATACTTCCAAACAATGTGCTCTAAGCAGCGTGCTCCTATTAGGGAAAACTGCACAGCTGAGGGGTTTGCTTAACAGGAGCTTCTCTGCAGACACTGGGTTGGCTCCTCAGTGGCAGATCTGGGTGATGATCATGGAATTGAGATGTATAGCCAATGCAGGACATGCCAGGGTGTGATACAAACTCAGATTGCTGGGATCTTCACTCAAATGCTCTTACACAAGCTGACCAGTGGTGGTTTATTCATTTTGTACATATGTATTGTATTCTTGCCTCTAAGCCTTGGCAATCACCATGAATCATTATGGACACCCCACTCAAAGAATATTATTTTAGCTAGATGCATTCATATCAAAGAGAAGAAAGGAGCATGTTTCATCTAACATACCCTGAAAACTTCAGGATTTTACCCAAATTCACAGGCAGTGACTCTCTGCTTAACAAAAACTGGTGGTGGGGCCACAGGGTGCCCAGAGAAGCTGTGGCTGCCCCTGGATCCCTGGAAGTGTCCAAGGCCAGGTTGGATGGGGCTTAGACCACCCTGGGCTAGTGGAAGGTGTCCCTGCCCATGGCAGGGGGTGGAACTGGATGGGATTTAAAATCTCTAACCCAAACCTTTCTGTGTTTCTATGACATCTTCATCAAGTGCCATAACCATCCTCCAGCTCTCACTGTGAAATGCAGCTTTGAATCCATTTCTGGAAGATTAGCTGAATTAATCACAGTGATACCTATTGGTAACAAAAGGAATTCTTTGACATGACTGGAAAGGAGAGTGCAGCGGAGTGTGTAAAGAACCTGGAAAACTCTGGATGTTAATAAGCCCTAATTTTTGATGAGCAGCTAAAAAAAACTAAACTCAAGCAACCAAACAGATCTAAGCAAAGATAAAAGATGTTACGACTTCTAATAGAATGGGTAGAAACAGACTGAGAACATGAAGAAAGAGGAGAGTCTGGATGAGACTAAATCAGCATGGATGAGCCTCAGGAAAAAAGGGCAGGATATTGATGATGGTCTTCAGGAAAATTCATTTGATCAAATGGAAGAAGTTAAGAGCCAGAAGGGAACTTTTTAAGCTGAGAAATTGTGGAGAACTGGCAATGCCTTAGGAAATTTCTGTTAAAAGAAGATGTACAGACTATTGCAACATTCTTTTTTTTTTTTTTAACACAACAGTAGGCCTGGAGGATTGGAAGAAAATCCCACAGATATTAGATATGACTTAAGGTTGGACATTATTTACTAAATAGTGTCCTAAGCAATTTTGAGAATTAAAGATTAGATAATGCTGCAATTTATTTGCAGCACTGGAACTGGAATTTAATTGAAAAATAGCAAAGCTTCATAACTATTCTCTGAGAAGTATCAGACCACAATGATATATTAAGAAACAAAAGCATAAATCTCCATAGGGCAGGTACCAGTCAGCAGTTTTTATTAGTGAGTAAGAAATTCTACAGACTGATCACATTTGCTATCCATGTGCATGGGCAGAAGAACAAGGCTGAAATCCAAAATTGTCTGGATTGGGAAAATCATCTGGAAAAAAATAAAGTCAAACTCAAAAAGCCCAAATGTAAAATTCTAGCCCCAGAATGAATAATCAGCTGGGTGATGCAAGAGAATGGATGAATGATAGCAGCACATGAGGAACATTTGTCAGGAATTCTCACTGCTGTGAAGGAGGAAAGTGCCCTGCAGAGGCGGGAATACACCAGGCTGTAAATAAAAATCAATCAGGTTCATAACAACTATTTTTCTGTCTTAAATCATTTTAATATGACATAACACTCTTAAAATGTGTGTAACCATATTGCTGTGAATCTACTGGAAATTATTTTAATACTTCCACATTCTACGATTTTTCAGGGTTTGGTGTATTCTTATTACCTCTTATTACACTTTTAATTTGGATAGTAACAAAAAAAGGAGTCAAGAGAGACAATGGAAAGGTTTTCTAATGATATGGTTGATTTTGGCACAGAACTCCTGGTGACTTTGGTCTGCAGAAAATTTCTGGTTTGTGATGAACTTTTCTGTTGATTCAGGGAGGAGATGGCAGACAGCTGTTGATGGTAATGGGTAACACACGAGCAACTTTTGGCTGGTCAGCTGCTCTCCCAGATTCTGGGAGTGCCACCTTTGTACAAAAAGGATCACCAACAGACCAAGGTAAGCAAGGATTTAGAATTTAGGCGCTGTGGCATATTCACTTGACCACATTTCTTAGGTCACTCTACTGGGAATGAGGATGTCTGGCCAACGCACTGGTGTTGGCTGTGAGGGTTCAACTGGAATTTCATAGAACAATAGCATCAGATTTTAGGTTGGAAGGAGCCTCCAGAGACCACCCAATACAACACCCCGCTCAAAACAGGTTTCACTAGGCCAGGTTGCTCAGGGCCATGCCCAGATGGCTCTGGAACAACTCTGTTTTTCCAGTGTTTGTTAGAGGGGGTGAAGGGGTGAATATCAAGATCATTTCAATCCTATGATACTCCCCAAAGCTAAAAATTCAGATGATACCAGCTAAAGATGCTGAAAAGAATGAATTGCAAGTGCAGAATAATTAAAGAAAAATTAAAAAAAAATAAAAAAGAAAGGAAAAAAAAAGGATGGGAAGCAAGAGGGAAAGAGTTAATTCGCATTTTGTACAGATTCAATGTGTACAGACAAAGAGATAACAGGGTGCTAATGTCCCGAGTCCTTGACTGTTTTGATTGGCACGAGCAGCAGAACTAAGTCAGCTATAGTTAGATCTTGTTCCTACAAGTCCAGACAGCTCCGTAAAAATGCAGGAATTTGAGGGGGGGTGAATCCTGCCAGCGCTTACCCAGACATGTGAAACTGCTGAGTCCAGCACGGCTACCTCGGTGAGGAAAAGCTTTCAAGACACTGTGCCAGGCATGTCCCTTAAACATATTTGTCTGTGATCCTCACTCAGCAGCCTTTCCAAGGTGTATCCGATTCCCAGGCCCTTTGGAAACCTCACCTGGCATTAATTCCATTTGTGTTTACAAATGGTGTAAATTATAGGTGCAACATGGACTGATAGCTGCAGAAAGGGCTGTTATTTTTCATACTCTATGGTCAGAAATAACGAGTCTGCTCATGGGCCAGAAAGCATGATTTCCCATTTGGAAGAATTTAAAGAATTAATTGTTTGGCAGAACAAATGTACTTGTAAAATTAAGCATCAGAACACATTTTGCCCTTTGATTCCCTCTAAAATTCTCAGATAAACCAACTTAACCCAGATACACAAATCACACACATCAGCTGTCTAGCAGGGAAAAAGGAATGCTATGCCTAAAGGAATAGATACTCTGGATTTTAAAGGAGATGAAGCAACCTGAATTGTCTGAAATAGTTTTTGATCCACAAACAACTTAAAAATATTTTAAACAATTTATTTGCTTGGTTTTTTACAGGTTTCTCCATGGTTATTGAAAATTTTGTTCCTGGGATTCAGGGGGAGTTGGTCAAGAATCACATACATGCATCCATTTCTAATCCAGGAATCCAGAAAATATCACAAAAACTTGGCAGAACCTGGATTCAGTAAGAATCATTCGTGCTCCCCCACCACTGTGCTGAAAATCCCAGCAAAGCATATAAGGAGGATTTATGTACATACCTATATGTATTTATGTATGTATTGAAAAGAAATATAAAAACGGTTTGGATTGATTGATTTACAATAGATTTCTTTAAGTAAAATGTTTTTTTGAGAATCTCTGAACCAAAAAGGCAGAAGAGGAACGGGAATTCACTGAGATCAAGAACTCTGGCAGCCACATCACATTTTGGGAGCACTAAATATTCCCAAGATGAAGAGCAGCTCGTTTCTGGGATGTATCACCCAGTTAATAGCTGCAGCAGATATACCTATACATATATGGAGAGGGACTTTTTACGAGAGCATGGAGTGATAGGACGAGGAGGAATGGGTTCAAAATGAAAGAGTAGGTTTAGATGGGATGTTAGGAAGAAATTCTTCCCTGTGTGGATGGTGAGGCCCTGGCACAGGGTGTCCAGAGAAACTGTGGCTGCCCCTGGTTCCCTGGAAATGTCCAAGGCCAGGCTGGACATTGAGTCTTGGAGCACTTTGGGCTAGTGGAAGGTGTCTCTGCCCACGGCAGAGGGGTGGAATTGGGTGATTTTTAAGGTCCTTTCCAATCCAAACCATTCTATAATTCATTGATTCTATGGTATGTAAGAGTAGAGAAAACTTCCAAACGTGGCAGTGATAATAAAAGCTCTCCCAGACTATTTATTTGCTGATGCATCTCTAACCTGGCTAATGCTGCAGGAGGTGACCCCCTGCTTTTACTCGTGAAAGAATTGCTTGATCCGTGTGGCTCCAATATGGGACCACCACAATGATGGCTGTGTTTAGATACAGATCAGAGGGTTTTCTCACAGCTCACACCAATCAGAGTGGTTAATAAGGTAGTGACGGATGAATCAGGTGCTAACAGCTCTTGCGCTGTGATTGCAATTTGGTAATTCGGGATTTTATTTGCATAATCACCCAGTGCCAGCCCTGCTGCACCGACACTGACAGAACTTGTTGCAGCGCCAGGAGAAAGCTGGTGGAGTTACCGCAGCAAAACATTTGTGTTGGGTAAAATGCCATCCAGACGTGGGGCATGCTGAAAACTTCAGAGCACTGAGTCAGGACACACCAAAAAGTGAAGCACATTCCTTTGAGGTCTTTCTGCTTTACCCCAGGGTTGGTCATGGGGGGCGTTTTTAGTGCTGATGGAGATGTTGAGTTTGTAGCCTGCTGAAAGCAGAGTGGGGGATTGGTGGAGAAAGTGAAGTCAAAGAAAAATAAAAGATGATGATCTGGATTTCTATAGTGGCAATGAGGCTTTTAAGAACATGAGGAGTTAAAAAACCACTCTATAAACATCCAGAAATCTCAGCAGCTCCTAGAGCTGGAGAGAGGGAGACAGGGAAAGGCAGAGGGTATGGAAACAAGCACAAAACATAATTCTGTGCTTGCATTGGTTTAGCTGAAGACATGGGAGGCGGGAAAAGATGAGACCAACTTCTTGTCTGGCAGGTGAAGAAACAGGTGAGAACAGCCAGAGTGTCTCTCTTACACTTGACCTCCCACTTTTGCACAATTTAGGATGTTTTCTGTGAGGGGAAGGAAAAAAATGTCTTTGTACATATAAAAGGACTAATAGTGGAGTTTTTTACAAAGAAGTTGCAAAGCTCACTCAGAAAATAAAACTGTGGGCAGTTAATAGTCTGGAAAATTCAAAAGGGCTGCAAAAACATGTTTGATTGTTCAGCAAACAAAAGGATGGAGAATAAAAAGTGAGAACAAGCAGCTTCTTTTAGTGCAGTCTGCCTTGCATTGTTGGGTCCCTTATAAGCTATAAATAAACTGCACATCTTTGTAGAGATCATTATGTGTAACTGAAAACCAAGAGAAGTGGTAAAAATACACATAATTGGAATTTCAGCAACAGGAATGGGACCTGTGGTGGTCAGGGCACAGATGGTCTGGAGCACTGGGGCTGTGATTTGTGAACCTGACCCACAGAAACTCCAAGGCTGTGCGTGGCAGAAGTAACTGTGAAGTGCCAACACTCTGGATTATGTTTATGAATTCCTTTCAGTTCCTAACTGGGGTCCATCGGAGTGGAAACTGAGGCACAGGTTGCTTCAAAGGCTTTTTCCTCAGAATCAAGTCATAGAATCACAGACTCATAAAATCGTTAAGGCTGTAAAATCCTGAAGATCATCAAGTCCAGCCTTCAGCCCAGCACCACCACCTTTTTCACCACTAAGCCGTATCCTCCAGCTGGCATATCCACACCTTTTCCAGCAATTCCAGGGATGGTGACTCCATCAAATCTGTGACTATTTTTAAATTACCACCACACTTTGTTGCCAATTCCTCTGGCAAACAGAGTAGAACAGGAGTATTACTAATAAAAACTAAATGCTAAAATTGAAATGTTAAATTTATTTAGCTTGGGGTTTTTTTTTTTCTTTGGTGTGGGTTTGTTTTTTTTTTTTTCCCCCAAGTAATTCTGCAGAAGACTTCTGAATCTACCAGAGCTGATGGAGTTTCACCAGTGGCATCCTACAGCTTCCAGAGAGGGAATAATTCCTGTGCTGATTGGTGGCTTTGGCATAGACCAACAGGAGAGATGTCAACCCCGCTTAACTGTTAAACCTTACAAAAATGATATGGTCTGGAGGCTGCAACAGATAGAAGGAAGCCTTCAAGATTTCGTACATCCCTCCTGCTTGCAAAGAACTTCTGTGGATCTGTTATTACTCCATGGGCACATCATTTAATCTGGCAGACTGTAATCACACCAGTATTAATTATACATAAGGATTCAGTCAGGCAAAGTGAAACCTGGCCACAAGGGAGATATTAGAGGTGATGTACTTATTTTTGATGTGCATATTAATCTCCTAACTTTAAATCTAAGGAACATTGTTTGACTGGAAAAACACTCATTACTAAAATTAGGCTGAAAGTTATAAGGCAGAAGAGATACTGAATGATCTCATGTGGCAGCAGTGATTTACAAACATTCATTATTAAAAACAGAAGGAAGTTGTGTTTCAATACTTTAATTATACTGCAGGCAGTATCTGATTCAGTTGTATTAATCTTCTGTTTGCTTGTTTTCTTGACCTGGGTGAATGGCACAGGAATTTATTAGCATTTGTCATTTACACCCATTTATCAAGGATGTCAAGGTGATGGAGCAACTGAGGTAACAGTGCTGGGAGGGGAAAAGAGAATAAGCAGTGTCTACTTTAGCAGAGTGTACTTGAGCGAGTGACAGAACCAAAGCATTCCAAAGTTTTTCAATTGTGTTGAACTTGTCCAGAATTGCAGCATTTCTCAGACTTCAGTGTGGCATCAAGCCAACGACTCTCCTAGCGCTGAAAACAGGTTCATGTTAATGAGAAATTAAACAAAATAAACCATTTACTTGCTGAGTTCAAATTATGCAAAGTTCCCCCAAAGACAAATAAGATAAGGGTGTAATCCTAAATATTTTAGGAATCCTATGGCATCGTGCTTGGCTTAGTCCGAAGGGATGTAACCATGCTCCTTTTCTGAGCATCCTTTCCTGGGCAGGTTTGAGATAACCCTCGTGGCTCTGCTCTCCAAGGAGAGAGCTGTGCCTAATCCACTGCAAAATCTGTGTCTTTTGCTAACAATCTAATAGGCTGAGCCAGCTCTGAAATTTGGAGTGCCATTAATAGTCACCCGTGGATTTATGGCTGTTGACAGCAGATGAAAGTGTGCCATGTCACAGAGGCCATGGAGTCAGAGGGCAGAGAGTGTCACAGCCCAGCAGAGAACAATTGAGGTCCCATCTGAGCACTTCAGCGTCACCCAGTCACTGTTAAATAGCCAAATCCATGGGAGCAATTTGCAGAAAAAAACCTGCCTTGTGTGTAATGGTAGCCTTGAGATGGGGCTGAAGATGCAGAAGGTGTCAGGTCACAGACCACTTAGAGAGCCCAATGTCAACACTGAGATGCTTTCAAAAAAGCATAATTTATTTATCAGATTGACAAAGAAAGACTGTAAGAAAAAGGGCACACGGGCAATACAGAGCAACAACAAGATGCCAGCTAGCATGGTAGTTATAGCATTTTAATAAGGCTTTTGCTCAAAACCTTAAAAGACTATAAAAGTTAAAAAGATCTAAAGGGCTGCTGGCAAAAGCCAGATGCCTGGAAGGTGGGTGCCTGACTTTTCACTCTCTCTGTGTCAGCCAGTTCTTCAAGCAGCTTTTTAAATGGCACAGCAGAAGGAATTCAGTGAAGTGTGCAGTGACCTGTTTATAGAATCACACAATGATAGACTGGTTCAGGTTGGATGGGAACATAAATATCATCTCATTCTAAGCCCCTGCCACAGACAGGGACACCTCCCACTATCCCAGGCTTCTCCAAGCCCTGTCCAACCTGGCCTTGGACACTTCCAGGGATCCAGAGGCAGCCACACCTTCTCTGGGCACCCTGTGCCAAGGCCTAGCACCCTTACAGGGAATAAATTCTTCCTGCTATATAATCTAAACCCACTCTCTTCCAGTGTGAAGCCACTTAAAACATAGGTTGGACATGCAAAACCTCTCATGAGCTCTTTCAGTAAATCCAGACTTAATTTAAAATTGAGAATTCTCCTACCCTTTGTGGAGTGAAAGGGGGAATCAGGGCTCTCACTGGGTTTCCAGCTGGGAGGACACACAGAAGTCTCGCATTCCCCATAAGATGGGACTCATGGAAGAAATACCATCACTCAGGCCTGCTGTTTTCAAGTTATCCTCTTGATGCTGACAAGCCTGGCAACAATTTTCATTAGCAGCCATGCAGAGGAGCTTTGAATAAATCAGGTACACTTGATTTATTCGCTCCATTTATTCATCTCACCTGAGGAGCTCCAGAGTAAATATTGGAACCAATATCATGGAGCAGCTGAGCACCAGGGTATCTTATTCACACTGAACCTGTTTTGGAGTGGTTCACCCATGTAGCACTTCCAGAAGAGTCCAAAGCAGTGAGATTGGATGGAACTGTCTGGGATGCAACAGCCCTGACATTGTCCCCTGTGGGGACAATGATTGGTTATATTAAAAAGTTGGGAGAATGGCAGAGTGCCACAAAGCACTGAGCTGTACTTAGCAGCTCTTTTCCTCTGGAAAATGAGGCTGATTATTCAGATATACTGATAGTCCATACCCTTGGATACCCCTGAAATAGTTTCAATCAACCAGTCCTGTGAAAGCTTTGACGAGGATCCGAAGCTTTTGTCCCCTCCATCAGCAATCCCAGTTAGTCATCACAGCTGTCCCTCCAGCAGTTTAAACTTTCACAGCAAAATGGGGAAATGGCCACGCAACAAAAATGCCCCCAAAACAAAGCTAAACTTATAAACTTTCCATATTAACTTGGAAAGTCATTACATTATATTTCATTTAAGCAAAATCCTAACAATATTTTAGTAGGCATTTGGGTAAATTCTGAAAGGGGTAAATAAAGGGTGGAACGTGCAGAAAACCAGTTTGAAGTCTGTTTCACCGTGCCAGAGAAAGCAGGTAGTGGTTCAT
Organism: Donacobius atricapilla; assembly: GCA_013397315.1. Classification (NCBI taxonomy): domain Eukaryota; kingdom Metazoa; phylum Chordata; class Aves; order Passeriformes; family Mimidae; genus Donacobius; species Donacobius atricapilla. The sequence continues at coordinate 80,036 of WBMY01005620.1, forward strand.
GCAAGTCCACGCTGGGATTCTTACGTATGATGGGACTGACACTTCCAGAGCGCAGTGCTTGCACCCCAGCTCAGTTTCAGCCTTTCCTGCTGGGCAGAACCTCCTCACTCCTGAAGGAGAAAAAAAAAAAGGAGGAAAAATTCTCAATCAGGTCAAAGAGCTACATTGCTTCAAGTCTTCAATATCTACCCTTTTGCAGGGAGGTGGCACTTTGAGATGGGCATTACCTCACCTGGGCAAAGGGGGCTGAGGAGGACACTGTGTTGACAGGGTCTGGAAGATGTGGTGGGATTTCAGACTCCATGACCCCAGAGGTCTCTTCCTTCCTGGAGTTCCCAAGAGACCGTCCTGGCCTCCTTCTCCCTTTTCTCCCCATCAGCTTCCACCTCCATCACTGTCTGCACAGCCAGAGTTACCCCAAATTCCGCCCATCCCAGGACAGCTGTCACCTGAACATGCAGAAACAGGATCCACCAAGGTTCTTGAGAGGCTGTGCTTCACCTTCTACCTCCAGCACCTCTCTGCTTCAGTACAAAAGTGGAGAGAGATCGATTCTCATTAATTTTTTGTTTGATTCTCTGCAAAAGTCTTGTGTTTGCTTTTCCGAGCATCAGAATCGTTCCCAACTCTAGTTCCAAATAAATATGTCTGATCATGAGCAAAGTCACACCTCGGGAGTTTTCTCTGTGAGAAGCAGAAATTTAGGGAAGGGCTGAGGAGGGAAAGCAGGACAAAGGATAGAAATGGCATTTATAAAGTCACCACTGACTCTTTTGCTCTTTCTTGCTGCCTCTGAGTAACAGTCATCTGCAGAATGCCTTAAACTAGCTTGCTTTAGTAATGCTGGTTTTTATTTTTTTATATTGATCTTTTTGGGTTTTTCAAAATAAGTGGTTCTCAAAACATTTTTTTAAGTAAGGCAAGATTCCTTACCTTCACCATTTAACAGCTGGTGAAGTGAGTTGCCCCACTCATGCATTTTATGCCATTGTCAGAGCTGGAAATAGAACTGAGTCTCTTGTACACTGCTCTGCCCACTCTGTTCCACTGTCTGAGAAAGGAAAAGACATACTTTAATCCCCCAGAATGCTTTTAAAATAAATTCTCCATAATGCATTGGCATAAAAATTATTATTTTCCATGCTGGAAAAGCCCTTCTGGCACTTGGTGATTAACAATGCCATAGTCCCATGTAAAAAACCTTTGCCTCATGCAGTGATCTCCACATCCTACCATGGCAGGGACTCATCCAGCAGAGCTGCAGCCCTGGAAGTAGCAGCAGAATTTGGGCAGGGCAGCTTGAAAATTAGCTTATTTTTGTATATCTGCACAGAGCCCACGGGAGACAGCTGCTCTCCCAAAGTGATCACAGGGAACGTTTCACAGACCATAAAAATTGTGAGGGATCATTGCACATCTTTCCCCATGGGTTCCTCTGCAGCACAGGCTGAGAAACAGTTTTTGGCATTGGGATGTTCACTGCTCTCGGGCTCTTGGGTGGCATGGCAGTCCAGTGGCCCAGTTTTTTGTATTTTTAGCCTGCGGCTGACAGATATCTGAGGGAGCCTTTCCTGCTGATTTCACACTTGATAATGCCTGGCCAACTCAACTGGCAGTGCAGGAAGCAGCAAAGAAAATCAGCCTGAAATTTTGGAGTAAAAGGTGGCTTTGCTTCAATTCAGAGAAGAACTCAGGGGCAGTTAAAGCAGAGCATGGGGCACATCCCATCCCCATCCTAAACACCCGTGGGTTTTCTTTAAAACTCCAGTTGTCTCCCATTTAATGTGCCTCCAACTGCAGCACTGTCAATGGTTATAAATAGCTCAAACAAAACGACGCTTTCAACGCTTCCAGTTTGCTGTCAACAGCCTCTTCCAAACTCAACAGGATTTTTTCCCAACAGAGCCATTGGGTTTATTGGTGTTTGCATTATTCCTCCTCTCTTGGACACAACAAGGAAATAAAGACAATATGTGGTTTTGCTTTGCTTTTTTGCCTCTCTTGCTTTGGTGGTCTGCAGAGGTAGAAATGAGATGTGTAAAATCCCCAAGTTCTACTCTCTGCCAGCACCTTGTCAATCCTAAATGGCAAATCCTGCCTTTGTCATTTGGGGCTGACCATGTTTTTACAACAGAGGTTTAGGGGACAAAGCTGGAGTTAATTAATAAAAAAAACCCTCCTTGTTGAAGGGCCCATTGCCAGCACAGGCTGCTGACAGCCAGGACTTGTTCCAGCCCCCAGGACATGGCTAATCCATGTCTGTACATCCCTGAACTGGTTCAGGAGTGCCATCCTGCAGAATGGTTCTCATCTGATGTCCCCAGACAGCTCCAGGAGGAGCCTTCAGCCCTGGCTTGCCATCCTGTACAGCCTGGGTGTGATTTCACCCTGTGCTGGTGCTTTCCTAGACAGCACAGTTTCAGGGGATGCCATCTGCCAAGGACCATTCCCAAAAGGCAGGACAACAGAAAAGGCAATCCTGTCTGGGGAGAAAAAAGGGTGTGAACACAATGTGTGCCTTGCAGCTAGAAAACAAACTCTGATTCTTTTTATTCTTCACTGTATATGTCCAAAAGTAGAGAATTACTGTATGAGAAAAGGTAAAAAGCCTCACAACTCAGTTCTGGAAAAGGGAAGACCATCCACTGAGACAGTTACAGCTGCACCTTACTATTTTAAGTGTATTGGCTTATTCTGCAACAAATTCACAGGCTGCTTCTGCACCTCAGTTCACCCAGAAGCAAAACATACCTGATCCCAGGGTGCAAGGACTGTGCATGTAGACCGGAATTGCTCTGCTTTGGGAGCTCTCCAGAATGGTATTACTGATTTTCTGCATCGTGTGGCAAATGTTTAGCACAGCTCTTGAGTGTTTGAAGCTCTTTAGTTCTTGGAGGAAAGTGTGACTGCAGGAGTCCCATCCACAGCAGAACAGAAAGGGTTTGAAAACCATTCACAAAAAAAAAAAAAAGTACCAGTTCTGGAAATGAAATATTTTATTTTATATCCTTGTGTTTTAATTTGCCAGACAAGTGGGAGAAAAGTGCTGAGAAAGACAGCAGCATGAATAACAAGGCAAAGATAAAAGCCACACTCTTTGCCCACTTGTGTTTTAATTTTTCTCAGCCTTTAGCTCATATTACACTGCAGCATTTTGCCATTCTGGGCTGAAAAGGATCAGCAGAAAATAAAAGCTTTTTTTTTCCTTTAGGAGCCATACTGGTAATGGGGTTGGAGAGCATCTTGCTCAGAGGGACGAGGGACACAAAGAGGGAAGCCTGATATTGTCCATGTCTTTTGAGTGGAGAATATCTGAAGTGACACAAGCTGCAGACTCCTCCATTCTCATCACAGATACTAGGGATCATCCCTTACTGGTATTTGAATATAATTTTTATCTTTAATGTGCGATAACATCTTTCAGGCTTTCCCTGGCTTGTCAAATTTGGTTAATGCTTTAAAAAGGGGTAAAATTTCTTTAGGGCTGACACAGGAAGGCAGATAACACACACAGCATGACTGTACAGCCTGATTTCCTGAGGAAAAGAAGCTCAAAAGGAAGAGACCTGCTCAGAGTGCTTTGTTCCTCAGTTTCCCTACTCCACAGGGCTGCTGTAAGTTTTCCATTTTCTAGAGCAGTGAACAGAAACTCCCATGTCACTGCAAACCAATACCATTAAAATTGACTGGATTTTATTTGTTCATTTGGCAGATGAATGGTATCCTCACCGGAGCTATTCTGCTTCATATGTCTGCGAGATGTTTTCATAATTACTGAACATCTGGCCTGCCACAGGTCTGGGGACTTCACAGAGCCCTGAAAAAGTTTTGCCACAGTGTCTGAGGCTCCAAAAGCATCGCTTCAAACATGCCATTCCTCTAACTTTCAGTGTTGTTTGTGAGAATTTGTTTTAAGGCGCTGGTCCTCATAATTTCTGGAGTCATCAGAGCAGGTGGGTGGATCACTGCTGTGATGAGCTCAGTTTTAGCTGAGATCTGCTCATGCCCTTCTTCTCTTTCCTCCACAGAAAGTCCCTTACTCCTTGCATGCTGTCAGACACATGGGAACCTTCAATTCCCTCCAACGATGAACAATTAATCACTATTAGTGATGCCTTAGAAATGGTGAGAAACAGATGCAAGACAAGGGGGAATGGCTCCACACTGGCACAGATTTTGGAATAGATTTTGGGAAGAGTGTCTTCCCTGTGAGGGTGGCGAGACCCTGGCACAGGTTGCCAAGACAAGCTATGGCTGCTGATGGACTGAAAGCGCATCAAAAGTTGTGTTTCCATGCAGTGAAATGAGATGAGGTGAAGCTACTCACGCCTTCAAAGCAGTTTCCAAAACTAGAGCCTCATACAAAGGCTCTAAGATCCCTTAGAAAATAAGATCCCTTACCCCAAGCTGGAGCTTGAAATAGAGGTAACCTGGGAAGTAGAACTCTTACAAAAGCAAACTGGCTTTGTGCTGCCAAAACTCTTCTTACTTGTATGGGGAGAGAAATCCTCTCATAGTGTCCAGAGCTGGGTGAGGGACCTGAAGGCAGGAATGGGGAGAGGGAAGAACCTGGCCTTTAGAACAGAGAGAAAGAGAAATTGAAGATGGCATTTTTTCCAAGCCATTTTGGGAAAGATTGATAGAAAAGCTGAGGTTTTACTATCAAATACTGGTGATCCTCTGAATGCAGCTGGGAGGGCAGGAATGATGGGGCCAGGCAGGCTGGGAAGTGGAAGTAGACAGGAAATCTGTCCATCTGTTCAGGTGGGGTGACTGATCCAGGCCTGGGCATTCCCACACACTCCAGCTCGTGGGCTGGATGCTTTACAGTTAAAAAGATCGGCTTGATTTTTTATACTACAGTATATTTTTAATATATTAACCAAAATCTGCTTTCCTACACAGAAAACTAATTAATTCCTGCCCTGCCCCAAAAGGTATTTCCTAGATACAAAGAAATTCTCTTTTTATATTCAGTTTTGTCTTGCTTTGTTTTTCTTTTTTTTGTTTTGTTTTGTTTTTTTTTAAGCTGGGCAGACCATTACATCTTCCCTTCAATCTTCTTATTTTTAGACTCAAAAAGCTTTATTTTCTTTCTCAGCAATTCATTAAAGTCACTTTTAAACACACCTGCCACTCTTGCTGAACCCTGGTGCTCCTCCAATTCATTTCTGACTTGAAGAGAAGTCTCATGGCTGGATTTCAGGTAAAATTTCACCCATTTCTAAGAAATGAGAATTAATTTCTTTACATATCTAGCTCAAAGAATTTTTTAAAAGACCAAGAAGGTGTTTTGGTGCGTGTTTTTTTTTTGTTGTTTGTTTGTTTTGTTTTGATGGAGTTTGTTTTTTTTTTTTGCAACATTGTGTAAAGAAATGGAAACATAGAAAAGAGGAATTCTTTTCACAAGTAATCCTGTGTCTCCTGCGGCACCTCTCACTGAAAGATGTGGTGGATGCCCAATATTTACACAACTTCAGAAAGAAGGGGAATAGAATTATGGAAGAAAAAAATAAACTGGAGAAATGTTCACTCAGGGTTATCCAAGTATGACACTTGTCCTGCCTGAGGAAGCTGCATCCTCTCATGCTTGACCCATTTTCAGCCAGGTCCCTTTCTCCACTGACTGAGAAATTGTGATTCCATGTTTTGGAGGTAAATTCAATGCTCCGTCAGGGATAATTCTTATTTTGAGGGAGTATATATTGAAGCAAAAGAACTCCAGGTATTCCTGGGGTTTATGGGAATGGCTTCAAGGGTAATGAAGCTGAGCTGAGAAGAAGGGAAGACTGGAAAGCAGGGTGTATGTCCTGTACCACAGAGTGTCTGCTGCCCTCTGCCCCGCACCTGCAGCCCAGCTTCTTTTTAATTTAGAAATTCTCTTGCACAGAGGTGAGCAGTGACTATTTGTCCTCAAAAATCCACCCACTATAGGAATTCAGACGGTGATGAATGGTCTCTTATTCCAACTGCTTACGCAGGAGCTGGGTGAGGCAGCATCCTCCACTGCTTGCCAGAAAGGCTCAGATGTTTGGATTTGTCAGTCCAGCACGTGCAGTGTTATTCTTCTCACTAATTTCTCACTTTTCTGTCCCCAGGTACTTAAACGGGTTCAAAGAGGTCTGGAAAGGGAATTTTGAAGAACACATGGAGTGACAGGACAAGGGGAATGGCTTCAAGCTTGGAGAGGGAAGATTTAGATCAAGGAAAGAAATTCCTCCCTGTGAGGGTGCTGAGCCCTGGCACAGGGTGCCCAGAGCAGCTCTGGCTGCCTCGGGATCCCTGGAAGTGTCCAAGGCCAGGTCGGACAGGGCTTGGAGCAACCTGGGCTAGTGGAAGGTGTCCCTGTCCATGACAAGGGGTGGGGACTGGATGATCTTTAAAGTTCCTTCCAACCCAACCCATTCCATGATTCTGTGACCTTTAAGGTGGTTCCTCATCTGGAGTCTCTGCTTCTCATGGCCTGCTGTGGCACAGGCAAAGGGCACCAAGCAGCAGCATTTTCCCTGTTCTGAGTTTGCAATGCACATTTTTGTTCCTATACAGCTTCACATCCCAGCTGTGCTGGGTGGTGGTCTCTCCTTTGCAGCTCAAATAAAAGTGGTTCCTTTCTGCTTTCAGGATTGGGGATTATTTTAATACCTTACAGACACTCCAACTTTATGTCGAGTGGATGCAACTCATGGCAACTGGAGGGAAATTCACTATTCCAGCAGCAAAATATCTGATATAAGGGGGAGCAAGAACAGCACTTCTACGTGAAAGGAGATGGCATTTTGGCTACAAGGTAAAGATGAAATAGTAATGGGGAGAGCAAGGAGCAAACACAGGTCTGATAGCAGCTAGCCCATGAAAATCAGCGCAGACTGTAAATGACAGTGAAAATCTCTCAACAGAAATTGGAATCTGAGTCCCAGACCTGTAATTTCTGCTGGGGATTTTTCACACTACCAAGGGAAAAGCGGAGTGCTTGGTGTTTCTCATGAAAGGTCACAGTGGGTAAAAGCCAGAGCTTGTCCATTGATGGCAAGAGATGCAGGAGTGCAGCTGTCCCATGGGGGTTGTGGTGCTGCAGGAGGAAGAAATGCACCATCCCCTGCAATATTCTTAAGTGAAGGTGTTAAGAATTAACAGTTCACCTGGGTGTTATGCTGATTTGGGTAATTCTCTTTTGTAAGTTCTAATTATTCTTTTGTAAATTCCACTTTCTGTAAGTTCTCCACATTTTTCTTGGTTTGTAGGCACCTCAGAGCTTTCTGCTGAGTAGCAGATCCCCAAACAGCAAACTTCAGCTTGCTGACAATGGTTTTGATTTCTTAATTACTTTTCATGGGCTGTGAGGCTGTCCAAGGACCATGCTTCCCTCTGGGATTTGGAGACAACAGCCTGAAGGCAGCTGATAAGTTTATTAAAGATTCTGCTGTCACTTTGAAGCCCTGGAGCATCTATTAATATCCCAACGACACTGCATATGTGCTCAGGGAGAGGAAATTGCCCCCTCCTCATCATCTGGTCCTGAATAAATCGAGCGAGACTCTGGTGCTGCTCATGTCCCTTTGGAGGATGGGGCATTGCAGCAGGAACATCAGCTCACGCTGGTGCAGCTGGGCAGTTTTGGGATTACGCAACTCCTCAGCCTCATCAGCCTGGCTGGTGGCAGAGGAAGTGTGTGATTGTTTACCCCAAACACACGGCAAATTTTGCGGTCTTTAATCCCAACAGGCAACATCACATCTACCTTAACCTCCAGCTAACAGCAGAGAAAGAACTGCCTCTGTTGATTCTTGAACCAAATCCAGTCATTTGTTTCTTTAAATGAGCACTTTCAACCATGTCACTCTGGCAGGTTCATGAGACTTCAGGGTTGAAGAGGATATTTGCCACAAAACTAACCTTTATAGAAAAGATGCCAAACCTTAGTTCTCACTCAAAAGCTCTTGCTCTAACTCCAGACCCTAATTATGCACCTTCAGAGAATTAATGGGCAGGGTTGGTGTCTTCTCTCTGCTAATGTAAGAACACATTCAGCGCTCTTGTTTTGATCTCCATTTGGACTGAGGAGTACTTTCATATCCAGGGGATGAATTGTTCACTCCCTGCAATGAAGTGAATAATTTACTCTAATGCAAGGGAAATCTCTTCTCTCAGGAGCACCTGATCTTGGCTTTTTATCTTCAACATTTTGTGGCTTATGGCATGAAACAGCTCGGGCCATGGAGGGTCAAAGTTACAAGGAGCACACGTGGAGGAAGAACAGGAAAGAATGTCCCTGGCTCTGCTCTCTGTGTCAGATTCCCCAGCGCTGTGCACCTGGAGCAAATCCCAATCCTGTTTGCACCACTGCAAACCAGGTGCATTTATGGGGCTGATGTTACTCGGCCCTACTGTGAAGGAGAAGCTGGTTCAGTAAGGGATGCAGCAGCATCCCTGCCTCTCTGGCACAAGCATAACCAGGAAGGAGATAAAAAACCAAGCATGGTGAGCCTGACTGTTTAGGATTTCAGGACCATCATCTCTCTGGGGAAGATCTTCCTAGTACTGGCACAAAAAAAGTGTACTTGTGAATTTCTACCCAATAAGTTCGATAACAGAATTTAATAAATGAAGGGAACAGGGGCTATGGTTGAAAGGAGGTCAGATCAGCAAGCCCTAAACAAAGAATCTTATTTCCGTAGGCTGCATCTAGTGTGAGAGATAACATCTTTCCTTTTCAGCTTTTACCGGATGGTTTAATGAGAAAGAAGTTTTCAGGGCCTGGAAGAAGGACTATTGGCCGTAAATGTGAGGATTTGTCTATTTCTTTTTTAGCTGACCTAAAAAAAACAAGCACAAACCTTATCTTTTCTATGCCCTGTGGCCATTGCCTGCATTTCAACCATCACTTTGCCAAATATTCCACCACCCTCGCCATCCTGTGGTGGACCCCCAAGCAGTGCCCAGCAGTGTGAATCACCCAGTTTGGACTTTGTAAGCAGGTGGGAGAAGGAAAACAACTTCCCATCCTTTTGCTAGTTCAGAGTGTGCTTGTTAAGAAGCCTTTTGCCCAAGAAGCCAGATGCTCTTTCTCTCATCCATTCCCCCCTGTGCAGGTTGAAAGCACAAGCCTTTGTCTAGCATGGAAATGCATTCAGGAAAATGTGTCGCTGAGAGCAATTCTGCAGTGCTGGGGGGGGGGAATGTCAGTAAGAGATCAGCTCTTTTCTGTCCATATATTCTATTATTCAGCATCACAGGCTTGATTTTTCTAAAGCTCTCAGCCAAATGCTCACCTGCTCGTCACCGACCATCAAAGCAAGGTTTTCAGAAGAGTTCATCTCAGACTCATATTTATAGTCTGAAACAAATTTTAGAAAAAAACCTCTTTGTCTCCCTACGTCTAAGCCAAATCCTTTGTAAGCCAGCATTAGTGCTCAGTGGGAGGCAAGGTGAGCTGGAGAGGTTTTGGAAGGCAAGCTGGGCATATTTTTGGGTCCATACCAGGAAACACACAGAGGTGGTTTTCTGCCTCAGCCACTCACTTGCTGACGGAGGGGCAGAACTTCTATTCTGCCTTCTCCTCCAGGAATCACCACGTCCTTGCATGTCTGGGGGGACAGATGTGTGGAGATGGTGGGTTTCACTCAGGGTGAGATAATCTCAGGTAGTGTAGGAGTTCTGCGGACTCCATGACCCTAAAGCTCCCTCTGTCACCTCAGAATGAATTCCCTCTCCTAAGTTTTCCAACTAAAAAGGAAAACCAGTCTATTACTCACAAAGCAGAAGCAAAAGTGCTTGCTTTTCAAGGGAGTTGAAACAGTAGAAAGCACTGCTGGGGCACTGATAAGCCCACGTCTGTTTATACTTAACAGGTCCCAGAACATGTAACAGCATCATTAATGAGTAAAAAATAGAAGTCAAAACCCCACCAAGCCCCAAATCTTACTGCAATTACAGGCAAAACAGTGAACCACTTCAAAACTGCTTTGTCCACGTGTCCTCCCACAGGCTGAGGGGGAAATGCACAGTATCTCGTATGTTTTCCAAGAAATACGTAGCAATTTCCAGAATCAGGACAGAGTTAGGTTTTCTGGGGTTATTTTTTTCTTTTGTACCTGGGATAAAATATCACCAGAGGTAACCTTCCCCCTTACATCTGGTCTTTAATACACACAAGTATGTCAACAGACTGGTCAAAGAAATCCTTAATCATGCTTGGTGGTCTGAATTTGGCCTGGATCCTTTGAACTCTGGGCATTAAACTTCAAGGCAGTTTTATTATTCAAAGGGAAGTCCTTGTGTATGAGCTGAAATTGTTGTGGTTTTCCTTGCTCTGCCACCACTGTTTTTTCTCATGCAAAATAGAAATGAGGAGTTGAGTATCATCCTGAGGTTGTTTTGGGGTGATACAGACTTTGACCTGTTCTGTATCAGAACAGTTTGGTTTTTGTATTAGTGCATTATTTTTGACTGGTGGCTTCAATACCCTTGTGTATCCACAGAAACTGTTCCAGGTCCTCCTAGGAGCCATTATTCAGGTTCATCTCATTGCAATTCCTTGGTTTTCTGGCCTCACAATCAAACTACATCTCCTGTGATAACCTTTGAAGTCACAGGGCAAAAATTCTTTTGGAAGGGTTGGGTGGAGAAACAGAGGGAAAAGTTTGTGTTTTGGAAAGCAAAGGGCCACCAGAGATCACTGACTATAGAGAAAAATCTTCATAAGAGGTGTTCTAATGCAAGACTTGGGTGCATTTGCCAAATGTTCAAAAACAAAATAAAAAGTTATTTCCTTTTAGAACTTGTCAGGCTTTTCTGCACAGGGTATTCTGTGTGTGATTATTGGGAGTTGGTTCAGCCCAGAGCTGAAATCAAGCTGGCATTTGCCTAACAGTGCATCTAATCACAAACCCATGACACTCCTGTCTGCTGAGAGGCATTTTCCTTTTGCTGCTTCCCTTCCCCTGAGCCAGAGGGGTTCCTGTTGCAATCCTTTCCTAAAATGGGGGCTGCAGTGAACCCTGCCCATCTGAGTGCATTCTTAATAAAGGCAGCTGACATCCTTTGTGCAAAAACACCCTTTGCCACCTCTTGCTTTGGTTTTCATTTGAAGTGTTTTCCTGGTTGCCTCTTCCATTTGTGCTGCTGGTTTATGTCCCAGAACTTCATAAATTAATTTTTTTATGTATTCCTCATAAGGTTAGGGCCAGTTTGGTTTTCAATAGAGAAAAAAAAAAAAAAGCACAAACAACTTACTAATTAAATCCTGAAGCCATCTGGATTTAAAGGCAAGGGCCAGCCTAACTTTAATACCTGCAGTGCTGTCCCATGGGGAAAAGGAACAGCTCTGATTTCCCCTCCACCCTTCTGAGGCCAGCCTGAAAACTCACCCTGGATCCTGGGGACATGGAAAATGCAGGAGGATGTGAGGAACAGCCTTCCCACAAAGCCAATCCTCTGCTCAACCACAGTCACTCTGCCATCCAGAACGGCTCCTGTGAGCTGTGATCCACCCCACAACGGGGTGGGAGGTAATTAGCAGAGGTAATTAGCAGAGGTAATTAGCTGTGGCCAGGATAGCCAGGCTGCACAAACTGTGATCCCCAGCAAGGGAGTGGGAAGGAGGGGCCCAAAGCTTCATTGATTATTGCAAATTCCTGGAAAGAACACTCAAGGATGAAGGGATGATGTGAAGTTTTAATCTAGGCTCTACAAGCTGGTTGGGTTTTAGTGTGTTTTTTGTTTGTTTGTTTGTTTGTGTTTTTTTGGGTTTTGTTTTTTTTTTTTTGGTTTCTTGGAAAGACATGGGGATTATTCCACCCAAATCATTCCATGGTGAGCTATCCACAACATCATTGGCTTCCAACAAAAATGACTGCAAAAAAAACCCAGCCCCAAGGTAGGATTTTCTGCCTTGGTTTATGAATAACCCGCTGTGGCCTTAGAAATACTTCTTCCTTTGTTTTTTAGTATCAATTTTATTTTCACTAACATTTTGTATCCATGCCAGTATAACATATATATTCTCCCTAGCACAGTACTATTGCATTGTTATTTTATTTACTTCCTGCCTTGTGGGGTGTGTTGATAGGTAAACCTCTTATTTCTTAGTGCAAGTGCCTGATCTCTTTGATGGATGTTTCTTGAATGCTCTTAGTTTGCAAACAGTGCCTGAGATTCAAAAATTATGACCAGCCAAGCCAATGAAACTGCAAAGAGCCTCACACCACTGTCAGTCCCACATCCCAGACAGGGAGTTGTGATTAGTTTGTTTTCAGTTGTGGGGTTTTTTTTGTAAGTTCAGTTTTTCAGGACCTGCAGGTTGAGATGTCAGTGCATTGTGAAGATAAACAAGTGATGACGACGTGAAACTTGGGAATGAATGGGAATATATGTGGAGATAATCAGGAATCACTTTTAGCCACACCCTTCTTAATTTTGTGCTAATTTCCAAATTTGTACAAGCCAGTAGTTATTGGGAAACCAGGTGAGTCTTGACTGTGTTGGTTTCCTGTTCCTCTCTTCAACCTGTGCTAAGTCTTCTCTGTGTGGTCTGTGCTAAATTCTCTTGGTCAATTTACAGATTGAGCATTTTATTGAAGTTTTGTGGCTTCTTTTGTTTTCATGCTGTCAGTGAATTCCAGAGTGCTTGATCTTCACCAGAAGATAAAAACCATGGAAAAGCAGGGCTGAAAACCTGTTGGTGTTTGGGTTGTGCTTGGTCAGGAAGCACCCCAGATCCTGGGGGTGGGATTACTGGTTCTCTATCACTGTAATTACTGGTTTAGTAATCCCTAATTACTGGTTCTGTCCTGGACTGGGCTCTGGGTTGGCGAGCCGCTGTTTTAACACCAATGGATCAATTTCTGGTGTAATAAGAACAGCTCTGCTGCAACAAAAAAGGACTTGCAGGGCCACAGAACATCCCTGGAACAACCCTGACCAAGTGATGGTCTCTTTCTTCCATCCAGCCTTAGGACACCCATATTTGGGGAGATCCTTCAGCCTCTGGCATGCAAAAAACAGCTGGCAGAAGAGCATTTTGGCAACCATTTTTGGTTGCCAGAGAACAACCTTTTCCCCAAGCCCTGATGAGGCAGGACAGGTATTTGTGCATGGAGTTTTATTTCTCCATATGTGATAGACCCTGAGGGAGCGTGCCTTTGATTTTTTTCAGCCCTGATTGCACGGAGGAGGCTGCTTAAGGAGCAATTTCCTATTCAAAGTGGGAAGCAGGATGGAATCTGACCATTTAGCCTTTTCTTCTATGAGGGGAAAAAAGGTGCAATTTTGAGCACATTAAGCAGCGTCACTGAATTACAGAGCAGGGAGTTATAAAAAGTTATGGAAAAATTCTCCCTGCCTGTTCAGGTGGGCAGATCTGGCTCTTGACAGCCTCATGGAGCAGTAAAAGGTTAACAGTTTATTTTTGCACCATAGGCATGCAAGGCAAGGTTTTGTGATTTTCTGGTCCTTTTCTATGGAAATCTGGAGTTCCAGCAGATGTCACAGGATCCCAGGATGATCAGCAGGGGAAGCAGGTCCTGCAGAGGATGAGGAACAAGGAGCAAAGGCCTCTTTGCCTCTATGTATCAAAAGAGAAGGAGTGAGGACCTGGAGCAATTGGGCAGCCAAGAGAGGTAGAAAAGGTGATTACACAACAGTTTTCCATGTTTTGGGAATGATAATGGCTAGAAGTCTCAGCAAAGGCCAATATGAACATGGGGAGGGAACAGGATGATGGAAGGGAATGAGAAAGTCCAAAGAGAGGCAAAGCTCAGAGGTTTTCTTGCTCAGCAAGGAAGAAAAGTCAATTATATCCATCCCAGAGATGTGGAAGAGCTCCCACAGGGAACTGAAAATGGAAAAGTATCATGAACCCAAACAGGACTTGTGTGTGAGGATTTGGCAGGACAAGGGACCTTCATGTGGTGCTGCTTCTACTGCCCTGTTGTGCAGTACAAAAACCTGAGATATCCAGAGGCAAAGGAAAAAAAGGTAAGTGCCAGTGCCTCACGTTTGCTGGTGTGGGCTGGGAAAGCAGAGGATTAGGGAAGCCATCTGTACTCAGCTGATGACTGTAACTGAAACTTCCATTTACAAGCCAGTTTATTGACAAAAAGAGCTGATTTTTTTTTTGGAGTGAAACCCAGAAAGTCTTGCATAAACCTAGTGCTGCATTTCCACCAATAAACCAAACAGAGCCGGAAAACATGATATTATTCATCAAATTGTCTAATTTTTAATGTTTCCCCACACATCTTCAGTCTATGGAAGACTAAGAGTCTTCCATATAATATCATGGAAAGCATAAACCTAAACTGTTTTGGGGCAGGGGGTTCTCAGACTAGTCTGGCTCTATTTTTTTATTGTAAAATGTGGAATATCAAGGTCTTTGCAAATGTCTCGTGGTTACTTAGCTACTCTGGTGTGAGGCTGCTGGGTTGCTGTGTGAAATCTAAAACACACAGTCAGAAAAGAATGATTTTCCCTGGAAGTTGCTGACCTTCAGCAGGAGGAGTTTCTGTTGTCCTAGAGGCTTGGAATTCCTTCCTTCCTTCCTTCCTTCCTTCCTTCCTTCCTTCCTTCCTTCCTTCCTTCTTTTAGAGATTCCATTTGAAACCCTGTGAGGAAGTTCTAAAAAGGGGTAGAAAAAATAAGAACAAAAAGTTCCATCCCAGCCTATCAAGGATGTGACACCCTGTTTTCCTAAGCAAAAAAATGGCCAAGGTTGATGTGGTTGAGAGTCTTTCGAGAGTTGTCCTTAGGACATTCCTCATGCCCTGCAGATTGCTTGTTCTTATTTAGATGACGCACAAAATCAAAATATAAAATTGTCACTTTAATGGTGTCTGACCATTTCATGTTCCTTCTTAAAAGGAGGAAATTACTTCAAATGGAAAGTTCAGAATGCAAGAGAACCCAAAATAGGACCTTTTAATTCCCTGTCCAGCCTTGGCTTTGAGCTTCGGACTCCTCCCAGGCATATTTCATATGAGGCTCCAGACAGTCTCACTCCAGTAACTGGACACTTGATGGCTTGGCTGGGTTGCCTACCCCAGGCTTGTTTGGAAAGACAACAGGTAGAGAGACAGGCTGAGGGCTACAGTCCAGGGTCCCTTCCAAAATTCCCGGGGAGCTGATCCCTCAGCCAGCATGCGGCCTGGTGACATTAATGAGTTGTGTTATATGAAATGAAATGAAAACTGGTTTTGTTTAGGCAGTGATTTCAAGGGATGAGATCATGGGGTGACTGAACACACCAAGTGTGACTCAGCAGGGTCTCACCCAGCAGTGAGCTCCCATCCCACATCTGCTGGAATAAATCCCCATGCCAGGGCCAGCTCGCTGGGCACAACTGTTCCCTGGCCCTGTTTGTGAAGCCATCTTTGTTGGATGCAATTGTTGCCAGTCCCCTCAGAGGCTGGGTAAATTATTCTTGCAATTTCTTCTGCCTGAAGCCATGGGAAAAATTCTCCTGGAGGGATGGGAGCACCAGGCACTGGAAAGAGCTGCACAGGAGCTGAAGAACTACGAAACCTGAGGGAAGGACAGAAGTGGAGAACTTCTGCAGAAGAAAGGTCATGGAATCATGGAGTATCCTGAGCTAGAAGGGACACCCAAGGATCATCAAATCCAGCTCCTGTCCCTGCACAGACACCCCAACAATCCCACCCTGTCCCTGGGAGCTTTGTCCAAACTCTCCTGGAGCTCTGGCAGCCCCAGGGAGCCTGGGCAGTGCCCAGCACCCTCCGGGGGAAGAACCTTTCCCCTGATATCCAAAAATAAACCCCCCCTGACACAGTATTGTTGCAGTTTTGCGTGCTACCATATAAGAAAGATTTGTAGCACCTGACAATATGCACAAACCTGAATAATTTCCCCGCAGAAGGGGAAGAACAAACATGGCACTGAGGGAAATCTGTATCTGCCTGCGGCCGGTCTCTCTGTAGGGGCTACAGAAGTCATCCCTTCTGTGGGTGGTGGAAGAGGGGAGCTGTGCCTTTTCAAGGATCTTAAAGACCTTTAGAAGAAGCCCTCCAGCCTGGGTTTCCTGGATGTCTGGAAATGCCTCTTGGATGACAGAGATGACAGATGACATTGACAGATGATTCTTTGCACAGGAGGTTACAAGGAAGAGATGGCTCAGTATAAATGTATTGAAATGTGTCCCAGGACTCCCTTTGAGCAGAGAAAAGCAAGGTGTTGATTGAACAAGGATGTGGGAGTAAAAGAGGGCTATTCAAGAGGGACACAACAGGCTGTAGCCGCTTTGGATGACAGAAGGGAGTTGTCTGACACAGATCAGGTGCAGGAGCGCAGCCAGGCCCTTTTCTCCTCTGGATATTTTATCAGTTTTATCAGATTAGGAGCAGGCTTTCCTTGCCTCCACAGACACCAAGGCCCCAGTCTCTGGTGGGATTTCAGAGCACTGCTGCACCCTGTAAACAGACCCCATCTCTCATCATGACTGAAGGCGCCATTTGGAAATTTCCACCTCTTATTCTCTCTGCTGCTCCTTTCTGTATATTTTGTCTCCAGTGAGTGATCAGAGCATCCTGACAGCGCTTGAGATGCAAGCTACTAAAAGTGCCTTGGGATTTCAGTCTTCCTTGGGACATTTGCTTGCAAACATCTGCCCGTTTGTGCAATCTGGCTTCTTGCAGCAGCAAACTCCTTCAGAAGCATTTTGATGAACCCTGGGACAAGCTCGGCTCTGGCAGTGGTGCTGTGCCTGTTCCCAGAGCAGGGGGAGGGATGGGAAAGGGGGGTGGCTCTGGCAGATGCAGGGAAGTGGCTCTGACCTTCCCATCATTCAGGGGGGGATATCAGCAGAGGGTGTCCCTTGGGCTTCATCCACACCATCCCTGCTCTCTGTACTGACAACAGCATAAACAACAACCGCTGTCAGTCAGAAAACTCACGGCTACATCCTCCAAGGGGACGAGGCAGTGAAATCACCTTGCAGGTTGTTGTGGGTGGGAAATCGGAGCTTCATGGAATCATGGAATGGTATGGGCTGGAAGGGACCTCAAAGACCTTCTCACCCTCTGCCATGGGCAGGGACACTTTCCACTATACCAGGATGCTCCAAGTGGGCTTGCACACTTCCAGGGGCAGCCACAGCTTGTCTGGGCAGCCTGTGCCAGGGCTCAGGCTCACCACCCTCACGGGGAACAATTCCTTCCCAATTTCCCATCTAAATCTTCTCTCTTTTAGTTTGAGGGCACCTGAAGCATGGCCTGGCTGGCCAAGAGCAGGGCTGCCTCCTTGTCCCACTGCAACTCAACTCACCTTCAGCAGACTTCCTTAGTGCCTTCATCTACTCACTGCTGAAGCTTCCCTGAACTGCACAGAGTCATTATTCTCATTTTCCACAATTCTCATTTTCTATTACTCCCGTTTCACAGCTATGGCACCAATGAGAGGTTACAGGGGTGATCCTCTCCCTTAACTTTTAGAAATCTAAAATGAGATGTCTTCCCCGAAGGCTGTTACTGTGACCTTCCATTAGAGGGAAAAGGGGGAATTCTCCTGATACACTCATAAAAACCCAGTTTAGGAGGAGATGCATCACCCTCTGTTGTATCTGGATAGCTTTTCATGGATGCTAAAGCAATCCAAGGGTGACCAACTCACATAGTCTCACCAGACTCATCTGCTGAGTCTGAAACAGACCTAAGTACCCTCAGTCCCACATCCTTTTTTTCCAGGATTACTCAGCTTTGTCTCAGCACTCAGCAGCATGTTGAGGATTTGAGACAGGCATTTAGGCTCTGCTCCCAACTGACTCAAGCCCAGGGCTGTCTTTTATCTAATTAAAAGAAACTAAGGTGAATGCAGTGCAGTGAATATGGAAAACAAGGATTTGTGTGGTCTCCAGTGTTGTTTCAAACTGCTACAAGCAACCCATTCCAACAGAAACTCCTGCTGCCACATGGCTGAGCAGCTCTGCTTTCTGTCAGTGCAGCACTGCTTTGGTGCTGGTCTCTCTGCTGGGGTTATCCTTCTTTCCTTTGTGATCTGACACAGACTCCCATGGAAAATTAAAACCTAGGAACTGGTGGCTTTGACAAAATACTCACTTGGCTCACTGCAGGGAGGCATGGGTTTACTCACTGTGGAAGGAGTGACAGGGAGGGTTTCTCTTTTAATGTTTTCTGTCTTCTGCTTGGTGAGAAGCTCTTCCCTCCCCTCAGGACAGAGCTGTACCTGTTCCAGGATCCCCTGATGGCTACATGGAGCACTGCCAGAGTAACCTCAGAACTGCCTTCTTACAAGAGCATGAAAAGGCCCCTGAAAAAGCCCCAGCCAGGCAGATGCAGCAAAATGAGAGGCAGATTCTCTCTCGTTTGGCCATAAAACCACAGCCAGCTCCTCATTTAGCCTCACATTTACAACCTGCCTCCAGCTTCTGGTCTGTCTGCCTGAAGTTACTATTGATTCTCACCAGATCTTTCTCCACTAACTTGGGCTTCACTCCAGAAAACATTGCTTCCCTCTGTGTCCAAACTCAGGGGTGGAAGGTATCTATACTGCTGAGTCTGTTTGCCCTGGGCCATTTGAAAAAAAACAAAACAAAACAAAACAACAAAAGTATGTAATTTCATCGTTAATATGAGTTCCTTGTGTTCATTCCACCTGGGACAGCCCAGGAGGGTGAATGAAGACACAGAGACCACACAGCTGAATGGGCAAGGGTTGCATGAGCCAAAAAGGACAAATCATTTGAAAATTTAAATAACCAAGAGCTGTTTCTCCTCAGTAGTTCTCTCTCCCTCCGTCTTCACATAACTGAGCTCTACTGGGTGTCACTGCCCAGAGGAACTCGAGGACAATTTAACAGCACAAGGCAATGCCCTTGGAGGATGCGTCAGCTTTGGGACACCAGCGAGCCAGCAGGAACATTTTTATTTGCTGGGAAATGCACAGTGACAAAGGGTGGGAGTGAAAGAAGTGCAGAAGTCTAAGCATGTGTGACTGATGCCCTGGCTGAGTGGCTGAGCAGTGTGTCTGGAAAAGTGAATGGATATGAAAGTTTTCCCACTTTCTTCCCAGCTGGAAGAGTGTTTTATACCCCAGCCCTACTTTTATACCCCCAGATTATGCCCTACGTTTTCATTTTTTGAATGACAATGCTAAAAACATCAACATACAGATTAACCTGGAGACCCTTGAAATAAAACTTTTGATTGTTAGAAGACCCCTTCTGAGGTTAAATTTCACTTTCATCCAGGTTTCCCTTTTTAATGCTGACTAGTTTTACTGCTTCTAATCACTCAACATTATATATTTTTTTAGTTTGTTACATATTTTGGAAAAAAGGGAATGTTTTTCCTTTACATATCTGAGTTGTCACAAACCAAGTTCAAGGCACCCATTATTGATGATCCTGATAAATAATCTTTTTAAAATTTAGTGGGCAACATGTGCACTTGTAGTAGATGGAGAAGAATTTTACTATTTGCTTTCTTTAATGCCTGGCAGAAAACATGTCGCTGACATCAGGGCATGCAAACCCTGCTTTTACATAAGCATCTGGCAAGGTGGACTTATTACACAGAGTCTCACTTGATTAGCAGTGATTAAATCAGAGTGCAGAGCTCAGTGTTTATATGCCGACACCAGCTTGGAATGAAAATCAAAACCAGAGGCTATTCCTGTTGTATCTGGTTGGTTTCCATCAGCTGGGGATGAGTTGTCAACCCTGACAAGAGAAGCTCAGGTTGATGAATTGAGATCCCCAGGGCAAGGAGCATCAATCAGGGAGGAAATCATCAAATCATCGTGATTGTTCTGCTGACTTGCTGCACGTCCAATCTCCCTTGCGTTCTGAAAAGGTAGACTGGAAGTTATTTATAGCACAGTCCTTCCTGATAAATTTTACTGGAGGCTTGTAGGATGAGAGCTTGAGACAGTTTGAGTCATTGTCTGGTCGTGTTATGCCATTGGTATGGATTCAGAAATGAGGCTGAGTGTGTGAATAAAGACCTCCCCAGAACTGCAATAAACCAATTTCCCACTCCTACCTTTTCTGTTAACATCCCCCTAAAGAGAATAAAACTCAGAGTGACAATTCTGTGCTGGGTGACTCAGGGGGGTTGTGGCAAAAAGGGGAAAAACCAGAGATTTCCTTTTCCTACTCCATGAAGAGCTCTTAGTAGCCCCTTCCTCTCCTTGACACGGAAAGGTTTATCCTGTCTCCCTTTACTTATGGCTCTTCTTGATCTGTGCTGCTTTATGTTCTTTTTTTAAGCCAAAACCAAACCAAAGTCAACTTTGCCCACCCACAAATTGTTGCTTTTGTGTAGCGTGCACCAAAGCTTTGCATGTAAAAGGAATTGCAGTCTGAAATGTGTTTTTTGGGGGGGTTTGTTTGTTTGTTTGTTTTTGTTTGGTTTTGTTTCGGTTTTTTGTGTTCATTTTTGGTTTTGTTATTGTTTTTGTTGTTGTTTTTGTTATTATTTTTGTTGTTGTTGATGTTCTTTTTTTTATGACAGCATGACATTTTCTGCTCAGTCTGGATACAAATATGTCAGTTTCCCTCCAGAGGATCCAGGATCAAGTGCTGGATCCAGATTTTATGGTGTGGATGCCTTCTCTGACACACAAATTAACATTGTGCTGATAATGGAAAGCTTCAGAATTCAGAAGGTTTCTGAGAGGCCTTCATGGGCCTTTTCAGATCATCAGCGAATCACTCAGGTTGGAAAATCCCTCTAAGATCCTCTAATGGATGGAGTCCAACCATTAATTCAACACTTCCAAAGCCACCACTAACCCATGTCCCCAAGTGCCACATGTACAAAGCCTTTAAACCCTCCAGAAATGGGGACTCCACCACTGCCCTGGACACCTGTGCCAGGGCTGGACAACTCTTTTGGTTCAATTAGGCCTCAAAAATTCAGTTATCTTGTGTCTTTCCTACATCTCCTTGGAGGCAGTAGCCAGTTTCAGAGGGTGCCTGGTGTGTCTGGTTGGAGCATGGAGTGTGCTTGCAATTTGCAACCCACTTGGGCTACAGCCTTGTCTCTCTTCAAAAGTCTGTGCTTTGACAGTCCTTTTTTAAATTATTATTATTGCTTCATATTTTATACGATGGCACCAGACATACACAGAGATGGAGATCATGTTTTGTTTTGTGCCATCTCAATACCTGTTGGTTGCTTCATGCTTGGTTCATAATTAGGAGACCAACTTCCTTTGGCCAAGGGAAGGGGAATAAAGGGCTGCAGGTGTTGATTCAGAGCAGATGAATCCTTCCAAATTCCCCATTTAGAGGAGTAATTATCTTCCACAAATGAGATAGAAGCACTTGTTAACTGCCTACTACAGGCTCTGTAGAATATCCCTAAGAAGGGATTTCCTTTAACTGAAAGCAATTTCCTGGAAAAAGAAAGCTTTCCCAAAGCATTATTTCACTATAATTCACTTTTACATGGTGGAAACTCCCGTGGCAGAAGCAATGATGCAAGGAGCTGGAGTCTGGCTGCTTCAGAACCAGGATGTTCATTTGTTCAGTGTGTGTTTCAGGGCAGCCAAAGGGAGAAATTCGCAAAAACCCTCCAGCTTCCCTCTCTCACAGAGATTTTGTCAGAAAAAAAGGCAGAGCCTCTGGGTTTGTGCCACCTTTTCCCAACCCTTTGCATATGTGAACACTGAGACATACACAAAGGTGTGGAATTCACTGGTACTGTAAGAACTAGGACTGGCAACTTGATCACCTGATTTACTGACCTTTGCTGAGGTTACACTGACCTCAGATGCTCCTTGGCTGTGCAGCAGAGTCTCGTCTGCCTGGCACATGTGGCCCCTGGATTAAACAGGTTGTGCTGAATAGAGTACAAAGGACTGCACAAAGGCAGATGATGAGATCTGTCCTGGCCCAGCCAAGGAGACACAGCCAATCCTGCTGACGTCGGGGTGGAGCACTATCAGCCTGCGCCAGCTGAGCCTCTGGGCCTTGTGATTTCCAGCCCTCTTCAGCTTGGCAGCTGAAAAATTGCACTAGTGGAGTTAGAGGCATCTGTGTTATGAATTTCAGCTGACTAACAATGGGCAAGGATCTTTCCCACACCCACCAGGGAGGTCTGTGGAGTACAGCTGGAAACCGCTGGTGAGTCCAGGCGAGTGGTTCTCTGCTTCCACTGACACTTGCACCAATCCAAACACTTGGAAGGCTTCCAATTTCTCTTGGAGTAAACAAAGGGAAACACAAACCCCCATTATTTCCTAAGGCTCTTTGTTCATGGAGTATTTTTAGTCCAGCTGACGATCTTTTTTGCGTATCCAAAGTGTTTAATTAAATACATTCATCAAAATGAAGACCCCCAAGGAAATTTTTGTGAGCATTACTCCACCCTTGCAATGCCGTTTTCATATGTCACTCTGGGAATCCAGGCATGGGTTTATGATCTTATTTCACTCTCAGAGTTCAATAATTTACAACAAAAATAATCACATCCATCTGTCAATTCTGGAAAAAAAGCTATTCCCATCCAGGGTCACCATCACTCTTAATACCAGGGAAGTGTGCAGAAGTAGAGAGAGGAGACAAAATATCTGTTTAGAAAAAAAGTCCTGTACTTTTAGTATGCATTTATAATGCATGAGGTGCTTGTTAGGCCACTTCCAGATTATTTCAACCCCAAATCCAGTTAGTTTCTTCTGTAGGCTCCTACCAGTTTGCTGAAGTGCAACAGAGCAGGAATATCTGGAGGAACATCAGGAGAGGCATATGGACAGTGGGCTAAAATAATTTTCCACAGTAAATCCAGGCCTATAGGTTTATAAAGAGGTAAAAGACAGACACCAGGCGCTGACAACAACCACAGATGATGTCTGTGCTACAGCTTGTAAAGCCTCCCCATCCCAAACTGGTGTTTCTCCGTCCACACAATTAATTTATTGCATTCCTTTTGAAAAATTCGTTGGATCACATGTGGCAAATGCTATGTCAGACACATAGGGAGTTTTTGCTGTGGCTTGACTTCATCAAATTCCAGAATGAAGGGCAAGAACACCTCTGTTAGCAGTAGAGCTGCCCATATGTCAGCGCCAGTGCTTCTGCAGGTTCAAGGTTCCAGGGCAGAAACATTGGATAAAACAAGAGGTCTGTGTCCAAAGGGCTTAAGTTCCATCTCTAGACTTTCTTCTTTCTGGGCTCTTCACCAAACAGGCTTGGGCCTTCAAAATCCAAAAATAGCCCATGACATCTCTGGAGTTTTAAAAGTCTTGTTGTTTCCTTTTGGAATCACTTGAAAATTCACTTTTAAAGCTCTCCTTCATGGAGACCCATCTCATTCCTTGAGACTGTGCTGTTTCTGAAGCAGTGGTGTATGAACAGTGGCAGGGGAGGAGGGGAAAGGCTTCAACCCCACTGTAACTGTGGAGCAATCCAGACTAAAGCAACCTGGTCTTTTTTGTTCCCTTTTT